>JAJVHD010000043.1:0-600000 GCA_022207745.1 Brachionus rubens | reverse complement strand
AAAATTCTACAAATAAAATTGTGCATTTAAAAATAAATCTTTTTCAATGGCGTGTAATTCTGCATAACTTTGCATTTTTAGCAATACTCTGCAAAATTGCACGCTATTGAAAAAGATTTATTTTTAAATGCACAATTTTATTTGCAGAATTTTTGCAGACCTCTCAAGTAGATGCAGCAAATTTTGCTGCATGTGGCTGCACCCTTCTTTACTTAAAATATTTTAAAGCACACTTTTTATAACGATTGCACAAGAGTCAAAAAATAGAAAAAAGATAGTTTTCGATCTTTAGATAATTTTCTTTCCCCATCGACAATTTTCCCAGCGTCAATGTAGCTTTTTAGGTTTCAGAACATATCTTTGCATCAATTATAGCTTTTTTCCAATCATGTGTGCTAAAATGTTTAAATAAAGCACATTGAAATTTGGCTGCAAAAAGCTTAGACATAGGGATAAAAATTTTGATTTTGTACCACCATGAAAAAATTGATTTTCTGGGATTTCAGAGGTCGTAGAACACGGTAACAAAATCAGAAATAACAAATTCAGATAGTGTGGACAAATTTAATGAACCTTATTTATTGATAAAGCATCCTTTTTGTACTTAAGTATCTTTTAAACATTGTTCTTAAATCTCGCGAACATGCTTCATCATCTTTTATGTTATATAAAAGGCCCGAGAGTTCTGAAATCATGACTAATTCTTTTTTCAAGATTTAGTCCCAGTCTTTAACGTTTTGAAGACAGATTTGAGTCTCAAATCACATTCAAAACAAAGACTCGAAGCTTTGAGACTGAGTCTTAGAATTTAATTTAGTAAAAATCGGTTTGGTTTGGTATGTGTTTTCAGATCTTTCCTGATGGAGCAAGTATCCCTAACCCAGGATTTTGGTGATACATGAATCTAGTCCACCGTACTTCTAATAGTACGACCGTGTTGCCGTGCATCTGATTCAGGTCTATCTATGCCATTGCATGAATAAATGAAATCACTCGAACACTTATGATTTATGGAAAAAGATTTGAGTCCCTCTATTTCAAAAAGACTGAGTCTCAAAAAAAATCATTCCGAAGAGTCGGATTTTAAGACTCGATTCCGTCATTCTGATTCTCGAACTCTGTTAAAGGCATTCTATAAGCATTTTAAAGCATCTTTAGACTTTAAAGACTCATAAAGGATACATGCTGGATTTTAATTACAGCATAAGGGATTCAATTGAAAAGCATCATTCAAGTTGAAGGATAAATATTTAATGTTTATTTGGTGACTGTCTATGGGGTTTTCGATTATAGGCCTTGATTCGTTAAATTTAAAAGTATGAAAAAATAAAATATTTTAATGTATTTTTAGACGCCATTTTGTTTTCAAAATTATTTCAATATTTTTTTTTAAATAAAAAGGTATCTTTGAATTATAACTATAAACATATATGTGGTGGTACCCTATTGAATAGACAATGGGTGTTAACGACAGCTCATTGTTTCCCGTAAAAATTATTTCAAAATTTTTCAATTTTTTTGTTTTTTTTAATTAAAATGTTTAATAGAAACTTAGCTGCCTCGGCTTATAAAATAATTCTCGGTACAAACGACATTTCAAATTACGGTCTAAACGGTTATAGATCAGATGTTTCAAAAATTATAATCCATGAATCCTACAACCGGTCAAGATCATTTGATATCGCTTTAATCAAACTCAAAGTAATCGAAACAAATTTTAACATTCATTTTTTCAATTTTTTGCCCAAAAGGATCCTGTTGAGTTTAGCACTAAGATCTTTCCTGCATGTACCCCAAATTCAAAAGATAACTTCGAAGGAGATAGATGCTATTTCGCTGGTTGGGGTTTAACTTACTCAGGTAACGATTCAAGACCTTAAATTTCAAACACTTTATTTTGTAATTATAGGCGGTCCGACCCAAGATACTTTAAGAGAACTAAGCCAAATAGTTCTTTCCGAGAGTGAATGCACCCGATATGTAACCCAAAACTTGAATCATAAATATTGCACTGGTTGGCCAAATTCACCAGAAGACACTTGTCAGGTAAGATGTTAGTCTGTCTAGTGTTAAGAGAATAATCTCAATTTTTTTCAAAGGGTGATTCAGGTGCAGGGATGTTATGTCAAAAACAAGATGGTAAATGGTACGTTGCAGGAATTGTTAGCTACGGTCTAGGTCTTTGCAATCATGTTGGTGTTAACACCCGTGTAGACTTTTTCAGTGATTGGATTGAACAAAAAATTTTAAAAAATTAATGGAAAAATATTTATTCATTTTTTTTTTATAAACGGACAAAAAAATAATATTTATAAACAAAATTAGAAACAAAAAAAGTAAACAATTCTAAACAATTCTTTTTTTTTTCAATAATTGGGTAACTCCCATGTAACATTCTTATTTACAAAACGATTCGAATTTTTTTAACAATTTTACAAAAATAAATATTTTTTTCGTTAATTTTTTTTTTCCATTATAAATAATAGAGTTTATCACAGAGTGAACTGTGATGTTCTTTATGTAATGATTGACCAACTAGATAAGCAAGCTTGTGTGCATATTGACACGTAGCTGGTACACGAATAGTACCCGGCCAATTGTAGTACATATGCGTCATTTTGTATGTTAATTTTTGAAAAATGTCCGGTGCTAAATTTAGAGTATCATAAACAATATTGTAATGTGTTGGATTTACTGTGCCTTGTGTTACACATTGGGATATTAAATAGAAATCAAACCATTCTTGACGTGTTACAACTGTGTCTATTACTGTACCACATGGTGGATTTTCTAGCGCGTTTGATCGAGTTGAAGCAAAAAATCTTGCATTAACACGTTTTTTTACAACAATAAAGGACAACAGTGGACTTTAAAAAAAATTGATTAAAATTCTGAAAATAAAATTGAAGTATCCCTTTCTAGAAGTTCTTAACTTAAGGGTCTTTCACAATATCTTCAGTTGCAGAAATTGAGTCTTAAGACGATTCCTGCGGCTGAGGAGAACGAAAGAATGTCCAAAAGCTAGACAGTGTAAAGAAACCTGTGGTTAGAAAATTCATTTAATTTGGGTTTAGCACCCTAAGGGTCAAACAATATTTGATTATTTTTTTAAAAATCGTCACAGGCAACTTCACAACCGACTGTAACCGCTTATCTGATGGCAAGAGTCTTTGATTAGTTATTTACAGTATCTAGATATTGTATAAAACCCTTTAAAACTGCGAAAGCTTTGAAGTTCTGGAGAAATGAAAACTTTAAGTCTGAACTCTTGACTCAATCTTGAAAGTAAATTCCCAAGAAATAAACTTACTTGTAATTTGGATCAATCATGTTAAATCCTTTTTGAATTTGAGGAATTTCCGACTCAACTACCAATTGTAATTGACCATCACTAACACCATCCCGGTAGATTATAATTCTCTTTGGGTAAGTTCCGTTTGTTCTATAAAATTGATCACAAGCAGCTTGAAACAAAAAAATTTCAATAAAAAATGAATTTGAAATTAGTTTAAAAGGTCCTTACATTTAACAGTTAATGATAAATTATAAGCCAATTCTTGATGAGTTTCTTGTATAGTCGCACGTGAAAAAAATCTCGACTTTTCTTGATTATAAGTAGCTACAAACGCACAAACACTACGATTTTTTTTGGCCGTATCATGATATGTATCAATACCACAAATCATAACATCTGATAACGGTATGCTAACACGCCATATTTCACCACCAAGTTTAGCATTCATTTGTATAGCCACTTTTGTTACAATACTCCTGTGTTTTCGTTCGTCTTCTAATATTTTTGTAGTCACAACTTGACTTGGACAAGGTGTTTCCAAACAACAAGTCCTCTTAATGGCATCGTAAATATCCTTACGTTTAGAACTCATCAAAACAACGGCCATTTGTGTGTTATCCTTAACATGAGTTTTAATTGCATTCGCTAGAGCATCTGCAGTATCTCTTGGCACTGAGACTTCTTGTGGTGGTTCGGCTCTAAAATCCATTGATCGTATCACTTGACCAAATGTTTGTACAAAATTAATGGCTGTGTTACGTTTACTTTGAGGGTAGATTATGATCCAATTTTTGAGTGGTATTGTACTAATTAAGGCACATGATTTCAAGTCATTTGTCCAATCGGCTTTTTCGTTAAGTTTTTTACATACTTGCTAAAAACGAGAACAAAAAAGGGTCACAAAAAAAAATTTTCATTATTTTTTTTAACTAAAAAAAATTACGTTTCCAAAAGCCAGAGTCTCCAGTTGCAAGACTCGACCATTTATAGAAGCTGGTTCATGATCAAAATCCATTTGCCATCTTGTTAATTCTTCTTTAACTTTTTCGTCATTACGAAATCGTTGTACAAAGTCAGACAGACGTTTGCATCGATCATTTGGTCCTATTTTTGAGTATGTCTCAACTGCTTTTTTAAAATTAAAATCAGTTCTCATTTTTTCGTCAACACCTGTAAGAATACACAATTCTGGGATTAGGAGTATTGGTCTTGTCATACCACGACGTTTGTCTTTTGCACTTGGTAAAATGCTCAATAATGGCTGATTATTGTCAGCTATTTTTATTTGATAGTGTTGATTGTAGTAATCAACGAATGTAGTTGGACCACGTGTTGTCTCGAATCTATCATTTGGTTTTGTATCCCAGTCTATATCGTTTATACGATATGTTTTGTCATTGTACCTTTTAATGAAAAATGAGGTCTTAATTTGATACTTCTCGGAAACTTTATATTCGAATTAAAAAGTTGAAAAATAGTTTTAGAGCCCATCTAGATTTGACTAAAAGGAGCGAAGTCTCTCATAGGCATTGACCGGTGCATAACAGTGTTGTAGTCTTTTCGTCACTATTTCAGGACTATTTCAATTAACACTTAAAGAGAATTCAGCAAATATTGCAAAGTTAGTGTAGGAATTGGATGGACATTCAATTTAGAGATCAACAGAGGGTTAAAGTTTTTTGATGAACAGAGGGGTAAGGTAAGAATCCTTCAAGTGCTTACGAGTCAAGCCAGATTAAAATAATCAAAGCACGAATCTAAACTGTTGACTTGCTTCAAATTACCTAAGGATATGTTAAAAAGGGTTTGGATTAATTTATTTCAAATTTGCAGAGTTGAAAAACTTGTGCAAAGTTTTGCAGAAAATAATTTTGGAGAGAAATAAAATGTGTTGAGAGTTTATTGAAAGTCTTGACTGATAGAGCTTAAACCAAGTTTTAAGCGGTCTACAAAGTCCATAGATCATCTTACAATATTTTTTGCAGAGTTGCAGAATTTAACAAATTTACAAAATAAAGTTTGCAGACTTTAGCAGAGCTGTAAAACCTTTCGTAAAGTTTCGCTGAATATCAATATTATATCAGAGCATTGGTTCATGAAGCTTAAACCATCCTAAAATATTTTTTTGCAGAGTTTTAGAAATTTACAAAATAAAGTCTGCAGACTTTTGCAGAGCTGTAAAAACTTGTGCAAAGTTTTGTAGAACATCAAAGAAACAATATGAGAGCTTTTGCAGAGTTTCAGAGTTTGTAAATTATTTTCTTAAAAAGCGCTGATAATTTTGCAGAGTTTAAGAAATATAGAGTCTGGAGACTTTGACAGAATAATGGAAAACCGAGTTTACTAATGTTAACTTACTTTGTCATAACAACTCGTCCCAACAACTCAACCGAACAACTTGCTCTAAACTCATTATCATCACGAGTATTTTTATAAATATTCATCATAACATCATAAACGGATGTTTTATGCAATAACTTATGAATAATCTCAGCGTTTAATAACAAATGTTGCTCATACAGCGCAATTGAGGTTGAAAATCCATTAATCATTTCCAAGTGATAACGTTCAATACTAATTTTGTGTTTCATGTCATAATAGTTACGATCGATTTCTTTCATACCGTAAAGTTTCAAGCAACGTCTAAACACAAGGTTAAACAAGTGTACAAATTGAGGTGATTTTGGTACAATTTCGGCTATGCGTTTTATTTTAATTGTAATTATTTCACCGTCTGTTTCACGTTTACTGGCTACTTCTGTTTCGTCTTCATGGAGTCTTGTTAATGAATAAAGTGTCATGCCATCGAATGCTTTATTAGCCGGAAATAGATGATCATGATTTTTCATCAGGGCTATTCTCATACGTCGCGATTCAATTGGCGGTGAAAAATCAACATGATATTGAAACAAGACCCAATCAGGCGCGTTTAAGATTTTAAAATAATTACAATAAATTTTGACTGGATCACCAGCTGTACCCACTGTGTTTGTACGACTCTCTGGTCTTGTACGATAGACTTGTTCGATTCTGGCTTCACGTCCAGCAGCTGCTGGTGTTTCGCCTTCTCGTAACTGTAATCTTTCGAGTTCTCCGATTGGGGCTGCTGTTCCTGGTTGTGTGAAGGAACCTCTTAACGCTGACCGACCGGATACTGTTGATTGTCTCGGTGGCGAATGTTGTTGTGGCGGACTTTCACCACTACTTCTACTAACAGGTGAAATTTGACCAGTTTGAAGTGTTTCTTGAGTTACACCACGACCACGTCCGGTTTCAGCTTGGACTACTGGTGGACGTTGTGGTGCTGTTACAGTTGGCGGTGTTTGTACGGGTTGTACAGGACGTGGGGGTGTTGGTGTAGTTGTCTCACCTGGAGCAGCTACAGGTATCGGCTGAGGTGCTGTGCTCGTACGAGCTCGACCACGTGATCGACCTGATGACATTTGTAAAAATATACAATTATGATTCGAGAAAAAAAAAATGAATCTAAAGCTTATAGTTGAATTGATTTTTATAGCTAGCTAAATTGGCCAGTTTTGTAAAAAAGAAGAAAAAGAGAGCACGTTTTTATTGTTTGTTCTCTCTTTCAAGAGAGACCGATAAATTAAGTTCGAAATAAATGAGTCAGAGTGAATGGATAAGAGAGAGAAAATTACTAATAAAAAAAGGATTGAGAAAATGGAGAGAGGGATCTATTAATAAAACTCTTCTTCTTTTTTAAAAAGAAAAACAAAACAGTTTTTTAGTTTAGTTCGAGTTATGTGCTTTTTCAATCAAAGCTTTTTTTTTCACTCTCTCTCTCTCTGTTCTATAATTTTTTATAGACAAATTTTGAATGTAAAAGCACTTTGTTTTTAAATTCCAATTTTTTTTTATAGAGCTAAATAATAAGACAATTTAAGTTAAATTAGTCGACTTGAAGAACAAGCCTAGCTTTACAGTCCTTTTTTGTTGCTTAATAAAAAAATTTTGAATATACAGTTCTATCCTTGAGCGATTGAAATTATTGAATCAAATTAGTACAAGGTGGATCGATATTGAAACTTACTTTTATCAAATCAAACCCGCAAAATGACACTAGAGTCGCTATGAATAATTTTAATGGCTAAAAATTTGCCTTTCCATTGACTTTCAATTGAGACTTGGTAAAGAAATTAAAAATGATAGAGACCAACTTCAATTGTCAATCAAAGTTTCTTGGATAAAAAAATTTTAAAAAATTAAGCATAATTTATTTACAATTAAATTGAAAAATTTTAAATTGGGTCTTCGGTTTGGTGAACCTTTTTTTTAACTGTTGTTCTAGCGCAGCAAGTTCCATTAGTATCAGATGATACAGTGTTGCGAAAATGAAACGTTCGCACCCGTTCTTAGAACAGAATGGACATTAAATAAGGTTCCGTTCTGAAACCGAACTCTTATTTGGAACGGAACATTATTTAAAGTCCGTTCCATTCTAAGGCTAGTGCGAACGGAACGTTAAATTTTCACAAGAACCACTGTAAACTGCATTCAGAATTTAATTTTCTATCTAACCACCATTCTCCTCAATATACAAATACCGGATTTACCATCCCTTTAACACGGAGTGTTTGTGACATGTCATATCTATTGAGCTTTTATGTTCCTTTGGGTGAGATTTGTGCATATACTGGGTGTAGGATCAATAAAATTTAGGCAAGAATCCACCGTTTTGTGCTAAAAAATTTTTAAACGCTTGTTATAGCTACTCCGACAATCAAAATAAATTGTTGTATCTTTATAACATTTGTCTTGGACCATTCTAACCAAAGTGAGATTTTGTCTATTTTCTTCAACCTGGATGAAGCATTAACTCTTGTTTTTTTGTTCGTTTTTACACACAAAAAAAAATTGAAGAATTGAACTTCAAACACATAAATGCTTTTAAAATTATTCCGTTTTTTACCTTAAAAAGGACAAGGGAAGTATCAACGATTTATTGAAAATAAATTTTAGACAGAACATCATGTATAATCCAAGTCAGTCTTAGTGACTCGACTTGAGTCATTTTTCAATGACAGCGACTCAGACTCTGAGTCTGAGTCAATTTTTAGGGAAAAAAATGACTTGACTCAAGTCGAAAAACAAAAGACTCGAGTCAAATTTTTGAGTCCCTATCTCTGATCTATCCAAGTATATTCGAAGCTTAAATTGGCAAAAATAAGATTTGAATTTGAGTCATAACAAAAGGTTTTTGATAATCTTTAAGACATATTATATAGCCTTGTTAAACATTTCTAGGCATTCAAGACCGATGTTAAACCATTCAGCTAGAAAGGAGTCCAGTTTGAAAAAATTGTCTTTTATTAATCAAATCGGTAACTCTCGGCAATGAATAATGAAATAATATTCTATATTTTCGAGTTTAAAGAAATCTGAGACCCCCATTTTCCATTAAAGCTTCGATTATTGCAAACAAAATACATTATTATGTTGTTCCAGAAGAAAGCATGTACGTTGTGCCCAGAAATGAATTAACTCGATTTTTGTAGAAATAAAGATTCATTCCCGGCCAATAAATCAATTTATTTTGAAATTTTCACAACGTTTTTGAACTCTCAAGTTGAGTTTTTATCTTTTAATCACTGAAGCCTATAACCTCAAATTTAGAATCATTCATGTTAAATTTGAAATGTCCAGTTATCAGAAATTTTAAATAATCAAGATAAATTTCTGAAAGAAAAAAACTTAATTTTGGCTCTTTGTTTACCTTGAAAAAGTTAAAAAAATAAATTACAAAAAAAGGTGTACATTAATTCCTAAATTAACCTATTAAAAACTTTAATTAAATTTTTAATCATAAAAAAATAAAACAAACAAACTTAATGTTACCTTGATAAATGCCTTGAATGTGCAAATAGTCCGGAAATTAATATACAAATTCTAATTGACTAATGACCTAGAGAGAAAGAGAGAGAGAGAGAGTAAAAGAAGAGTGAAAATGTTAATTTAATTACTTTTGAGACGGTCTATTTAGAATTTAAAATTAAAAGAAGATAAACAATAGAAAAAAACACAATCATCTGGACACTGAATTAACTCGTTATCTTTTTAAAGTCTGAGATAAACAAAACAACTTATTGATTGACGTGATGAAATCCTAAAAATATGCTCTTAGAAAAAGACAAGGTCTGAAGAGAACAAAAACAAATGAAATACTTAAAACAAATAAACTTTAAAAACTTTTTTTTTTTAAAATAAACTTTCTCTTTTAATTTTTTTGTTTGGTTAATCCGATTTTATGAGTCTCTTAGTGACGTAAGTTAATCATGTTTTAATGATATTTCTTTTTATTTTTTGAAAAGTTAATTAAGTAAAAAATTTCAATTCTATACATCTGCCGGTCAAGTTCAACAAAAGGGTACATAGACAGACATTGGAACACACGTTAAACCGGACACTAGGATCACGCAACCCGGACCCTATTCACCTTTTAATCATAGCCATCAACCAAAGCTTTGGAACATTTAATTTCCGTTTTTTTTTTAATTTTAAGCTCATCAAATTTGACATTATTCGATTTTTAAGGTTTTTTGGTAAACTTTAAGAAGGACTGGGGTATAAAAAAGTCTAAAAGCATAATGACAGCGCTTTTGTTGAGCATCTTAGCCATGCAATCACCCCGTTATTGTTTTAAGGGGTAAATCGGTCCAATGTAGTCCGGATTAACGATTTTTTTTCAAAAATGGTGACTAAAGGAAGGTTTAGACTTTAAATTTTTAAAGTTGGTGTAGAGAACAGGTTTTTAATTTCTCATTATTTTTTTGAAATTTTTACATAATTTATTGGTTGAACAAACAAAATTTTAAAAAGCAAAATTAGCTGATGGGCTTTATTTTTTTAAATTTTAATAAAAATATAAAGTCTAATTGCATTAATTATTATCTTTCGCTCATTTGTCTTCTTTCGATCTCACTTCATCGTTTCGGTCACGTCATCGTTTTTTTTTGTTTTTTGATGTAAATTTTTTTTTTGTTAAAATTTAATTTTTGTTGTTTTAGAATAGTGAAATTAAAAGTTAGATAACTCTCTTTTTTGTTTCTCTCTCTCTCTCGAGAAAGCAATAAAACATTTGAATGAAATACAAAAAAAAAACGAAATCAAGGGGTACTACAATAACAACAACAAAATTCAAAACGGATTCATAAAATTTTATAATTTTTAAATTTATAAAAAAAAAACAAAAACCAATAAAACTTGCAATGAATATTTCGAATAAAGACAAATTTACGATTATGAATATTTTGAATCAAAAGACATCGAATCGTAAGTGTTGACAAATATGACCTTGTTTTGTACGAGTTAATCAAGTCTTTTTTTTTTAAAGTTCGAGAAAATCCGTTGAGATTGAAAAATTTTCCAGAACAATTTCCTCTTTATGTAAGAATTTTTGTGTTTTTTTTTTGACGGCTAATGAAAAATGTCTTTCTACTTTATGAACAAGTCAAGGACAGGGCTTGCGCCAGACTAAATTTTAGAGGGTGCTAAAATCCGTAACATTGTGCTTTAAGCTGTTTTAACCGAGTTCGGCCTCAAAATTTTTGGTTGTCAGAATTAGTTGTCTTGATTGGAGGAGGTGGACATTTAGACCAGACTCGGATTTTAGCACCACCTAAAATCCGGTCTGGCGCCGGCCCTCGTCAAGGATGTAGGTATAATGTACATCATGCCTGGTGATAAGTTACATTAATCGCAATTTAATGATCATTTGTCGATTAAATTATTGAAACCAGAATCGGCTTTGTCTTTTCTTCTTCGAGTTTTGCCGGTTGCCCGATAACTTTTACCGTTGTTAATTCCATTTTTATAAGCTTTGAAGTACTGCACTTCCACCGAATTAAAGGCTTGCCGTACCCTTACTAAAACATACCAGTCGTAAATTTGTCACAAAATCATGGATTAAAAATTAAGAGAATTTTTAGTACGGGTATGGGTACACCATTAATTCGGTAGTACAGTGAATTCTCTAAAGGTCGGGGGAACAAGCCTTTTTGTCATATAATTGAAATACATTCTCTTCTCGATTCTGTGACAGAAAAGGACCTTTTGGAAGAAAACGAAAAAATCTTACAAACATTTTATTCAAATTTTAACTTTTGGAGTATTTTCAGGACCCAAAAATTCCAAATTTTCAAGGACTCCGAAAAATGACCCCTCTACACCATGATCCCTCTACAAAAGCCTTTTAGGTCCTTTTTTAAACTGAAAATAATGGTATGTGTTAGTTTTTCCGTAATTTTTCCGACATTCTCCGAAATAATCTTTAATTACAAAATCGAGAACAGTCCTTACTTTAGTTTTCTTTAATTTGACTTAAAGCATGAGGAGGACCTGAGGCCATCATACTCATTTTTACGCTTCAAATACTTTTTAACGGAACATGATTGTCAAAAAACAGCTGAAAAATATTTAAAATTTAAGCTTTACAAGTTCTTGATCTTAGACTCTCAGGGTCTAAGGCCTATTTTTAACTGGAGATTTCTTTATCGAGCCATCGCTAATTATTAAATGGTATAATGATAGGATCATTTTTCACTAGCTGTTGTAAGTAATTCAACTAAACATAATCTTAATCAAGGGTGGTGAAAGATGTTTCATTGAAATCGACAATTTTGACCAATTATACGAAAAACAACACGAATATTACAACGTAAACGAAACAATTGCCTCAAACACATACACTGGATGTTTATTCACAAACAAAAATAAAAAACAAATTGATTTTAATCTCAAAGATTTTTACACAGATGAAACTCGAAATGTTATTTTATTAAGCGGCCTAGTACCAAGTAAGTTTTCTTCGAAAACAAAATTTGAAAACCTTCGAGTTGTTTTTTTAGAAACTTTAGTTTAAAATACAATGTTTTTTTTTGTGATTACGATAGAAACGATTTCGTAACGCGAATGGGTGTTTTTTTTTTTATTGTAAAAATTATAAACTTATTTTTTATGCAACATACAGAAAAACAACAAAAAAAAGTGTTAAAGTGACCAAGTTTTTTCATATTGTAGATTAATCAAATATTTGACTTTGAAGAGAGAAAGAGTGTAAATAGACAATTTTTTTTTATCTAGGACACATGATTAATTAGATTTTCAAACGGAGAGATATTAAATTTCATAAAAATTTTTGTCAATGACATTTTTCAGTTCAATTTTACAATAACAAGTTTATGTAAAAAAAATAATATTTTTTTTTAAGAACAAAAATTGTATACCAAGTGTTTTTCTTTCTGTAAGAAAGAAGTTGTTGTTGTTGTTGTTACTATTCAAAATCGATGACATCAGAAACACTACTTAAACGCATTACAACAACAAAAAAAAATTAAGTTGGAATTTATTTTTTCGGCTTAAAAATTTTTCCAAACGTCCACTTTTGTCGTTTAGCCCAAAGGTGTTTTTTTAGTTTTTTTTTAATTTCCGAATTGATTACAACTGTTTTAAAGGAAACAATGTAAGAACCCAGGTAATTCAAAAAATTGGCTTTAAGCGTTTTGACTATGATTTCAAAGAATTTTAGTTTCTAAAAAAATTTTTTTTTTAACTTTTTTTACTCTTGGAAACTCTTTATTTGTTTTAATTTTCTATGTAGAATCGCAAGATTCATTTTATGCGAGCATGAAAAAGATTTCTGCTAGAACTCAGACCCCGACTTTCCCGTCTAACTATTTGCATGTTCACTTTTTTGTTCTCTTTCGTGCAGCTCTGGGCGCTAGGACCTATAATCAAGAAAGTGCACTAAAATTTCTACCAGAAAATCGGTATGCGAGAACTGATAGACCTTTGGTTCGATGATAAAGTGTTGGTCCGTTGAAATTTTTTTGTTAGTTATGTTTAACTGCGGTATAGAAAAACTATACCAACGCACTTTAGAGTTTAGTCTTTTAAAGGCTTTGGCAATAATTTCAAAACACTTCTTCAACAATAGAAGTCTTGAAACTATTTATTGAAATCACGGACACTAAATTTTCAGACAGATCATTCCAAATTGAAGCCACATGATTAGATAGAAAATTGTAACGGGATGACCCCTTCTTATTTATCGTACCAATCGTGTTTTCTACTCAGATTGATTATGGTTGTTTAGGTTTAGTTAATGCCATTTAGCAATTTTATCTCTTCGTGACCTTTGACTATTTTATACATTTGTATTAAATCACCCTTTAATCGTCTGTCTTCTAGGCTAATCAATCAGATTGCTCTACAATATGGACACCTCGTATTCCAAATGTGGTCCAACCAGTGCTGTATATAGAGGTTTTAGTGTCTCTTGACCAAATATCTAAACGAATTTTTAAACTGTCCTAATAACCTATTAGTTTTTGCAGCAGCAGAAGAACATTATTTATTCCATTTCATATCATTGGAAACAAAAATTCCAAGATTTCTTTCTTAGATTGACTCGCGAGTTCACTATCGTAAGTTGATTTGTTCGTAAGGTTTCTTTTACCTAGTTATATTACTTTACACTTTGACTCAGTTGACCATAATTCAGCCTATCCCATCAGAAAGTTTAGATTCTGTTGCAGCTCCAATGATTTTTGGTCTTGACTTGAGATTTCAATAAGTTTTAGGGTATCTGCATAACCTAAGCCGAAACTTTTTAGCTCCTCCAACAAGTCTTTGTTATAGAAAACAAAGATTGGGCCAAGTACTGATCCTTGCGGTACACCACTGAACCCGTATCCCGAACTAAAAGTCCAAGAGCTTAGCTTTAGGGCAAGATAAAATTTTTTCTCAATTTTCTTTTTTCTATTTTTTGAGTCTGTTAGAATCTTTATAAAAAGTATGCTTTTGAATATTTTTAGGGAAAGAAAGGTTATGCAGAACTGCACGCCATTGAAAAATATTTATTTTTAAATGCGCAATTTTATTTGCAAAATTTTTGCAGACCTCTCCAGAAGATGCAGCAAATTTTGCTGCATGAGGCTGCACCTTTCTTTCTTAAAAATATTCAAAAGCATACTTTTTATAGCGATTCTAACAGACTCAAAAAATAGAAAAAAGAAAATTTAGAAAAAATTTTTATCTTGCCTAGCTTTAGATATACAGTCGACTCGCTTTAATCCGAACTTTTTCGGAGGCATAAAATTGTACCAGTGACGTGGACCATTGTCATCTGTACCAGTGTACTAGTGTGTCCTGAACCTGACTGAACTTTTGTAGGACGTAAAATGGTGGTCCGTAAGTATTTAAAAACTTGAGTTTGTAGCCCTAACTACCCGGTCCACAAGAAAGAGCACATAAACTGGAATAAGAGTATCGTTATTCGAAAGTGGATGAACCTTTTTTTGATCTGAAAAGTGGTGACCAAAACTTTTATTTTTTGATGGACTAGTGGAACCACGGTCTTTTTTTCACCATTACAAATTTGACACGAGTCATTAAGGAACTTGTAGTGCTTACGAATGATTTTTTATCATCAAACAACTTATAATTAGAAAGTGTAGAGAACTTTTATAAATAGAAACCTTAAACACAATCATTACAAAATTTAATAACTACGGAATTTTTATATTTTTTTTAATTAATGAAATTACGCAACTTGTAAAAACTATTTTTTCAAGGGTTTTCACAGCTGCGCATTTTTTTGTGCGAACCGAGGCCAATTTTTTAATCCCTTTTACAAATTATCAGTAAATTCGTTTTTTTCTTTAGAAAATCACGTTCATCAATGCGCTTCTTCTTTATTTAAAAACAACAAGGAAGTTAAATATTAGAATAAAAGAGCGCATCAACAACTACAAGCACACGCATGACCACAATTAACAAAACTTTTTTTTTTTTTCTTCGAACGTGTTGAATGTATGTGTTCAAAATCAATTTAGAGTTTAATCGGGGCTAAATAAACAACATTTTACGATGTCATTTTGAAAAAAAAAAATAAGCGAAACTCTTGTTGACCAATTTCACAAAAAAAAGAGAAGTTTTTCGAACTAAAAATAGTCTTATGAAACATTAAGAGAGTTAGTCATAATTACATTTATATCCTAAAAATTGGATTAACTTTTTTTTTAAAAAGGATTAAGTTAGGTCTGTCTGATCTATGAAAAATGGATATTTATTGAAAAGAGGAAATTTTTTCAATGCGTTAAGTAAATTCTTTATATTTACTCTCGTTTGTTTATTTTAAGATTTTTTTTGTTGTTCTCCTCGCCTTTTGCGATTCGCTAAGTAAATTACATAAAATGAACTTCGATGCGTAAACAACCAACAAGTTAAATATTTTGTTGTCTAAATAGAGGAAATATTAAATTTTTCGTTTCAATTGTTGTTATTTTTGTAATTTTTAATTACTTGAGGCTATTCGCTTACAAATCGATTCACGCAATTTTTAAAACCGATTTGAATCCCGTTTTTTTTTTTAAAATAAAAAAAAAAAAAACTAAATTTTCTATTAATCCTGGGCTTAACCTTGCCAAAAACGCAAAATCAAAGCTTAGATACTATCTTCAAACTCTTCTTTTTTTTTGTTATTGTTAAGACTTTTGATGAATAGACCTAAATCCTAATAACTGATAAAAAATATTTTGGATTTTCATTCATTGTCTGAACTACAAATTAGTTTTTTAATAGTTTGAGATTAAGATATTTGTTAATTAAACATGACATGGGTATTTTTTAGAGTTGCATCAGACCAATTTCGGGTAATATTTAACAAGGTCTACGCTGATGAAAAGGACTAACTTCTCTTAGCCTAAGACCCTGATTTTGCATACCTCAGTCATTGGGAAGGTAAGAACCCCAGTCCTGAGGTACCCTCAATAAAATAGCCTCAATAGCAGAAATACGAACCCGGATATTTTTCAGGTTTTAAGTTTGGGTTGGGTTCGGGTGGACCACTCAAACTCGATACCCAATTACCCACTTTTTTGGGTAACCGGTTACCCAAAAAAGTGGGTAATTGGGTATCGAGTTTGAGTGGTCCACCCGAACCCAACCCAAACTTAAAACCTGAAAAATATCCGGGTTCATATCTCTGCTCAATAGTAATCAATAATCGACTCCACGGGAACCTCAAAGGTGTGGTGGGTTACCCTTGACTTGAATACATTTTTTTTTCTACCCCATGTCTTAGTGGAAGGTAGACAGTTTCTTCTTGACCAAAACGATAGGAAGAGAAGGCGAAAAATAGCCTCAGTCAATTATAAAAGTGCTTGAAATCATTTTCAAGCAAGGTAAGAGGCTAACAGAACGTTCTAAAGTGCTGTTTTCAAATATTAGTTAACTTTTGGGTTAAGAGTATACATAAACTTAGAGAGCTTCTACAAGTTTGAATCACTTAAGGTATTATATATCATCAATTCTTTGATTTCGTTCAAGAAGCCGTCCATCAAAAGAAAAAATAAAAGGATCAAATTAATTTTGATGGTCAAAAATTAAAAAAAATATATAAAAAGTTTCATTTTTCTTGAAACTGAAATTCGATCCAAAAAATTTTTCTAAAATTTCTACCCAACAACGAATTTTTATTAAATTTTTTTCTTTCAGGTAATGAAATAGAAGAAACTTGTTATCTATTTATATTCAAAAATACACAATACAAACAAAACGAACCAATTTATTACAACGAACAAATCGAGTGTACTAAATCTAATCTAATTGGTTATTGTGACATAAAATACTATAAAACAAATTACATATATTTATGTGAATATTTATTTCATAGTGTGTATGATACTAAATCGTTAGCACACGCTTTAAAACAATACTTTTCACCGTATGATTATTTATTAAATTATCCACAAGATCAAACATATTCGGAATTATTTCAAACATCACCATTTCGAAATCATTATTTATCGTTACAAAACGAAATTCAAAATAATTTAAAAAGTAATACGTATTTAGACGAAAAGTTAGTCGAATCATTCGAGTACATTGAATTACCTAAGGATTGGACTCTATTGGGACAATATTTATACCCACAAAAATGTGAGTAAAAAATTTTTATTTTTCGGACAATTGAATAATTTTTTTTCAAGTTTTTTTAAGAGAAAATTTACTTCATTTTTGTGCGCGGTACAATTTAATCAAATTTTGTGAACTTTTATTCAAATTAAAAGGTGCATTAGAAGGACTCGAGAGTTTAAATTTAGATCGTGAATTACCATGTCAATTGGCAGTTAAAAACAATCACAAACAAATAGCTAACTTAATGTAAGTTTAAATCTTCGTAATAAATTTTAGACGTGACTTTTTGTTTTCCATTTGAAATTGAAAATTAATAATCGGAAAAAGGGGGTAGACGTAGACACTTTTGTCCGGTCTTAACTTTAAATAAGTGACTGTAAGATATTTTTTTTTATATTTTTAAAAAACAAAAACTAACGAAATGTGTCTAAAGTAAGTTAATTTGATTTTTTACAAGATCCTTTAGAAGATTTTTATGTCGTGATTCGAATAAGAGGGACTTAGAGGCTTTGGCAGTGATGTTAATCAATCATTTTTTCAAATTATTTTCATGATGTTAAAGAGAGTCTTCAAGTGACATTTTTTTTAATATTCAATGCAGCTATTTTTTTATACACAGGGAGAATGATGTATTGAGAGTCTTCGAATAATTTTAATTAGACATTTAGGTTAATAGGCAGGATCTGAATTCATAAAAAAAAGCAAAATATTTTTAGAAAATTACATGCTACCATTACCCGGTAAAACATAAAATTAAACCAATCAATTTATTTTTGAAATTAAATTCTTTAAAAACAAAAGAGAATCGGTTTATTAAATTAAAAAAAAATAATTTGTATGTTCTCAATTCACTGAGGTTTTCATTCGGTATTTTTTTTTGAATCGTAACTAAAGCTTGTTTAAGAAATTAAAAAAATTTATATATCGACTCAGGAGTTTTAATCGATATTGCAACTCGTGTATTTGTTTTAACAAACTTAAAAAAAACGACAATCTTATTTTTAGTTTTAATTTATCCTTTACGAAAAATAAATTATTTTCTTGTGACCGTTCATTGATATAAATAATAGACTCTTTTGGGATCAAATATACAAGTAAGTGGTCGATATTGATGACTGTCCCTAAATTCCGGACTCAGAATTTTGACTCCTAAACTACGGACCGTTTATCGGCGTCTTAGTCTTGTTAAAAAAATCCTTGTCCGTGTTTTAGGTTTTTCAAAAATTTCAGTCCGTGTCCATTTTTTAAGACCCCAGAATTCCGGGTCCGGCTGCCCGTGTTCTAAGGATAGCCGATATTGACGTGTATGGTTGATAAGATTTTTTGATCATCCGATCTGTGTGGTTTACACGTTTTTTAATTGAGCTGGCTGATCTGTTAGAAATATATCTGAATTTGTGATTTTTGACATTATTAAATTAAATAAGAAAAATCGGAAAATTTTGGCAATGTGAAGATTCGTATCAAAAAACATTTGTATCAAATGGATCAAAATTGAAAATAATTTTTTAAAGCTAAACGAATAGAAAAAAGCTCTGCACAGATGTTTTTTAGGTATAAACATTTAAAAAGCCACCCTTAGAATAAGCTCTGCAAAACTCTGCAAAAAAATTGCGTATTTAAATATTTTAAAATACATGAAAATAATTGAAAATAACTACGCAATTTATTTTGCAGATTTGCAGAATTTTGCAGAGCCTATTCTAAGGGTGGCTTTTTAAATGTTTATCACTAAAAAACATCTGTGCAGAGCTTTTTTCTATTCGTTTAGCTTTAAAAAATTATTTTCAATTTTGATCCATTTGATACAAATGTTTTTTGATACGAATCTTCACATTGCCAAAATTTCATTACGGTTAAAACTTTATTAACAATTAGCGACGTTTCGGTAAAACGAAGTTACCATTATCCCCTTAGAATTGAAAAGCGATTTTTTTCACAAGGGTAAAGGCTAATGTATCATGAATTAAAAATAATCTGCAACGAGCTTCATCTCGCGGAGCGTAGTACTAACGTACTAAGCTATGGAAAATGAGATGAGTTTGAAAAGTTAGTTTTAACAAAATTGTCTAAATTGTTCTTGAAAATGTTTGTTATTCTCTGAGTCTTCGTTGCGCACCGAAGTCCGAGAATTGAGTTAATAAAAGATATTAGATGATATATTACTTTATTTAAAACTAATAATAATGAATGATAAAAATAATAAAAATAGCATCTTATATAAAAACCAACTAAGCAGAGTTTAATTAACACGCCCGCATCCGTTATTAATTTAACTAAGAGACGCTAAGTTTTTATAATTTTCTTTATCTTTTTAATTAATGTCATATGTTTGACATGTTTACGGTTTGTGAGTTTTTGAATTCTTCTGGTAAGACATTCCAAATCGGAACGATCCTATCTAAAAATAAGTTGCTTCTAACAGGATACGATCTCAAAAATTGTCTGTGTTCGGATTTTGCATTCTTGTATAACCAACCGGTCCTGAAGAGCTTAAATTTGGAGACTAAACGATTGGACGAAGCCAATGAATATAGCTGATGTTATTGCTAATTTTGAAGAACTGAATCTAATGCGACGCTGCTCCAAGGTAAATAGTCCAAACAAATTCAGTCTTTCTTAATATTTCTTGTACCGGATTGATAGAACTAATTTAGTTGGTTGTCTAAATTGTTAAATAGATTGTTTCTTCTAAGAAAAGGAAAAAATGAATGACTTTTAAGCAGAAATACGAACCCGGATATTTTTCAGGTTTTAAGTTTGGGTTGGGTTCGGGTGGACCACTCAAACTCGATACCCAATTACCCACTTTTTTGGGTAACCAACCCATAACCCATACCCATAACACTTTACTTTTCAGGTTACGTACCTGAATCTGATACCTTTTTACTCAAAACAACAAGAAAAAATCGAGCATGTGGTTATCGGATTCAGGTACGTAACCTGAAAAGTAAAGTGTTATCGGTATGAGTTATGGGTCGGTTATCCAAAAAAGAGGGTAATTGGGTATCGAGTTTGAGTGGTCCACCCGAACCCAACCCAAGGTACTTTTTCTAAAACCTGAAAAATATCCGGGTTCATATCTCTGCTTTTAAGTCAACCCTTTGATTCCATGGGACTCACATAAGCACTCCTCTATGATTTTTTGTAATTTTTCAGTCTTGTTTGGTGATATATGGGTCTTAAAATTCGATTAACGTGTTCCTCTTGTGAACGTCCGTATGGAAAAGTCATCATTGATTTAGAGGTAATAATTGAAAGCTAAAAAGCTCTAGTTAAAGCTTTCAAAACTAGCCTTTAGCTAATATCAATGGCGGTTTCATCCAAAATATTAGTTCATGAACGTCCACAAGAGGAACAAGTGAATGACCATAACAGTATTTAAATTTTTGGCCAGAAGCTCTGCATAAAAACTGTTGAAATGCGTATCTTTAAGAAAATAAATGATGTTATTTGTTCGAAAAAACAAATTATTCGGAACTCTTTAATAAAACTTATTGAAAAAATTAAATGCATTCTTTATATTTAAGCTTAGAAATAACCAAGTTAGGTTTATTAACAAAGCAACCAACTAGTTAGGTTACAAATAGCAACTAGAATCGAAAAGTTGTCATCAAGAAAGATTGTATTTCATCGAGCTTTGTAAAGTTAACTCCAAAAAATACAAAATCAACTTTTTGTCTATTGATGGTACTGCATATATGACAAGCTAATTAGTTTTTCGCATGACTAACTTGGTGTATTAAGTTAACTATGTAGCTAAAATAAATGAGGTTTCCGAGTCCATTGTAGGAATGTGAAAATTTAGTAATTTGAGGTTTGAGAGAATTTGTTAACAAAATTGTAAATTGAATCATTTATATACGGACAAAATATTTATTGAAATTTTTGAATAGTTCAAAAAAATGCTAAAATATTTATACTTAATTTTTAAGGATTGTCTTTCTTCTTTTACAAATTCAAAAATAACGGATTTTTTTTTGTTATTTGAATTTAATTTAGACTCTCCTTTTATTTTCGACCGTTAAAGAATCTCATGAGAACATTAAAATAACCGTTAAATTATTCTTCATTCATTAAACACTAAGTCTTAATCTTTAAAGTTTTTAATAGTTTAAAAATAATCTTTAATTGTTTCATAATACGTTTGATAAATTTTTTGAATGATAAAAAAGATTAAGGTCTTCTAGTGTGTCTATTGTAAATTTTTTTTTAAAGAGGATTTTTTAAATTTTTAATTTTTTTTTCGAATAAAATTAAGATTGTACAATAGAGGTTAGTTTAATCTAAACACACACACACACACACATAGAAAAATAAATTTAATAAAAATCGATTTTTTTTGTGTTGGTAAGGAGTTTTGTATTTTTTTGTTTTAATAAATCGGATTTCAATTTCCGTTTACGACATAATTGGTCATATTTCATCGAAAGAGGTTTAAAATAGAGAAGCCGATTTTTTTTGACATAAAAAATTTTTTTATATTATTGGATTTTTTTTAATAAAAATGGACACCTTTTAGTATAATATGATTATTGTCATAATATTTTGTAAATAATTTATATTTTTAGGACTTGTTTTAGAAGTTTATTGAAAGGCTTAGTTTCAATTTTTTTTTTATTATTAAATTAATAATTTTTAATTCTTAATCAAATACTTTTTTTTTTACAGATATCTTACTTGAGGCGAGTACATAATTTTACTAGTTAGTTGTTTACTCTATTTTACTTCAGGTAGAAATATTGACGTAAATTTATCTTGGTTTCGTTGACTTTGATTTTTTTTTAAATTGCAGCTTTGCTGAAAAATTCTTCTTGGGACTTTCCTAGGTTAAGGACATCTAGTCAGAATTAAAAATTCTTATAAATCTACCAATTAATTTGTTTCGCCTTAATTAGCTTAACAATATTATGTCTAAGACATGTATGTTTCGGGTATTCAACCCTCATCAGTTGGACTGGTGCAATTTTTATCTTTATTAAATAAATGAAGAGTTAATCAGTCTATAATCTAGACAATAAGCACACTATCCGCACTTTAAATCCGCAATCTACCTTATGGTCCTTCGGCTTTTGTAAATATCTACGGACCTATTTTTACAAAAAGTTATATTTTTACCCTACTTGTACTGCACTTCTATCGAACTTTTGGTGGACAGCGAACCGTAGCGTAGCCGTGCCAAAGCTAAGCTTAGCAAAAAGAGGGCGAAGTGTGCTTGCTCCTTGCTATGCTACGGGAAGGGTATGGTATTCTTCGGTACGGCTACGGTTGCCACCAAAAGTTCGGTAGAAGTGGAGTATTTCAGCACCCCCAAATTTTATCTTAATGATAAAAAGAAACAATAACATGTCCAAGATGAATGTAACAGTAATTATTTATGATACATTAAATGCGGTATGATACATGTATTTTGCGGCATTAAAACTGAAAATTTCTAAATTAATTTAGTCATTATACCGTAAGTCCCACGCACATTACCCCAAGAGGTATAAAATTTTAAATCTATAAGAATATAAAGTTATTGTAATTACTCAGATATTTTATTTTGGTTAGATATTCCGGTTTCATTTACATTTAAGGTCTCTTGGTGAGGGGACAGTTCGCGAGGTTTTACGGGGTATACCTAAAAAATGCGATAAATTTAGGAGATTGAGAAAACGCCTATAATGGTCAGACTTAATAAATTTAAGTTTTAACGCCACTGTAGCATGGGAGTGATTATACATGACGCTAAACTTAAGTTTTTAGTTTTAAAAGCATGCACTGGGCAAGATAATACTTCCACCGAATTGAAGCGTACACGTAACCTTACCGTAATCGTATTCGTATTAAATAATCGCAAATTCATCGCATAGTCACACGTTAAAAACTTAGAAGGTTTTAAGTACGGAAACGGATAGACTACGGTTCGGTACGGTACAGGTACGGAAAGCATTTAATTCGGCGGTAGTACTTGTAATTCTAGTAATTTTGAAAAACAGTACCATTATCCTGTTCCACCCTAAAAGGAAAACAAGTAAATCAACTGTAATTTCACTTGTTTTGACTCTTATATTTCTTTGGACTGAAATCGTCCATCGTTGATAGAGCTTCAAAAAAAGAAAAAACTGGATAATTGATTTTACTTAGCCTGAGAGTCTTTTGAGAGAAACATAGCTTTTAATAACTTGTTTTTTTGTTGTAAACTCTTACAATAACAAAAATCTTTAAGTTAGATGTTTGATCATAACCCCAAAGTCAAACATAAATTAAGTTTTCTAGGGTACGAGTGAAATTCTGTAACACTGTAGTTTCAATGTTGATTGTTCAAAAATAAAAAAAACAATTATATACCTTAACTAGATTCTCTAGAAAGTAATGATGCCTCAACTACAACACTTAAAGTTTTTTTGTGTTGTTCAAATTTCATCTCATATTAACACTGTTCTTCTATTCTCAAATATTATTTTTACATTTGAGATTAATCTTAAAAAATGAAAATTAAATCTTTTGAATTCTTACTCTCTGACATTCACTCTTTTAAGGCTTATAAATTGAGTTAATTCTTTTAGGAATGTACAAAAATAAAAATAAGGTCAACTACAGAGTCGGAACCAAAAGGTTTCATTTAATTTTCGTATGTTAGAAAATTTTTGGTCATCAGGTTTCTTAATTTCAAGAATAACATTTTCTAAGAAACTTTAAAAGTTTCTTTTTGATCAAAAACTCGAAAGGGCTTAATTTCGAAAAAAAAAACGTTGCAATCTTAGAATTTCAGAATTTTTAAATGATAATTTAAATATTTGAAATACGAAATACAAAAGAACGCATTCCGATTCAAAAATTATTTTTTTTTTGGTTTCGTTTTGAATTTTTAAGTTGGATTTTTTTTTAAACGAATTTTTGTATTTAATCCGTTTGTTTCGAACTTTATTTTTCTCTTTATCAAAAAATTTTAGAGGCCTAAGTCCTTTTGGATGTTTCGGATTTTCTACAAAGACTCATGAGACCAAGCTGGAGTCCGACCGAACAAAATCGACCATAAGTTGACTCATTTTGTTAATTGAAAATAAATTACAACCTGGTCACATATAATCGCATTAAAATTCTTCTTTTTTTTTTCAGTGTGTTGTTTTTTAATTGATTTTTTTTGTTGTGAAAGTTAATTTTGTTTTAATTGTTTGAATTTCAATATTAAAAGGATACTCGGTCTCTAAAGACATTTTTTTTGATTTCTAATAAGTCTGAGATTGTTTATTGTTTGTGATCGATCGGATATTTAAAAAAAAAAAGAAAATTTTTTAATTGGCAAAGAAACCTTTTCAATTTTTTCTTCTTTTTCTCGCATATAACTCTCGTTACATTTGAAAATTTTCACTTTAAATAGTTTCAAAAATTTTTACACAAACTGATTAAAATTTTAAACAAACCTTTAACAATTTTCATTCCTTTTAACAATTGATTTTTAACTCTTGAATCATGAAAATCATTTAAATGAATCCGTAAGCTTAAAAGTGTCTCTTACAGTTTTTAAGACACCACCCCCCATGTGAACTTAATTCAAAGCGTCCTCGGTATTACGTAAATGGCCTGTAGGAAGATTCCATTAAAATGCAAAGAACAAGGACTCTTTTTTATAAGACTGCAGAATAACCAATCTAAGCATAAATCTAAAATATAATTTCATAGGTGGTATTTCTGAAAGTCCCTTTACTTCAAATCGAGTTTCAAGATGAATTCAATAACTATTTTTTCATCTCGCATTTACAGAAAGTATCTTGTAAATTGAATATTCTTTCATTTTATGTGAAATAGCCGTCTTGATAAAATTATTTTGGATAAAAATTCAAAAATTTAATGACACTGAAAATCGATTATATCAGAATGCCGAAATATACCGGAAAAATTCCGAGTTAAAGTAGTCAGCACTGAGAAAAGTGGACACTTGTAGGTTTCCGTATCGGAATTTCACTGTACCGTACCATACCGCATCATGCCGTACCGTACCATACCGTGTCTTACCGTACTTTACCGTAACCATGCTTTACCGTCCCTTACCAAACCACAAAACTTTCAAAAAAAGTTCGAATTTTTTAAAATTTTAGGGTTGGTACGCTGGAACGGTACGTTACGGCTGGATGGATATTGTACTTTCATCATCCAGTCTAGTTCCATAGATAGCTATGGGTAGAGCTTAGAATTTCCTACAGACTGTATGAACGCAGACATTTATCAGACTATGCAAACCAATTGTATTTACTCAAAAAACTAAATTTTCCGCGGATTTTCGCTGTTCTCTTGATTCTAGTCCTCGATAAATCCATTTTTGATGTCAAATGCTTTGACAAAATTCTGAAAAAAAATTTTTTTTCTCTTAAAATCTGCACAGAATTTTTCCTGTTGTGTACATTTTTAATTATCAATATGGGGTGGGTACCAAGTTAATTTGTCCAAAAACCGTACTTTTCCGGATATTAGCGTAAGTTTTCAAGACTTTATTGAGATGTTATCCGTAGCGAAAGAATATTATACTAACTAATTAACTTTATTAAAAAGGACACTAAATTTATGATCTTTATTTAATGTATTCAAAAATTTAACAAAATTATAATCGAAAGATGAAAATTTTACAATTTGTTATTTTTTTTTTTTCAAACTGTTCCATTCATAACTTTTCAATTCATACACACGTTTAAATAAACATATATCTAGCACATCTTTAAGCTTCTTTTTTTGTTCATAGACCTCATAGACCCACTTATAGATTTTTCAAATATTTGACTTTGATCTAAAAAAAAAAATATCTTTAAATTGAATAAACAGGATTGACAATTTAATTCTTTTTGTTTCTGAAAAGGTTTACTTTTTATTCGTCTAAAAAAAATGAAAATTCAAAACTAACCCTACACACAAGTTTCAAAATGTCATCGTTAACAACATCATCGCCAAAATCAAAATTAACAAAACAAACATCGGCATTAATGATGCCACCACCATTGCCAAACAATTTACACCACAATCATTCATATCATCATCATCATCACTCGAATTTATCAATATTTGACATAAAACATTTTTCGTCTAATTTATCAAACACCGATCCAAATGAAATTTTAAATTCCCCAACAGAAAAATCAAAACAATCAATATTCAATGATCGTCCAATAGGCACTGAGGATGTAATCATAGTCGATGAAGATGATAATCATGTCATACGTAAGTCTCTTTACAACTCAATTTATTTAATTATAATTTTTTGTTTTCTCAATTTTAAGTACCTATTAAAAATATGACTCGACAAGACAATTTGAAACAAAAGTTTAAATTAAGCAATGAGAATTTATATTCAAAAATAGTAAGTCATAGTCGTCTTTGTATTTGAGACAGGAAATTTAAAGCTAATCCTTTATATCTCGCTTTATAATATTTACTTAAATATTAAGTTAAATTTCATCACTTTATGAATCAATTAATCTTGAGAGTTTTGTTTATGTTTTTTAAAGTCGTAGGCCGAGATTTTTTATTTTCGGTTTAGAGAGATTGAGAGAATTTTTTTTTGTTACTATTTTTTTTTGTGAATTTAATTATGAATCAAATTTTTTTACCAAAATATCCGTTTTCGTACAAATTAGCCAAGTTGAATCATTTTAATGAGACCATAGATCTAGACAAGGTAATTAGGATTTTTTGTTTAATCAAGGCTAAAAGAACCCTTTGAGATTTTTAATGTGGTCTATTTGATGAAGGATTTTAATGAAAAAATTACTTTAAAAAGGGTAGTGTAATTAAGAAAATGCGTTAAGATAGTTATGGGGAGTTCTTTTACAAGATTTAAAATTGTAAGTGTTTATTGTTCAGGGTCCAGGTGTATCAACCGATAAAAAAAGTTTACATTATTCTTTGGGATATGAGGATGAACAAGCTCAATAATGTCGGGTAGGTTCAGATTGTAAAAGTTAGAAGCTAACTTGAGACTCTTGTGATAAGCTGAAATCACATCTGTAACCCTCTGGTATCTTATGGAGTAGTTACTTTGAATAAAATTCTAAAAATTAGGGTTAAGTTTTTCTTGGAGAGTACCAAGTGCATTTATGCAAATTGTAGATCTTTAGTCAGCTTCAAAATGATACTCTAGGTGCCCATACGATCAATGGAGAAAAACCCAAGGCTTTCAATAAGGGTATTGAAGTTTACACCCTCAGTTTAGGTTTTCATATTCGCAACTAGTTTTAATTTAACTGTGAGCACAAAAACATTGTTTTCCGGATCAAAAATTCCCATCTTGTTGCTTTTTTTTTTTTTTGAAAAAATTCAATTTCGTTTTATTTTCCAAATTCAGCAATAAAAATTTTCAATTTTCATTTTGCCTTGGTAGGTACCGTAATCCTCCGCAAGGTACCCATGGGGGTATTAAAGTTTAGAACCTCAGTTTAGGTTTAGGTTTAGGTCAAGGTAAGTGGGGATACGGTAAGTCTTTATAGAAACTCTTCAGTCGTTTTATCGGCCCATAATCGCAATAGTTAGGGCTTATTGTCTCTTGTTTATCTCCAAAATTCACTATACGGAATCCATTCTAAAGACGACGAATGGTCTTTTTGCGATCGGTTAAAGTTGAATCGAAAAACTTTTTTCAGTTGCGACTAAAACCGTTTTTGTCCTTAAGGGATAATCGTATAAAGACATCCATGGTGCAATTTTAAAGCTGACAAAAAGATCGACAATTTGAATATATGAACTTGGTATGAAAATTTACTGCCATGGTTTGGTCCAGTTGGTTCATTAGTCTATTATCAAAACTTATGAAAATATTTTTTTGTAAAATTTAAATTGGAACCCTATTCAATTACCTTGTTCGTAGTCCTCAATCAACCACTTAACCATAGAAAAATGGTTTACATTAAAAGGAACATGGACCTACAGTGGCTCTTTTTGTCGACCCTTGAGACTCCTTTATCTTGTTTCATTTTGAACTACAAAAAGCTAGGACTAAGATTAGTAAGGTTGAGCTCAACATTTTTTTGTTATAGAATTGAATGAAACTCATGCCAGATGAGTTTGATATAGAACAAAAGACCATCGGGACAGTGTGCTTAATCTGACGTCACTGGGTTATTCATACTAAGATATTCTTACTTGGTCCATAACCACTGAAGACTGGAGCATCTGTCTGAAAAATTAAGTTCTGATCTGTAATCGAACCTTGTAAGGAGAGGTGGAATTTCACCACTTTTATTGGAGATTCAAGACTCTCTCTTCCATTTCCTTTATGGCCTCCGTACTTGCATGTCTAATGAGTTTTACTTTGTCCCAATGACCTAAAAGTAATTGAAAAGGCCATATAGACATTATCTCTTATCCGTCTAAAGGTGGGTCAAAAATGACCAGGCCAATCATTAAAGACCAAGGTGGGTCATTTTTGATCATTGAAAAAAAAGTTTATTTTTTCTAAAAAATTAAAGCTAATTCCTTAATTTTGGGCTAGAATTTTGCCTAAGTAATCGTCGAAAATCTTTCATATATTTTTAGTGAGTCTCAAAAGGGATTATTTATGACATTAAGAGTTCGCTTCCTAAACTTAAAAATTGAATAAAAACAAAAAAATTAAATTTTTTTTTTGTCTAAAAAGAAATCGAGTGAACAAAATGAAGTTAAACCCACGAATCCGGTTAAAATAAGCTCATTAAAACAAACTCAATCAAATCAATCACAAACAAAACCATCTCAATTGAATTTATTGAAAAAAACACGTAACAATTCCACATCATCAACACCCGAGGATACCAAAAAATTCACCGAATTTCATCAATCTCAACATCAACGTTCACAAAAACTTAAACCCGATATGTGTCAATCGAGATCAATAGACACTAAATCAAAACTCGACATATCCGATCCGACAAATAATAAACCAAAATTGACACGTTCACGTACTCGTCTAATACGAAAACAAAGTCTTGAAAATAAAGAGGAAATTTATTATCAAATAAACGATGATTATGAAGAATTAAACGAAAATTCTATCTACGAAGACATTGAAACAGACGTATCCGATATTGAAGAAGATGAAATAACGGATGAGGACGAAAATTTAGAGACTAATAATTATGATGAATCGGATGTTTCGATTGAGGATTTGTCTTGTTTTGACACTGTTAAAGAGGTTAAAAAATTTGATGAAGGCGATCTTAATTTGAACGATTCGCGCGTATCAAGCTCGACTATGAAACAAGGTATCAAATCGAAAAACAAACTAGCAAAACTATTAAACCAATTTCCAAATTCATTACAACAAGAACCACAATCAGCGTTACTCCCTCCTTTACCTAAACATATAATGACCCAATCGGTAACCGTCGCACATATCACTAACTCGAACGATTTTGACCGCAATTTGAACACAAGACGATCAAAAAGGTTCACTAGACCGACTAATTTAGTCATACAAGAGATTAATATTAGTTCAAATAACTCACCTTGTAACTCGTCTTCGTGTTCACCAACATCTGCGTCGACAACAACAGTACAACCTTGTGTTAGTAATTTACAAAAAGCTGTTTCAACACCATCTATTTTGGATAAATTAAAAAATGAAAAGAACAGATTAGAGGATGATGAGAGTAGAATGGGATCTCATAATATTGCGTCATCAGCTTCATTGAACAATGCTGATTTGAAAGGCTCTAAGATGTCGTTACAAACAGGTAGGTTCATTTTTATATGATGACATAAGTTTGAGTGTCAATCTGGGCACAGAATGAATTTTAAAGTCCTTTTAAAAATGAAAAAAAATTTTTTTTTTTTATGATTTTAAAAAAAGATTTTAGGGGGTTATTTTAACTAAAACGTTCGTTTTAGAATAAAATAAATAACCGTTAACGATTTACGAATGTAAACACTTTAACGATTAATAAATATCCTCGTAGAAAGAAAAAAAAATGAGTTTTATAACGGTTTCATTAAATGCATAATCTTGTGGTGATGTAATTCATTTCAAAAAAAATAAAAAATTTTTTTTTTTTGAAAAATTCAATTTCGTTTTATTTTCCAAATTCAGCAATAAAAATTTTCAATTTTCATTTTGCCTTGGTAGGTACCGTAATCCTCCGCAAGGTACCCATGGGGGTATTAAAGTTTAGACCCTCAGTTTAGGTTTTCAAAAAAGTCCAGGTAAGGTAAGTGGGGATACGGTAAGTTTTTATAGGAACTCTTCATTCGTTTTATCGGCCCATTAAAGTCTCTTGGACTTTTTATTCGATTTTTGAAAAAATGACCCTCGGGTTTTTTTGTTTTTTTCGATTTCTTGGGTTTTTTTGGGTCGTAGATTACAGCAATGATGTCGAAAATGACAAATTCAGATAGTTTGGAAGTTTTACTCTGCGCGCTTCTTTAAAAAATTAGGAAAATTATTCTTAAAATTTAAATTGGACCCCTATTCAGTTCAGGGTTTCCACTCAAAATACCTTGTCAGGAGTGCTCTATCAACCACTTAACTACAGAAAAAATGGTTTTCATTAAAAGAAACAAGGACCTGCAGTGGCTCTTTTTTGTCGACTCTCGTGAGTCCTTTCTCTTATTTCATTTTAAAAAACAGACTAAAAGACGATCGAGGCAGCGTTCATAGTCTGACGTCACTGGGTTATTCATACTCTAAGATATCCTTACTTGGTTCATAACCACTGAAGAGTGGAGCAGAAAAGTTCGTTCGATTATTCAGGTCTGTAATCGAATATGGTGGTTTCATTAAAAGTTAAAAGGAGACATTCACTGTGAATTGAAGATTTAAGACTCTCACTTCCCTTTTTTTTAATTGCCTCCGTACAAGCATTCAGCACATTAAGAAAATTAGAATCCAAAAAAGTCTAAGAGTCATAAAAAAGCGAAGTAAATGATAAAAAAAAGCAACCCATTGACAAATTTAAATATTTATCCTATAAATTTACTCCAAAGGTTAATTAAATACGATTTCTCAACAACATAAAAAATTAAAAAAAAATATATAAAAAAAAAAGATATTTTATTCAAATATTTGTAATTAAAATTTATGTCAATTCTTCACTGTTAACAAATTCAGACTTATGTTGTCATCATCATCATCATCATCTACTTTGATGATAAACATCTGTATTCAAAAAATTTAAATATTTTCTATTTTAGATTCAAAAAATTTCAAGTTTAACAAACGTACTGAACATACGCTTAAATCAAGGTAAATATCCTTTCAAACACCCTTTAGAACAAGAATAAAAAAAAACTAGGCTTACATTAAAAATTGTTTAAAAATAATCACGTGATTCAACAAGTCTCGCAAGCATGCTGTAAATAAAGTCAAAACTAAAAATTTCAATTTTTTATAAAAATTTAGTTTCGTTTTATTTTTAAATTGCAAACAAACTTTTATGAATTTTAAATTATTTAGTTTACACAAAACGGATTCATCATCATCAACACCACCATTATCAGCTAGTGAACACAAAGAAAGCTCGCCAATATCAGATGAATTACTTTTTTTATCCAATTCGCTTAAAGGACCAGTGAACACTGGCTCGGAATCATCGAATAAAAAACTTTTAACTGTCAATGAGTTTTTAAAAGAGTTTGAGATGACTCAAAAAAACAAGTACAAACCCTTTTTTGATATTATTCTTCTCTTCAAGTCTTATCATTTTTGTTTTATTTTGAAGAAATGAAAATATTGAACTTGACGATCCGACTTACCTAGTACCTGTTGGTTCAAGCACTGCAACTAATTCAAAATCAAGTCTCATATCTCAGATTACTACTGATCCCATAGCTGCCATTACATCGCCAGTACATCGATCGCCAAACACATCGTCATTATCTTATGATCATTTGATTCTACAACAATCGACACCACTCAAAAATCAACTTGAAACTCATGCTAAAGCTTTGTCTAAATCAAAAAAACTTGGTAATATCCTTAAACTAGCGAGTGTACGTGGTGCTAAATCAAAGTCTATGAAACATAAATACTCAACGCAAATACAACAACATGCGTTTATTATTAAAAATGTCAATAACGATTCGACATGTGACATTTGTCAAAAGAGTTTAGTTAACAAAAAAGCATTAGTATGTAAAAGTAAGTTTATCATTGCGTTAATTTCCATTTTTTTCAAATTCCAATATTGTAGGGAGGGGATAAAAAAGGCTAAAATAATCCATAAGGTTTATCATTGCGTTAATTTCCATTTTTTTCAGATTCCAGAGGGGGTCAAAAAAAAAGTCAAAAATATTTTTATAAAAAATTTTATTAAAAAATAAAGCTTAGTCAACCAAAGTGTTATCAGGAGACGAGTTGGGTGTTGGTTTTAAATAATCCAACAGCAACTCGTCACTTTCAAGACTTAGATTCTTCAAGTCAATACTCTCCAGATCCAATTGTTTGAGTTTAACTTTTGAATCTTCGTTCAATCTTGCCACTTCAGCGTCCAATTGGACTAAAAGTTGATTAAAAGTTCTCATAATTACATCACCAGTTGGGATCGATTCAAAACTATTAATTACTTTATCGAATATTTTGACATAAGTTTTGAAGACCCCTAAAAAATCTTTTAAGGTTTCTTCATTACTTTTTTCTTTCATTAACCAAAATTTATCAACTAAAACCCTCAATGGGTCTTTTATATTATCACTTAACTCTTTGATGAATTGTTCATACTTTACACGAAATAATTCCATAACCGATTCTATATAAGTCTTTTGTATTGTGTTACACGAACGATAAAAGTTTAACTCTTCATTAATCCCAGCACATTCGGCTGATTTCATATGAAAATGATAATTTTGTGAAATGAAGAGGGACTTTAATAAAATCTCAACGGGTTGTTGTTTTGATTTAGGCAACGAAATTGATTTAAGTTTGTTCATAAGACTCTCTTGAGTCAGCTGTTCAATTGGGCTCTTTTTAATAACCGACCAAGGAGCACTTGGGATAAGAAGACTAAGATCGAACAAGTTTTTACAGCACTCTGACGTCGATTTTAAACTCTCTTCGATTTGATTCTTCAAATTTTCACCTTGTAACGGATCAACTTTTTTACGGTTTTTATTAGTGTTTAAACTCTCTCTTAACCGGGTTAACTTTTTGTACAATTGGGACAGGTTTGATTCGAGAACTCCAACTTGTTTAAGATTCAAATGGTTCAAAGTTCCCGAACAAACGTCTAAAATATTAGTCGTTTTATTCGTGTAGTTTGAATCAAAAAGTAAAACATCAGCTGTCTCGTTTTGATCCTCTTCATTTTGGGTCCGATTAAGTTTGAGTTTGGACGACTCGGCTAAATCGATCCAACGTCCAAGCTCATTTTTATCGACTTCATAATACGATGCCAATCGATTTTCGTGTTGAGTTATAGCCCGAAACGAATCACTAAGGAAACAAAGAGTGTTAAACGAGTCAGTGTGAGCGTGTTTACGGAACGAGATTGACCGTGATAATATATTAATTTGTTTTTCAAGTTGATAAATTTGAGATTTTAACATTAAAATTCGGCGTTCATCATGTGACGACTTGTTCGATTCTTCGTTTATAAGATTTTTAAGGACCGAGTTTTCTTCTTCTAATTGTCGATTACGAGTGACCAAGTTCTCAATTTTTTTAATCAAATCTTCAGGCGAACTTTTTTTAAAATCAATCTCAGTTGTTGATTGAAATGTACGATTCGAACGAATCGTTGATATTGAACTCACTGAATCACTTCGTATAGAGCTTATACTTGTATTAGCACTTGATATCGATGTGTTTGTCGACACTGATTTTGGTAGGGTCGGTTTTAGTTTAGAATGGAGTACAGGTTTTCTTGGAACTGACATTTCTAAAGCCTAAGTTGTTTTTTTTAACTTAATCAACAATGTATATTCTCAGATGATGTTTTGTTGAAACATTTAAACAATTTTTTTGCTTTTCAAACTCCACCTTGCATTCAGTTTTAATTTTATAATTATATAAGGTTTAAAAATTTGTCTTACATGTGCATGACTTAAGCTAAAAAAATGAATATTTTGACAGGTTGATTGGGTGGGTACGAGTTACCCATAAAATTTGGGTAGTAGTACCCAGAACCCATAAAATACCCAAATTTTATAGGGTATTCTACCCGAACCCTAAACCTGAATTTTTCGGGGAGCCCATATCAACCCAGACATGTATACCAATTTATTTGCGGATATTGGGTCGGTTTGGGTAACCGAAAAAATTGGGTTTTAGGGCTCGGGTAGGGTATATGTTACCCATAAATTTTGGGTTTTTGGGCTTAGGTAGGGTTGGATAACCCATAAAGATAGGTTAAGTATACTTCAAGACTCCAATTAAAAACCCGATTCTTAACCCAAATACCTTATTTTTATGGGTTACCCAACTCTACCTATGCCCAAAAACACAAAATTTATGGGTGACATATACCCTACCCGAACCCTAAAACCCAATTTTTCGGATTACTCAAACCTACCCAATATCAATGCCCAATAAAGGTCATTTAGGAGTATCTGACATCTAAATGTTCAAAAGAAGGTCAGGCCGGACCACCTGTTATAAATAAAGCTGAGCGGTCCGATCTGCAGTTCGATTCTTTTTTGAGCCATGGTCCATCGGAACCAAATAGTCACTTCTAGACTGGTCAGAGATATCATGAAATAAAATTTTGAATTTTTTAATAAAGATTGTCAAATAAACGTGCACGAAACGGTATGCAAAGACCAAGTATCCCAATGTCTAAACTACAAAAAATCAATCTTCTCCCAATCAAAATCACAAAACACCTCATTCAATTCAAGTCTATCAAATCCATTTAAATCCTCCATGACAGAATCAACTAAAGATTCAAATATAACCGATACACCACAAGTAGTAACAAATACAACAACTAGTGGTATTATAGCCGGATTAAATAATTTAAACAATAACCCAAATAGTTCGATTAAAACAATACATGTTACGTCTAATCGTCCAAGATCAATGGATATAAGCAAATACTTTCAAGTAATTGTAATATTATAAACTTATTCATTCTTTTTTTATGTTGAATATACCTTTTTATTAATTAACATTTTATGTCATTTAGGCTCAATTATCTAAATCAACATCTAATATGTACAGGTAAGAGAACATTTATATTTTTTTTTCTTTATGGTCATATTAAAGAGGGTTAAAAAAAAAAAAAAAAACAAGAAAAATCTTCAAAATCAAATATCCTCATTAAGACTCTAAGTAATCTTTTGTTTTAATAAGCTTTTTTTTTGTCGTTGAGTTTTTTTTTTGTTTTATATAATTTTTTTTTTGTTGTGTTCAAGAAGTGATTATGTAAGATGAGGAAATAACAATAGTTCAAAAGAAGTCTAATCTCTTTTCTTTGTTGTGTGTGTGTGTGTTATGTCCTTTTTTGTTTCTCTATTGTACTTTTGTGGTAGGAGTAGTAGTTAAAGGCTTACTAATCCGTGATTTTTATCTTTTTTTTCTAATAAATTTTCGTTGTACCTAAGCTTTTAGTTTCTCTTTTTTTTTTGTTGTATTGTTTATTTTAGCCATTTTTTTCGATTAGTTCCTGAGGTCGAACTATCTCGTGAACATCAGTCGTTTATTTAACTGGAACTCGATAAAAAAAAACACAAAAAATTTAGTCGTTATCTTAGTCGAGTCATAAAAATAATTTGCATTTTTATTTAAATCTTAAGACAATTTAAATTTTATTTTATTTTTTTTTCATAAAATATGAAAAGAGGGGCTCGGTTGGACGAAATAAAATTTAGAGTATGAGTAGGTTAAACTTGATTCAATTTTTTGTTGCTTCTTACAAAAATTTTTGAGACTTGAAAACTAAATTTCGTAGCTCTAGAGTAAAAGCGGTATGGGTCTTGTATCTTTAATTGATTTGGGACATGTATGCTTGGTGGTCATTGTTGAGACGGTACCAGAATTTCAAGATTTAAGTTTAATTCTCTAACTGGTATTGAAGGCTCGTTTAAAATTCCATTTTAAGTTTTTCTAAGTTTTCATTAGTCCAGGCACCTTTAGCTCACTTTTAGGTTCAATTTAACATATTGGAAAGTCAACAAAGCTATTTTCATTATATTAAACAAGCCCCTTCAATATTCACTTTGAAATTTGTGTTTTATCAATTTTCAGGACTAGGCAATAGTACATTAGAATTATCCAATTGAAAATAAAAATATACCAAGTTGTAGCTTAAGTAGTCCTGCACATGCTAAAAGATATGAAATTTTTAAATTTTTCGTTATCAATTTATACAACCCTCCTCAAATCGTATAAAACCCGAATAGATGTTTGTAAAACTTTTATGAGGCTTGAAAACTTAGTTTCGTAGCTTAAGAAGAAAATCGACATGGGTCTTGTACTGGTATATCAATTTCGGACTTATATCTATTAGGTACATAATTTAAAGATTTAGGGTTATGGGGGTCCCATTAACGTAATTGAAGGTCCAGATTGAGAGGTTACAGGATCAATTTAAAAAAAAAAATGAAAATTTTCGATGTTTTTTCAAACTGATTTTGAAGACTCTATAAATTCTATTATAAATTTTCAATTGCCCAAGCACCTTTAGCTCACTTTTAGGTTCAATTTAACATATTGGAAAGTCAACAAAGCTATTTTCATTATATTAAACAAACCCCCTCAATATTTACTTTGATATTTGTGTTTTATCAATTTTCAGGACTAGGTAATAGTACTTTAAAAATATCCAATTGAAAATAAAAATATACCAAGTTGTAGCTTAAGTTGTCCAATACATGCTAAAAGATATTTTATCTTAAAATTTTTCGTTACCGATTACTAAAACTCTTCTAAAAATCGTATAAAACTTATTTTTTAAAAAAATTACAAAAAAAAGAAGGAAGACAAAAATTTCAAAATAACTTTATTTAAAAAAAAATAGAATAAAAAATATTTTTCAACATAAAAATAGACTAGAGATTATTGACTCTTTTTTTTTTCAAATTAGAATAAAACAATATTTTCAGTACCATCAGACTTAATCTTCTTAAACTTGAACGAATCAACTCTTCTTTTTTGACACTCTTCAACATCTACTATTAATTTATGATACTGTTCCCATACACGTGTATTATTCATAAAACATACAGTACCACCAGCACGTTTATATTGATCTATTTGTCTATTAATATCTCCTAAACAAACTATTTTCGGGTAATTTATTTCATATCTTTCGGTATTATAATCTTCATAAAAAAAATCTTTTAACGATTCATCTTGATACGTTACAGCCCATTTACTGTGATCATTGTGAACTGAAAATTTAAGATTAGCTACTTCAAAGTTTAAATTCTCTATGTTTAAAACACTCCATTGGGATGTACAATTTGACTTTAAAGTACCTCCACCATTATTCCAAGTCTCTGTCATTAAATTTGAATTTAAAACCTTTGAGACTAGACCTGAGTACAAATCGTCTTGAAAGTTACTAAATTTAGAAATGCTTAGAAACATTTCACCGCCTCTTGTACGCAACTCTTTGACACTCGTCCAAGGTTGTTCGGTGATGTGTTGTTTCTTAATAACTGCTAATAGATTATTCAAGACCCCAGAGTTGAGATTTCGTAAATTTTCAGGTATGTAATAATCGTATACTTGAGGGTAATTGAACAACATTTGACGTCCGATTTGATCGAGTTGTTCAAATTTAAACGATAAACACAACATTGATTGACCAAAGACACACTGAGATGGTCGAATAAAGTAGGAGTTTTCAGACTTTTTGGGGGGATAGTGTGGAATTGAATGTACAATCCAAACAGCTGAGTGTTCATTAAAGATTAAAACACCCTTAGTGTGACCGTTAATGACAGTGACTTGATCCGCTTGATCATTGTACAAAATGTACCCAACTGAAGGATCATTTGAGTACAATGGTTCCAAAGTTCGACCAGGAAGAGAATAAGTATCGTTTATATTCAACGATGAAAGAGTCCATTCAGGATTTTGTTCAGTCATATAAGCATACGCTGTCCCGAATTTTATAAACGGATTTGCCGAAATCTTACGAGTCTCGAACAAACGTTGATTTTTTCGTGGTAGTTTGTAAAGTGTGAACCAATCAACAGGTTCACCGGTTATTTCATTACGACAGACTATTTCATCACCATAAGCATTAATTATAAGTATTAATAATAAAAAAGTTAAGTGTTTAAGCATTTCTAAAAAATTATAAAAAAAGTTATAAAAAAAAAACGAGTGGGGTCTTACAAAAAACAAAATTATAAATAGCATTTTTTGTTTTCTATTGTTTTGCAATAGCAAAAAAATCACAGTGTTTTTCTTTGTCTTGATAAAAAAAAAAAATTGTTGCGATGTTTTTTAAGATTTTTTTTAAAATTTGAAGTGAAGGAAGTCACTCTCGGTCTAGCTTTTAAAATTTTTTTTTTTTTTGGATTTGTTACTTAGTAAGCCTTACCTATTTTTTTAGTCTAATTACTAAAGATTATATTAAACAAATAAAAAGGTTTTTTTTATTCTATTATACAATGAACAATTCTAGACTTTCTTATTGAAATTTTTTTGTTGTTGTCAGACCTAATCATTACGCGAAGCCTCATGTCCTCTCTATATACTAGTGTTTTTTTTTTTTTAATTTAAATTGAGTAATCTCAAAAAATTATTTTTTTCATTATTTCTCTCGAGTCAAACCCGTGTTGTTAAGTTTGTGCCATTCGATAAAAAGAGCACCCAGACTTGTTACGGTCGAATAGTTTTACACTCACAAGGAGAGTAGACTCAGTTTTTTTGTTGACAAATATTTAGACTTGTGTAAATATTTATTTACGGAATTAAGTTCTTTTAAAAACAAAAACATATTTAATTGTGTTTATTTTTGAATAATTGTTTTAATCTTAATAGGCTATTTTTCTTAAGAAATTAAATTTTGTTTTAGGTTTTCTATAGAGTTAACAGATTTCAAACGAAAATCGATTTTGGAAGTTCCTTTGTAGTGATCCTAGTGTTAACATGTTTCTTGAACATCATTAGACTTGTAAATGTTAAAATTCGAAAGAAAATTATCTGACCGCGGAATTCGGAAGCGGAAAGTGATCCAAAAATCCGGATAATCGTGAATCGTGATCCCTAATAAAAATGTGATTCCGATCCTCGCTGATACAGAATACTCTCTTAACCGTACCGTACGTAACCATTAATTTAAGGCATTGGATTGGTATGGGTTACCCGAAAATTTTGGATTTCAAGTATGGGGTAACCCGTAAAATTTTAGGATCTTATATGTTTTTTTCCGAAAAAAATTGGATCTTGGGTATATATACCAATAACCTACCCGCACCCAAAACCGGAATTTTCGGATAACCCATTCCCATCCTTAAAATAAATAGGCAAATATGTCTGGGTAAGCCTGTTTCCTAAATATACAGTGTCAGTCAGAACTTTTTAACTTTGGAGTCCGAGTCTGAGTCGGAAATTACGCGACTCTTAACCTAATACAGAGCCTCTTCTCTTTTAGTAAAGACCCGGCAAAGTCATTTTCCGACCCAAGTCAATTGTGGCTATTAAGGATGTTGATTAACGTTTGATATTTTTACTGCCCTTTGTTAAGTTTTACAAAGAATTTCCGTTTCATTAAAAAGTCTAAACACCAAGCTTTTCTGAAGACGAAATTTTTTGGTTAAATGGATAAGATTATCTTTGGCTTGCCTTTTCCTAATATTAAATGTAATAATGATTGACTGATAATTTAGTACCAAAGCTACAAGGGACTTTGGGGCAATGATCCCTTAAAACGTTTTCAATTTGGGAGCTTAACTTTGATATGTTGGAACACAGGTGACCAAATCATTAGCCGTTTAACCAAAATCTTAAGAAATAAACAAAAAGTCTAATAGAACAAAAGAATAAGATTAAAAGTTAGATTGAGTCCGAGTTAAAAAAACTACATAATAAAGTTTCATATTGTTTCTGTGCATGCACACTGCTAGTAATGAATTCATCCATTAAATTGCTTATAAGAGGGTTGTTGTTTATGATACAATTGTTGAGGTATGTTAAGGTCTTGAAATCTTGTTTGTATGGTACAAAGTGATAATGAACGAATTTAGATCTGTTTAAATACCGTTATTTTGTACTTGTAACATTAAAGTTTAATTAAAGGTCATATAAAATTGGATAACATAAATAATTATTTACATTGTTAACAAACTTGTCTTAAAACAAACAATCTCTATTTATTTTTTTTTTTTTTAAAAAATCAGTATGAAAACATTGACACTCCAAAAAAAAATATTTCTTTTGATTTCTCTAATCGGCTCACTCATCGATTAACAAAGTAAATATTTCAAGAAAAAAAAACAAATCTTAAAGAAACCTTGATAATTTTTTTCTTTTTTTTCAAGGGTCTCTTAACCGAAATCAGGTTAAAATTTTTTTTTTGTTCAGTCCCTGTGATATCGATTTCAGTTAGGTAATCACACTTTCATCAGCTACCCTTCTCCACACAAAAAAAAAACAAACTTTTAATTCGTGTAAATCCAGGTCACAACTCTCTGATTTTTGTTGTTGTTGTTTTTTATTCGTTCGTTTTGTTGACAAAATTCCAAAATCTCAAATTACAACTTGAAATATTTGTGTCCTACTTAGAAAATTCTGTTTTTGTTTTGTTTTTCGATTCATTTTCACGTAGTACAAGTCGTCAAAAAAAAAAAAAATTTCGTAACTCTAGTAACTAATTTTTTAGAAACTTGTTCTTTTTTGATGTAAACATTACCACTAATTTTCAATTGTACAAAAATGCAAGAGACCTCATTTTTTGAAAAAAACAAAAAATCACGGACACAAGTCAAAACAAAACGTCCAAAATCAGCTTTTGGTCCGTTATTTCAATCATCAGATTCTCTTAATGCATCGTTAACAGAGTCTCTTAATTTTTCGACTTCACCATCAACAGCGTCAATACAATCGGCAAATATAAATTTATTAAAATATTTGACCAAAGCCGATTCAAAAACGAGTCTAAACGAATTATTCTCATTGGCTAATCGTTTAGACTCAAATTCAAATTCGTACACAATTTGTACAAATAAAAAATTTTATAAAAATAATCTCTCGAATACGTCCATTAATAACTTTGTTAAAACAACAACTAATTTAAATCAGAATAGAAGATTTTTTTATAGAAATAGGTACCCCCTCTCTATGACCCTCTATAGACTTTAATTTTTATAACTTGTTTTCTTTATAGCAAATCGATAAATGAAGAAAGTCCAGATTATGATGCGATTAAATCCCTCCGTGAGTCGGTTGACTCGTTGAATTATAAAATTGAAAATGATAACTTGAACGGTAGTAACTCGACTAGTTCGATAATAAACTCGGTCAATAATCAAAATACAATCTCAAGTACAGGATCGGTTTCATCCTCGGGTTCGGTATCAATACTCACTGGAAGTTTAAACTCAAATTTAAAAAGTTATTTGAGTGACTTGAATAAAGAATTTTCAAGTTTTGAATTGGAGTTTAGTGCTACTAATTGGGCTGATTTACAAAATGAAGAAGTAAGTCATACATGACCTCATTCTGATTCTTCTTAAAATTTTTTTTTTCTCAAGTACCTTCAATCCTTGAGTAAACATTCACGTAATAAACAAGAAAATATTTTTGAATTTGTTAAGACTGAAGTTAATTATTACAAAATTTTGTGCATGTGCCAACGAGTAAGTCAATAGACAACAGCAGGCATAAGTAACCATTAATTTTGGGTGGGTTCCCCATACCTTAAAATTAATGGGTACACATGCCACGACACCAGGACTCAAATAAAGACAAAATTAAAATTTTTTTTTAAGCTTTTTGTGACAATTTTATCAAACGATTGTAAAGTTGAACAAAAATTAATAGAACATATATTCCCAGATTTTGAGAAAATAATGGAACTTCACAAGAGTCTTTTAGACCAGTTAATAGACCGGTATAAAATGAGTAAAAATAAGTACATTGAATCAATTGGTGATATCTTATCAAATATTGTAAGAATTCTTACACTCAATTTTGTTTTTTAGACTAAAAATTTTGATTTATGTAAAAGTTGAGTGATAAATGTGAGTCTTGGGTTTCGGTGTACAGTAAAGTTTGTTGTACACACATAACAGCAAAACAATCATTTAAACAATTAACATCGTCAAATAAACTAGTAGCATTATTTTCGAACGAAATATCTAAACATGCCTTACTTAAACGTTATCATATACCCGATTGTTTGACTATAATAACCCAACGTTTAACAAAATATTTAACACTTATTGAAAATATATTGATGAATAGTAAAGATGATCAAGTTGAAATTGAATTGCTCAATAGATCATTGGATAAATTGAGATCTATATTGACACGTGTTAATGACGCTGTAGCGTTTAATCAAAATTTTAATGAATTTAAAAAATATTTGGATAATTTTGATCAAAAATCAATTACAAAATCGTTTGTTAAAATTGATAAACAAATCGAAGAACGAAATTTTACGGTAAGTTTAAATTTAACTCTGCACACGTTTGCATTACTCTGCAAAATGAATTTTAAGTTTGCAGAGTGACTTCTTCGGAATGACTTCTAGTCAAGTTTGACCCTAAATGGGTCTGATTTGAGCCTTAAACTTTTGCAATTTTGGATCATAAGTCATAAGCCATAAAACTGTACTGAAGACTTTACTGACTGTTAATACCCCTTGAAGGTCTAAAATATTAACCAAAACCTTAAACTTCAGTTAATTCCTTCGTCTATTGGCTCAATAGGTCTTTCATGTGTTACTTCAGAAATGCTCCTATACGCTCTAGGAATCCCATAGAGTAAAAAACATTTTTTTGAAAATGTTAACATAATTTTGAAATGAACTGTTACAGTTAGAGATTAAAAAATTTGAAGGGTATTGATAGAAATTTTGTGAAGTTTAATCAACCAAAATCTTAAACTACAGTTCGTCGACGAGAAAAACAACCTCTAATTTTCAATATTTAATAGAAACTTGAAGAGGCGTCGATATAAAAGATTTTTTTTTAAATTTCCATCAATCGTCTATAGATACGCTTCTAGGCTTGACCCAGAACAACTCAAGTCACTGTATTGTAGACTATATTAACTGTAAATACCCCTTGTCGGTATATAATGTTAATCAAAACCTTAAACTTCAGTTAATCCCCTTCGACGAAGAGAGAACAAACCTCTAATTTTCAATATTTAATGTTAGTTTTAGCTTAGTCAATTGGCTCAATAGGTCTTTCATGTGCAGTAGTGGAAACGACTGAAATGCAGTAGTGGAAACGACTGAAACTTCTGAAATGCTCCTATACGTCCTAGTTATCCCATAGAGTGAAAAACAATTTTTTTGAAAATGTTAACTTAATTTTGAAATGTACTGTTACAATTAAAGATTAATAAATTTGAAGGATATTGATAGAAATTTTGTTCTAAGATCTTTTTTGAGGGTCTCAAATTGATCTAAGCCTTTAGTAACGATTAATAGAATATTTTTCAATCTCTGACAGACTCGCCCGATGCATAGGGTATAAATCAATTTAGAATTCTTAGTAATTTTTTTTTACAGAAAGCCGATTTGACAAACAAACTTGACCGTCGAATAATTTGTATAAACCAAGTAACTGTTAAAGTAATGTCAAAAAATGGTAAAGAATACAAAAATGTAACATGTGTAACCATGAACGATATGATTGTATTTTTACAACTCAACGAAAAATCATCAAAATATTTGTTCATGAATGAAACGGTACTTAAAAAAAAACAAAAACTTTTTTTCATGAATCTTAAATTTTTATATTGTAGAGTGTTATTCCGTGTAGTTATGGTATACTTATACGTCCAAAAGTAAGCGATGTTAATCAACTACAAACTCAATCGTTTCAAATGCACCATCACCGTACTATTAGTCAATCAAACTCAAAACAAGATCAATCAACTCTACTTCCAAATCAAAATCCATCCGCAACTGTAAGTAAACCACAAACCGTCGAATCAACTAAAATGTTAATTACGTACATTGTACACACAATTACAAACGAAATAATCGAAATTAAATTTCCAGATGAAAATTCACGTAATCAATGGCTTCTTCTTGTTCATACTCACATAACACCGTATATTGAAGAAAAAATTAAAGAAGACGAGATTAAACCAATTGTCGAAAAACAAGTTGTCCTCGAAGATTTTAAGCTAAGTTCAGATCTAGCCGATATGGTATACACATTTAGTAACATGATTACAAATCAAATACACGCGGTTAATTTGATGCGAAGTGCTAGTAGTGCCGGTGAGACTATAACTAAAAATGGACAAGACAATCAAATAAGTATACCTAAACGAGCGGAGACTTTTAATGGTGCCTCGTCGTCTAAAGAAACTCAAATGTCTATTATTAACATAAACTCAGACTTATTTCAAAAATCAAAAATTTTTCAAACTTATAATCAAAAAAATTGTGATACTCTTTCGACTACAACAAACACCGAATCGGATTATTCGACTACGACAAATAGATCAGGCGATTCGGGTTATCAATCAAAGTCTTGTTGTATATACGCTGATTTAGATCAATCTGTAACTCAAAATTGTAATTGTACTGAAAAAGATGGCCTTCGTAAAATTGCTAATGATACTGTACAGTGTGTACCAAGAGATAACTTTGAACAAATGTTGAGAACAATTTTAAGTGATTATAGTAAAACAAAACGTGAAAATATGGAACTTAAAAAAAATTTAGAGAATAAAGAAAAATCGATTGATTTGTATAGAAAAGCACTTGATGAATATAAAGTAAGACATTGTCTTAACCATTCTACCATACCTTTAAACAGAACGAGAGGGTCATTTAGTATAATCTACATTATTTATATAACGTTTACTGTAATCTAAAGCACTGAAAACTGCAAAAAATAATTTTTTTCAAAAATCAAAAATAATACCCCTACCCCTTTTTGAAGTCATCGCTTGTACCCATATTGAAAGGGGAAAAAAATCATGAGGTCATAAGGTTCCGGCAATTCACTATCAAAACTATGCTATTTCGATATCAGATTCGGAATCTGCGTCCCAATAAAACCTCAAAGAATGTTAGTTTTTATGTGTTTTCATACACAAGGATTACGAATTTTTGGTCAAAAATTCCGAATTCCCTCATCTTAGTGAATTTTGGTTTTTGTGAATTTTTTCGGCCTTAACTGTACAAAAAGTAAAGCGAAAACGAATAAACTAATCCCAAAATTTTGTTCAGAATTTTGTCTAGTTTCAGAATCTATAGTAAAAATTGGAGGGTATTTGGTATTTTGAAGGACGAGACTCGATTTAACTGGAATTATGCACATTTTTCCGCTTTCTTCCTAGGATAAAAGCATGGGATATTTTTTTCCGCAACATTAAACATATTATCTTGTAGATTAGAATATGCGCTTTCAGAATATATGCACATTATATATGATTCATGATCAAATAGCTGAGATATCGGCCAGAAATGGTGACCACTCTTGTTCTATAAAACTAGGGGGTGACAAAAATTTTTTATTTCCGAAAAATAAAAAAATACAGTTTTAGAGGTTCTTTGCGGCGCAGATTTCGAATCTGATATCGAAATAGAAAAGTTTTCGCCTTAATTTGGTGAAAACGAGCAAAAATTGAACTTTTGAGTGTAATCACATCTAGCCGCAGGGTACCTTCAATAACCATATTTTTTATGCAGCTGTTTTAACTGGAAGCGATTTTCTATTAATCTCGGGGGTTTCTTATTCAAGTATAAGTTACCCCATTTTAATTTCAAAAATTAATCTTTTTTTTCTTAAGCTGCAACTTGATACAGAGAAACAAGACTTGGAAAAAATGTATTCGGAAATAGAAAAAAAAGAGGTAAAATTTTTTGTTCATTTTTTTTTGTTTTATAATATGCACGCACTTAACACCCATTGGACGGCTGATTTTTAAAAAAAAATTCTTGTTTTTTTTGTTGTTGATTAAACAGAACTTAGACGCTGCTAATAACACTGCTAACATCACACGCCTTAATCATAGCAACACTAGTCATAATTCAATTAATAATTCTAATATCAATCAAAGTAGTTCAATGTCAGATATCAACAACAACAGCAGTAACAAAGTATCAATAATGGTTAAATGTGAACGTTCATTGTTATCGGTAACAAATGGACAACAACAACAGGTCAAAACAAAAGATGATTCATCAATTTTATTTTTATAAAAAAAAAAAACGAATAAACTTCCTCTCGTCCGTAAATATACATATTTATATATATTAAGAATTATTTTTTTTTTTGCATTTTTTTTTGTTTTTCATTGATTTTTGTATTTTTTCATTATTTTTTTTGTATTTTTTTCGTCATAAATTATTATTAATTTATTTTAAAAAAAACACACACACAGACTTAGAAAATACCAGAACAGACATTTGCCAGTGATGTCTTAGGCCAGAAATTAAAATACAGGACTTTTCTTCTATCTTAAAAACCATTTTTTTTTCTTATTTTTGTTCCATTTTTTTTTTTTTGAAGAATTATTTAAAAGTATAATTTTATTTTTTGAATTACAACAAAAAAAGACAAAAAAATAAAAAATTAAAAAAAAATTTTTTTTTCAGTTTTCTTTATTGGTTCTATGATCTGATTTCATAGAGTAAGTTTACTCGAAAAAATGGGTAGACGCGTCTTGTGAACCAGATGATTTCAGAAGACAGTATCGCCATGCACTTGGTAGACATCACAAATAAAGCAATTAACGCTATCTGAATTTGCAATATCTGACTTGATAACTTTGTTCTCCATACATGAAAACCTAAGAATGGCAAATTTTTAGGTGGGGTCTTACATAAAAATTTTGTGACAAGAGGGGTCCTAACTTTTTTGGCTTTTAAAGGAGTTTTTCTCGGTTTTTCGCTTGTTACCATACCAAATGACCTCGTATGTATTATTTTTTGTACAGATTCTGAAAGAGCAAAAATTTTACACACTCCAATGCATTTTTAAAAAAAAAAAATTTTGTCATTTAGCTCGGCCAATAAGCAAAAAAAAGGCGTAGTTTTTTTACATCTCCTCCCAGGATTACCCCAATACATATCCTTTAATAGTGACCAACTTGTAAAGCAAGTTTTAGATTTTTTATTTTTTTTATCTATAGAAAAATACTTTATCATAGCCACAGAAATCAAAGATTTTGTCGATACCGAAACTATAACAACGAAGCGATTCAAAACTCGTCTAGACATCTTTTGTGAGTGTACTTAAAGTCAAAGATTCAAAGATAGTGATTATACAGTCCACGCTCGAATTTATCACGTCATAGATTTGTCACTATTCAGATTTATCCCCAGAAGTTTCTACAACCAATTTCCTCCAATAAGCATTTATGGCATTCATATTTGTCACTATTCAAATTTGGCACACGTATCTAAAGGAACGAATGGGGTGATAAAATCGAGCGTAGACTCTACGCTCGATTTTAGAAATGAGATTAGAAATGAGATACAGTCTACGCCGTAGACTGTATCTCATTTCCATTACTTAATTAAAATTATTTTTTGTGTTATTTTTAGACCAATTTTTTTAAAGCAACTCAATTTTTTTTCAATGCAATGTCGCAATCATGAGGGTTTAAACGAAGGCGATAGCCATTCGGACGAACCTTTCATACTAGTTGCAATTAACCAGTAATTATATTTGGTCTGTAGCGTTTGTTATTCAAATTTTTATACGCCTTGAATTTAATAAATTTGGTCTGATAATTTAAAAAAAAAACAGACTCCACTTTTTTCGAGGACACACGCGAGGAATATGCTCTTATTCGAGAGACATACTATTTTTGATATCAAATCAAATTTCAGTTAAATTTGCTCGGGCCTATTGACAACCGATGTACAAAAATACTTTATTTTATCTTAAGAATTCTTTATGTTCTTTATCCTCTATGTACTTTAGATCCTTCGTTATAAAATCGTGATATTTGACCGCCATATTTATTTACAAATAGTAACAGTAGAGTTGAAGTTATAGAGAAATTGGAATAAACTTTCGGAAGCAGACAACTCAAGTATCCATAAAGCTAGGACTACTTGTATCGATAATATTTTATGTATTTGATTCCGTTTTTCAAAAATTTATGCATGGGGTACTTGGAAAAAATATTCTCAAATCAAGGCCTTTTTGGGTTTTTTAACATTAACTTCCAGTCCTCTTAATAGAATCTTTTTTCAACCGAAATATATCTATCGATACGTTTTTTAAGACAAACTCATAACCACTTCCTATCTCATGTGTAAAAATTTCTAAAATACTCCCCGAGCTTAGCATTTAACTGCAACTGGCAGCATACCGGACCGTAGCTAAATTTGTCTGACTCGAACAATTAGACAATTTATCAGAAATTATAATTTTAATCATCAAAAAATTCTTCTTAATGTACTTAGAGAACATATAGGAAATAAAGGATAAAGAGGACATAAAGGATCTGAGATGATACTTAAAGTTTTTTTATTTGATCGTTGTCAATTTATGACAGAACAATGTTCAGGTTATATTTGCTCTGTTAATTAGCTTTTCGTTTGGTCGGTCGCAAATATTCAAGGGTCAGAACTGCCAAAAAATCGAGCAAAAAATTAACTTCTTTGAATCGAATGATAATGGCTTCGATAATTTCATCTGGCAATTTTTTTTTAGTTACAGAAAACCTGAAAATGTTGTTTTTGACCATTTTTTCTACTTCATATCCGAATAAAGTGTTGAGGCAGCAAAAAATCCGAGATTTTCCCGCGGTTTTTTTTCGATTTTTTTTCCGCGGTTTTTTTTTCGATTTTTTCCGCGGAATGAAAATTGAAAAAATCCGAGAAATGTTGGTTTTACATTTCATATTTTGCTTGATTATCCAAATTATTTCTAATTTTGAATCTTTTTTTTTTAAATGATATCGATTTTTGTTGTTGTTCTTCTTCTTCTTCATGAATCGTTTTTAATAAACTTAAATAATTATGAAAAGTTGATTCATCAAATCATTTTTCAAAATTGAAACAACAACAACAACAAAAAATCTAATTAAAACCAATTTTAAAATAATACACGTTCATAGAGATTCTCATTCAAATCGTCATTTTTCAAAAATAAAAAAAATTATCATTTCAGAGAATATAAAATTTCAAAATTATGAATAATGCTTTAAACTATCTTACCTATTTATAAGCGGGTTCAACACACAAAAAATTAAAAAATAATTAGAAATTCTTTTTCTTTAAAATGGGAGGAACACCTTCAGTTAACTTGGGAGTACACGAACAAATGAAACTTAATTATTTTTCTGTTCAAATGACTGGTACAGATCGTTTTAGACTCATTTTGGCACCTGATGAAATTAAAATAATTACACGTAACATTTTAACCGCATCATGGTACATTCAAAATGAAGACAATCAAATCGGATTTGTTGAATATAAACTTCAAGGTACACCATGGTACACTTATGGTGAAGATGACCTTCATGTAAAATACTTTTTGTGTTCATTAATGAAAACTTATTACGAACACGGTTGGCATTTGAAAGCATCAACTGATTTAGAACGTCGTAAAAATGAAACAGACACGTTATTTTTTCATAAAAATCGTCATCTTCATACCCATGTTATTTGTTTGAGTTTAAACGCGTCTGATAAGATACGAGTCCTAGGTCCGGAGAGTGTAAATTTGATTGTCAAACAATCTATATTGAATGCTTGGCCTCGTGGATTACAACGAGAACAACAGTTTGGGAAGAGCTATGAGTTCAAGTTGTACGGTAATCCTTGGGTCGATTGGTCTCGTGACAGTGACGATTCTTACAATATTCCGATTCTAATTTTGAATATAATGGAGAATTTGTTTAAAAATGGTTGGAAATTTGTGGGTGCCATAGACTCTGGGAAAAGACAAAACAGCCTTAACGCTTTGTACTTTCGTTACACTTCGGATGAGTCGTCAAAAATGGACATTCAGAATACGAGGTTCTTTGCCATGTCATTGAACAAATCCGACCGAGTTCGGCTCCATCACGCCGATGAGGACATCAAAAACTTGGCTCTCAATCCTTCGTACGGTGTACCGAGTCTCTGGAATAGTGGAATACAACGTCAAGAAATTGTTAACAATGCTCTTGAATTCAAGTTAAAAGGAAACCCTTGGGAAAGTAATGGACACGAAGCGGTAGATTCAAGGCGACTATTGAACAACTTGTTTAACTTATTTGCCCGTTATGGTTGGCATTTGTATGCAACATGTGACTTGACTAAACACGAGACGAATAAAAGTACATTTTTTTTTCGCACAAAACCAATCGAGCCTAAAACTTTGGTAAACTTTTGTGTAAGTTTAAACGAGAGTGATAAGATTCGATTGATTGAAAATCAACCGAGTTTAGTCCATGAGGTTAAACATGCTATTCATCATGGGTGGCCAAAAGGTATTCAGATTGAGAGTGATTATTATGGATCGTATCAATTTCAATTGAATGGTTATCCGTTTTCAACGTACGGATCTGACAAAATTTATTCGTGTGTTATGATGACAATTATATTGAGTAATTTAGAAGCGAGAGGCTATAGACTATTGTGTAGTGCTGATGTGAGTCAAAAATGTTATAATGATAATGATAATCGATATCCAGTTGATTTACATTCATGGTTTTTTGAGAATTAAATTTTTATTGTGTTTTAATAAAGTTAATTTATGTGTTTTTTTAAAAAATTATTATTTTTTGATCCCAGAAGACTCGTATTTGAGGAAATGACATTGATCGATCACGATTTAATTAAAAAAATTTTTGAACAAAAATGTTTTTAATTTTAATTGATTTTTCAAAGTTAACATCTTTGTTGCTCAAAATTCACGTGAGGAAAATCGAATTTGATATTTTTGACTCTAAATTTGTGATCTACGACCTCGAAAACCCCAGAAAATTATTTCTTTCATGAGGGGTAAATAAAAATCCTCTTTTTGAGCCTCTCATCTTCAGCTAGTGAGATCTCTGTGATTAGTTTCATAGAGAAGGAAGACTTTGGAGGGATCTTTGTCTGATCTTCGCAAAGCATGACCCACCCAAGTTAACTGTCGGCGTCTTACTTTTTCAATGATTGGTTTTTGTCGTACCGTCTTATAAATTCCTTCATGTGGTATTTTATCTAAGGGTTTTACGCTAAGGCTCATTCTGTAGCAGGTCGTTGCGAAACTATTTAGCCTTCTATCCATGTCTTTCGTAACAATCTATGCTTCACAGCCATGTAGGAGCACAGATATTACAGAGGCTTCGAATATACTAGTCTTTAATTTTACTGGCAGATGCACTGCCTTCCAGATCTTTCCAATAGGATGTATGAAGTCAGGACTTGAGTTTCGAGCCGAGATACTTGAAGTCTTCAAACCGGCGAATCATGTAGCTACCCGCGTTTAACCCACAAGAGTTCAATTTTTCAACCAATATCATACAATACGTCATCTCCTTTTTAATTTCAAGGCTTACATTTTTTGCTTCTTCATCAAGCTGGTTAATAGATGATTCCGTTTCTGTTTCAAGAAGTTCAATATTATCAGCATAGATCTCTGATCGGGGTGTCTAAGGCATGTTTTTTGTTTGTAAGGTTCACAGCATCATAAAAACCCCCGATAGATGCCCCATGTAAAAAAATTTTTATAAATGCTTGAAAATATTAAAGAACTAGTTACAATGTTACAAAATTATCATGAGTAACTTCACATTATAATTTGGCTCTCACTAAGCCATAAAAATAGCCATTTTAACAAAACCCTTAAAAGCTACAAACACGCTGAACCGCTTTTGTCCCTGGGGCATCTATCAGAGGTTTACGGTATTCAAATTTTAAAATTTTTAATTTTAAACTTATGTTTTGGGACCTCAGCTTTCATTTTTTACCGACATCAACTCCAACTTTCTGGGACCATCCTGACTCCTATGGGTCCAATTATTGGGGGGTGTTTAAGGGCTAGGTGAAAAAAATATATATTTTTTGACTTTCTGACCATCTTAGTGTAATCAGACCCGTTAAAAACGAAAATTTACTTATTTTCAGCCTTTTCCGCTTATTTAAAGTGACATTTTGACAATCTTCAGTCCTTTTTTTGGTATACTTGTGTTTTAAGCGCTAAAACTTTTTAACCAAACTTCCAATATTAAATATCTATACAGATTCTTGTAGAGCATAAAATTTAGAAAATTTTGGTCTGATTAGATTTTTGAGTTTTATTTTTATTTTTCATAATAGTCGAGTTAAACATTTTTTTAAGGGTTCCGGCAATTCAAAACTTTGACACTATAAAAACTTTGCTATTTCGATATCAGATTCGGAATCTGCGCCCAAAAAAAACACAAAAATGTATTTTTTTTACTTTTCAATAAAAAAAATTTTTTGAAACCCTCCTCCCCATGTTTTATAAAACAAGAGTAAGTTGATAACCATTTTTAACCGGTATCTTAGTTAATTGACCATGAATCCTATACAATGGGCATATATTCTGAAAGCACATATTCTAATCTACAAGATAATATGTTTAATGTTCCGGAAAAAAAATCTTCATGCCTATTTGTTAATGCACATTTTTCCGCTTTTTATCTAAGATACAAACACGGAAGTTTTTTTTCCCGGAACATTTAACACATCATCCTGTAAAAAAACATTTTCTTGAGCCAAGGTGCTTTGTTTAAACATTTAACAACTTAAGATCGGAATATTTGATGATGGACTGGAAGCTAAAAAGCTCAAGTTGACTTTACAATTGAAATCGAAAGGGAAATTAAAATTATTGAAGTTAAAATCGTGTAAAAACGAGTAAAATTTGGTATTTTTTCAGTAAAATCGCATCGTGAACTGTCAAAAATTTTACTGTTCTCCTAATTCAAAACTTCCTCACTATCTGAATTTTATAAAACCGGTTCCCTTTACCTGAAAACCTTCTTATTTGACATAAGCCTTCGAAGATGGTTTTAACTATTCTGATAGATCAAACTCGGGATTCCCAAAATATCCAGAGCCATTTCAGGCGGGATCTTGAATTGATCTTGACCCTAAATCCGCTTAAATCTAATCTACTTAATTTCAAAGCTACTTTACAGAACCAAGCTTTCCCTTAACTGTCAAACAGTGTCTAGCGGATTTCGAACGCATTGTAAAATACATGGGTTCGGAAACGTTCAAAAAAAAGCGGTTCCTTTCGCATTATCCGATACAATTTCTGGTATGAAAAGGAAATATTCTCCAGCAGATTGTCAGTTGAGATTTTTCGCTCTACTTGGCAATATGTGACCTAAGGGATAAAAACTAAACGCAAAAAGATTGATTTTCAGAGCCTTTTTAGTCATTTTCACCAAAAAAATAACACGGTCAATATTTTTTTTTCTGATAATAAAATTAGCATGTGTAAAATTTTAAGCTCTTTCAGAATCGGTATCATACTTAACATATATTTTGTTATTAAATATTGATACTAACCCTTCTTCCTTAAGTCACCCAAATAGGACCCTTCTAAGCAAAAATTGAAATTTTTTTCGACCACTTAAAAATTTTGGATTTTTAGATTTTCCGTGAATCTTGATGTGAACCCCCTCTATTTGTACCGAGAAAATTTGGTCTCTAACATTCGATTTATGTTTAAATTTCTTTATATCAATGGCTCGAAAATACCTCGTTCTAAACCTGTCAAACTAGTCTAAAAACTAAAGGTATGAGATTTTAAAACAAAACTTTACCTATTGAAATATTTAAAAAAAAACTACTGGATACAAATAGAGGGGGTTTACGGTACGGAGAACATTTCCAGATTTTTCAAATTCAGAAAGCGTGGAAGTTTTGCAAAGGCATTATATTGCAAGACCAACTCTTGCTTGGTCATTTAAATTGGAATCCCTTTAGACAAAAATTGAATATTTTTTCGACCCATTAAAAATAATCAAATTACAGTATTTCAGCTGAACATGTTTGTAGCGTTTACTGTTTTTATCCGCCATTTAAAAATTTTATGGATACAAATCAATCAAACAAATCTTAAAGGTGTCGTGTTTGGTTCAGTCTAGTAAAAAGTTTAAGTTCAAAAAGAGAGAGAAGGCTTTTGTTTATCGTTCCTTTAACGTTCAATTTAATTTCAATAGATTTTTGTACTTTAAAACAAAAATAACATTAATTTAATATCATAGTCGTTCAATTACAATGAACAATTTTAAAATCATTAATTGATACAAATTGACAATATTTTAAGTCAATTAAATATTTTTTATCAAAGATAAGATTCTTTAGATTGTTTCAAAATTTGTTCAACTAATTTAACGACTATAGACAAAAAAAAAACTAATTAAAGTGCAGTTCCAAGTAATTAATAATGTACTTTTTTTAATACAAAAATTTGAACAATCATCAAAGACAACTGGAACTCAAGAGAGCCTTTTAGAATTCATAATAAAAAGATAAGATGACCATGTGCAATACTTTTTAATGTATCTTCAAATAACAGTAGACAATCACTTTGAGGGTTGGCTAAGTAAAAGTTCGGAGGAACTTTGAAAAAGTTACTGTGTCTAATCAAGAATTCCAAATTTAATTATTAATTTTTTCAATAAAAGCATTTTTGGTCTTTGGGTTCCCTCAAAAAAAAATGGCTTTTCTAAACTCAAAAGCCCCGAGGTCTCACTGTCCCTTTGACAAGGCTTTAAATTTTTGGTCCCTCACATCAAATTCCATTTCTAATCGATGGCAAATTCATTTTCATCTAGAATTGAAACAAATACATTTTATACAATTTGACTTAGGAGTCTTGGGTAGTTGAACCGAAGTTGACGGTCAAAAAAAAATTGGATTGACATTGGACGACGGTTCCAGACACTTTGATAAATCAGATGTACCGTAAACCCCCGCACATTACTTCATGAGGCAACAAAAACGCTATCAAAACATTGCTATTTCGATATCAGATTCGGAATCTGCGTTCTTGCATAAGGGTTACGAATTTTTGGTCAAAAATTCCATCAACAGTGATTTTTGTGAATTTTTTCGGCCTTTAATGTACAAAAAGTAAAACGAAAACGAATAAACTAATCCCAAAATTTTGTTCAGAATTTTGTCTAGTTTCAGAATCTATAGTAAAAATTGGGGGTATTTGGTATTTTGAAGGACGAGATTCGATTTAACTGGAATTATGCATATTTTTCCGCTTTTTTCCTAGGATAAAAACATGGGATATTTTTTTCCGCAACATTAAACACATTATCTTGTAGATTAGAATATGCGCTTTCAAAATATATGCCCATTATATATGATTCATGATCAAATAGCTTAGATATCGGCCAGGAATGGTGACCACTCTTGACCACTCTCTATAAAATTAGGGTGACAAAAAAATTTTTTTTTTCCGAAAATAAAAAAATACATTTATAGGGCTTTTTTGGGACGCAGATTCCGAATCTGATATCGAAATATCCGTTTTGAATTGCCGGAATCTTATCATAATCTGCTTTCTCACTTTACTTCTTTGTAAGTACTCAGATATTTTCGGGTTAGATATTCCGGTTTAATTTATATTAGGGACTCTTGGGGTTATTTCGGTTTCACTCTTGGGGAGGGGGTAGTTCACAGTCTCCCCCTCTAATCTCAGAAGCCCGGAGGTCTCTCAGTCCCATTTGCATCTTTTCTTTGTTCTTATTAGATTTCCATACAAAAATTTTCAACTGGTTGTCTACTGGTTTTCAAATTCCATGTAAAACTGTGTCAAATAGGTCAAAAAGTAAGGTCTCTACAGGTTACGGCTTGAATTTTTTGTTAACTTTCTGACTGTAAGCGGACTCAAGTCGGCTTTGCATCCATCATTTGCCAATTTTGTAATTCACGAAGACCCCAAGTCCTCTTGTAATTAATTTTTTCATGTTAAATTAATTTCCGTGTCTTAGAAAAACCGGGTTAATCAAAAACTCGTTTTTTTCTAAATCACACATAAAAAAAAAAGACGCGTGCTTTTAAGAGCGCATAAAAGAGTCATGCAAAAATGGACTCAAATTTAATATCACTACATTATTCATAAAATCATATATGAAATAATATTAGTTTTCTATTCACAAAAACTTTCGAATTCAATCAAGAACTTCCCGTAGAAAACAAAAATGTGTATTCCTGTTTAAATTTCCTTTCTTTTTCTCAAAATCCCAAACAACAAAGGAGCAAAAAAAGAAAAAACTAATTTAAATAAATCGATAATAAAATTGTTTATCTCCCAGATAACGAAAAATCCGAAAATAAAGAGAATAGAGAAAAGAGCATAGAAACACATCGAATTATGTAATTGTTGTTGTTGTTGTTGTTGTTCGCATTTCTTCCATTAATTAATTACTTTCGAAAAATTAAATGAACCAATTGTGTATTGTTGTTGGCTTGTAATTCTCAAAACGTTTATTAGAGATAATCGAGTTTTAAGTGTTTTTGAGATTTAGTTTATTTTTGTTCTGTGTGTCCAAGGTGTACCAGTGTAATTATAAAATTTATTAAGTATGTCTAAGAAGCGGACTATCAATCAAAATCAAATAAGATAAATCAAAAGATCTTGTGTGCAAGTGATCATTAATTATAAACCAAAATATTGAGAGGATTAAGAACGGGGGATGGGGCTATTTAATTCAATTGAACAAGAAATCGATTAGTCAAGAGGTACTTGAATAATTGGAATTTTTAATAAAGTCTACAAAATTTTTTTTTTTTTTTTGAAATCTCATTTTTCTCTGCTCGATGTTCCTTGGTGGTTCATTGACATTTTAAACATTTAAAATTCTAATTTTTTTTAGTTTCCGCAATTCGAAATAAAAAAAAAAGTTTCACTTAAAATAAAATTTGAGATTATTTTTATTTTTGATACCCTTGAGACGGTCATTTGAGACTGTCATTCACGAATAAAGTCGGATATATATGTATTTTTTCTTTTTGTTTTTTTTTAAATTTATGATTTATTTAAGGTTATCACGGGTAAAGAACACTGGGTAGTCTACTTCGAATCGACCATTTAGCCTTACATAGCCTTATTTGACAAAAAATGTCTTGCAGTAAAATCCACTGTTTTTAAACCGTGATGAACTTTACGAAAATATTTTTTTTTTAAGTTTTTTTACTAATTGAATTCCGCATTTTTCCCAAAGCTTGAATTGTCACTTAGCTCAAAAATTTCGTAGGCAGAGTTTTCAATTCTAAGATGCACCAAATCATAAACCGTACTTAGTTGTTCGTAGTTTTTGAAAGTTAATTTATCTTCAATTTTTATATTGCACTGCTCCTGAAATAAAGGCGTAACCCGTCTTGTAACCTATCGTTCCAACGTACAAACCCTAAAATTTTAAAAATTTTGAAATTTTTTAAAAGTTCTATGGTACGGGTTACGTCTTTATTTCAGGTGCAGAGCCGTATTTCGAAAAAACACAAACCCATCAGTTTTGTAGATCAAGTCCGATGAACCCACCTTATCGAGAGAAATATATAAGTGAAATATGTTATGTATTTGGTTTTATTGTATCACAGGGTAGGGATAGAATTTAAACAGAAAAATTGAGCGAAAAAAGTTATTGAAAAGAAAAATTTCAATAATGCACGCAAAATTTTTTGTTCAGAATTTTTATTTTTTGCAAAATGAACGTTTTGAACCATTCCGCTGAATTAAAAAAAACCGCGGAAATCCGCGGAAAATATAAATTTTTCAATATTAATCATACATTTGTGCGACTAAGATTAATGAATTTTTTTAATTACTACTATCGAACGAGTATGTTCCTAGAACTCATTATCAGCAGATCGTTTCACTTACTACATTACCCCTTTAAGAAATGAAAACCATAAAAAAGATACATGGATTTATTATAAAATGATTTTCAAAATTTTCCAAAAAATGACAAAATTGGTGCCTTTTTCAGCGCCTAAAACGACTTTTTACAGGAACATGCTCTTAGTTAAGAGAAATATGTTTACTAGGATTACGAATTTTCCAAATTCCAGGCGCCTATTTGGTCATTTTTTAGAAAATTTTGAAAATCATTTTAGGGTTTTAATGCACAAGGATTACGAATCTTTGGTCAAAAATTCCATATTTCCTCATCTTAGTGATTTTTGATTTTGTGAATTTTTCTGCCTTTAATGTACAAAAAGTAAAACGAAAACGAATAAACTAATCCCAAAATTTTGTTCAGAATTTTGTCTAGTTTCAGAATCTATAGTAAAAATTGGGGGTATTTGGTATTTTGAAGGACGAGATTCGATTTAACTGGAATTATGCATATTTTTCCGCTTTTTTCCTAGGATAAAAACATGGTATATTTTTTTCCGCAACATTAAACATATTATCTTGTAGATTAGAATATGCGCTTTCAGAGTATATGCCCATTATATATGATTCATGATCATATAGTTGAGATTTCAGCCAGAAAAGGTTACCAACTTCTCTTGTTCTATAAAAAATTAGGGGAGGGGGGTCAAAAAATTTATTTTTCGAAAAATAAAAAAATACATTTTTAGAGGTTTTTTGGGACGCAGATTCCGAATCTGACATCGAAATAGCAAAGTTTTGATAACGTGGAAGTTTTAAATTGCTGAAACCTTAAATGGTCTTTGCGATTATTACGTAAAATTTTTTTCTTAGATTACAAAAATGATTACAAAAATATGTTGAATTTTAAGCTTCCCATGAAACTTATTTCTGATATTCCATGTAACTTAAGGCATTAATTAAATAACAGTTTATCTTTTGATAGTTTCTTCAACTTAATTCCAAGTTTAAAATAAAAGCTTAAGTTTATTCTTTTTAAATTAATAGAAAGATGTAAATCCTGTTTAAAAGCACCTGCACCATCATATTGCGAATCTGTAATGTTTATATTCTCCAAAATAAATTCAAAACTTTACAAAAAGTATTTTTATGTCTATCTTTCAGGACTAAATCGATTAGTCAAGAGCCTCTTGATAATTCTAATAATTTTGTTTTTGTTTCTTTTCCCTCTTGAGTCGGATATTTTCAAACATTAAAAAAAAAAATTATTTTTTAGAATGAAATTTTTTCACATTTTAATTTTATTTTGTTTATTAATGATCATTAATGCAAAAAAACTCATCAATACTGGTAAAAACAAGACCAAAAAAAATGAAAACAATCCAAAAAAATTATCGAGTAAGTACTACCCTTTTTTTTCTGTATTCATTGCAAGTGGGATTTATTCAGGTCGAAGAATTTTAATTAACAAGCGTATCGCAGTCGACTAGTCAATGTTAAAACTCATGCTGATTTAAGAATGCTCATTTTATATGTTGTTTAGGCACAGTACGATATCTTTTTTTTTAACGGTAATTAAAGAACAAACTTAATCTCGTTTTCTTTAAAATCGGTCAATAATTTCAAATTACAATTAAAAATCTAGGACTCTATAGAAAGTTTGTTTCTTAGTCTAACTTTTATTTTTTGTTGTCGTCATATCTTAATTAACCAATTTTGTTCTTATCTCTACATGTCCTTTTTTTATTTCATGTAAAATAAACAGACGTTTTTCTGGTCAAACATCCGTGTTTTTGATGAATAAATTAATCGAATCTCATTGGAATTAAAATGTCAAAATAGAATAAAACGAGCGACGGTTTATTATATTTTGAAATTTATTCATTGTAAATTTTAATTTTCAAAATGATAATTTTAAACTTCAAAAGTTTCAAGGAAAGAGTAATTTGTATTAATTTGAATAAAAGATAAATTACGTGATATAGAGGTCAATTTTAAAGCTATTTATAACTCGACTCTCAATTGTAAGTTATTAAATTAGTAAAGGGAGAATGAGATTAATAACAATAGGAATATTGTAATTTGTTTTTTGTATTAGTTTTTTTTTGAGATAAATGAAGTATTATGTGTTTTTGTTATAATAGTATATAAAGACGGGACTTATAAAGCTCAATATCATTGATACTGAAAATTGAATATCAATCAATCTCAATATCAATTAACCAATTAACCTTTTTGATACTAAAATTTCAATATCATTCTTCAAAAACGAATATCATTTCAAGACAAATTAATTTAATCACCTTTCAGAAGCAAATTAAAGTTAGATTAAAAAAGCACGCGCTTTGAAGTTTAGTAAAATTGAAAGCGTGTGTTTCATTTAATTTCTTTTTTTTATTCAGTTAAATCATTTTTAACAAAATGAACACTTCAGAAATTTCTGAGCTTATTAATTCTAACGATATGGATCGTATAGTATCGATATGGTGTGCAGCAAAAGCCTACTTCAAGAAAATGAAAGGCACCAACAGACTTTATCTACAGTCATACTTAGACGAGTTTTGCTGGCGTCACAATCATAATCTCAGCAGATCAGGTGCTTTTGGTGCTGTCTTAAATCTAATCAAACATTCGAACAATTTTAACAAAACTGACGTAATTGAAGATTTGGTGTCCGAGTTTGACCAGGTCAAAATTGATTCAGATGAAGGAGAAGACATTTTTTACGAAGATGACGACGACGCAAATATTGACAAGTCATTGCCAGACGGAGATGTTGCTGATTTTGACATCAATGTATCAAAAGTCCATGAAGTAGATCCAGTAGTCCATGAAGTAGATCCAGTAGTCCATGAAGTAGATCCAGTAGTCCATGAAGTAGATCCAGTAGTCCATGAAGTAGATCCAGTATTCCATGAAGTAGATCCAGTAGTCCATCAAGTAGATCCAGTAGTCCATCAAGTAGATCCAGTATTCCATCAAGTAGTATCATTGAGTCAAACCGATGATGAAACCTTTCTAAAGGCCGTTCAAACAATTATTGGACAAATTAAAGATGAAGAATATGAATTTTATAAATTTTTAAGTGACCTTACAACTTTACAGCGTCAAAAAATTCATGAAATATGTGACGAAAATGGTATTCAGCATAAAACAACTGGTACACGTTACAAAATATTGACTATTTCTGCGAATAAAATCGAATCTTTAAAATGTAATGAGTTGGTCAAAATTACAAGTAAGCCTGTAGAGTATGCTCAAGAGGTAATTGATGTCATAAATCAAAAAGATGGAAACGTAAATGATCTAATAAAAAAAAAAAGAGGAAGACCGAAAAAAAATTAATTATTTGTTCTGTTTTGTTTTTTAATAAATTGATTTAATTGATATTAATTCTAGTATCAGCCTGAAAATTCTAATATCAGTTAATTGGTTAATTGATATTGAGATTGATTGATATTCAATTTTCAGTATCAATGATATTGAGCTTTATGAGTCCCATAAAGACAACAAGGTTTTAATTCTCAGTAACTCTCTCTCTCTCAATTGTGGCCCAATTCATTAATTTTTCAACAATTGAAAAATATTGTTTTTTTCATTAAAATTATTTTTAGGGTTAATACTTTGAATTGGAAATTTATGAAACAACCTTACAAGCAATTATTTAGGAATCGACTTGAAAAATTTGTGTTTTCAGTCATTTTCTCTTGACATGAACCCGGGGTACTTGAAGTTAAGGTTCCGGAAATCCAAAACGGCCACAAAAAATTTAAATTTATTTTCGACCTCAAATTCGTAATCTACACATATGAAAACCTAGGAAAGACAATTTTTTAGGGGTTGTCGAAAATAATTTTTTCATACCCTAGGGGTCTAAAGTGTCAAGACCCCTCTAAAGCCATACATTACTTTTTAACCTATATCTTTTTTATTAAGCCACCAACCTCATAATAAAAAGAGCATACAATTTCCTACAAGATTAATGTATTATCAAGGATCTCTGAGTTATTTGAAGGGTCCAAAATTTAATCCTTTTTTTACTTTTTGATATAACTTGTGCGTTTACCTCACGCCTATGATTCATAAATCTTGTAGGGAATTTTACTCTCTTTCCGAATATGTATTATGAGGTTGGTGGCTTAATAAAAATGTTATAGGTTAAAAAGTAATGTATGGTTTTAGAGGGGTCTTGACACTTTAGACCCCTAGAGTATGAAAAAATTATTTTGGACATCCCCTAAAAAATTGGCTTTCCTAGGTTTTCATATTTGTAGATTACGAATTTGAGGTCGAAAATAAATTTAAATTTTTTGTGGACGTTTTACATTTCCGGAACCTTATCTATCCAACTTTTTTTGTCCATCTAAGATTAATTAAATTCAAAACTTCCAAGCTATTTAAATTTCTGATATTGTTACCGTGATCTACGACATCGAAAACCTCAGAAAACTAATTTTCTCATGTGTAGTAAAAAATTTTACCACTACCTCTTGGCAGCCAAATGTTAATGTGCTTTATTTTAACATTTTAGTACTCGTGATTGGATAAGGCTATGATTGATGTTAAGATATAGTCTGAAAGCTAAAAAGCTGCCATTTACGCTGGAACCATACTCGATGTAGGAGTAGTAGTAGTAGATAGCACTTAGGACATGAAGGTATGTTTATTATATTAAAAGTATTCTTACATCATCATGTTAACCCAAATCGACATCGTTAATGTTTACGTAGCATGAATCCTTAATTAACAAAAGAGATTGAAAAAAAATCTTAAACTGTATCTAACAATGTCATGATTGAAATGTTAATAAAATAATTCAAAAAGCGTAAAGGCATGTCCTTAAAAATTAGTGAACTAAAATTTTTTAAAAAAACAACAAAAAGTATCACTTAATAATATAAACTAAGTATGATAGATAGTGAGAAAGGTATTGATCGAAACAAAAATTTTTAATCTAATTTTTTAACTAAACAACAAAAAAAAAAACTTTGCATGAAAAAATTAATTAAAGAACGAAACGGAACAAGCAACATAAAGTCTATGCATAATTTGTAAGATTCCCCTTTTTGAAAATAAAAATGTTTTTTTTTGTTTCTATATTTTTTTTTAATACAAAATAGGAAAAACATCACGAAATTTTGTTATCTCTATTATGCGTAAGATTTCATCAGTCAGGCTTAGTACCGTGTTATACAAACTTTTTTGTTTATATTTAATTACGTTCTCTTTAAGCCTCTTCAAGCATTAACCAAGATTTACAATTTTTAATGAAGAAATATATCATTCCACTAATGGACTGGAATATTACCGACCGAACTTTGAATGCCTAAATTTGCAACTCCATCACCAGGAAACAGCATGAAAAGTTTAAGAAGGGACCTGTCCATGGTCGTTTGAAACATAAAAAATGATATTGTTCCACTCTATCTGAATTTGATAAATCTGATCACACAGACGTGTTCTCCATATACAAAAACCTCGAAAATTCCAATTTTTTAAAGTTTCAATTTTTGTACATAGGGGTCCTAATTGGGTGACATTAGGAAGAGAGTTTAGTATCAATGTTAAATAACAAAATTTAGGTATTTATGATACCAATTCTGAAAGAGCGTAAAATTTTACACATGTTAATTGAGTTTTTGCGCTAAAAATAATTTCGAGATTTCTGTTTTTAGGGCAAAAATTAGAAAAAAATGGCGACTTTTCATTTTTAGGACCAGATTTTTTGTCTATTGACCTTAAGAATATAAACTAAATACCTAAAAAGGCGCTGAAACGTGCCTTTCTTGTCTTAAAACAAGCTTGATTAACTCAATAATCAAGATCTTCCAATGAGCGCAAAAAAGACACTCTTTTATTCAAACACATAATTATGAACTCACAACATAGAAAAACTACGTGTTTATCAAAGCAGAATAACAAGAAGTTACATAACTTCCAAGGTCAAATAATCGATAAACAAGTTATTAATTCAAGACGTACATGTCTTCTTTTTTTTGACAAATTAATTCGAACGAAAAAAAAACTAACAAATGTTTTTTCCTAAAAAAAAAAGTTCTGTTTACATTGTTATTAAATTAATACGCTTGAAAGGAGCCCTGTGAAGATTAAAAAAAATTTGTTCTATTAATTATACATGTCGAGTTAATAAAGGTAAGAATAATCACGTAAAAGTGTATTCCGGTTGGACATTCGTGATTGATTCGTCCTGTTTGTCAAATTAATTCTTCATGCAAACGAATAATTTTTTTCTTGCTGTTGTTGACATGTTTTATTTTTGTTAGACTAATTAGCCCTAAAGATTAAGAAAATTTCATCAAAAAGTTTCGATTTTGTAAGGATTTTTGTAAATAAATAAGACGCATTAAAGTTAATTGAGGGATTTTTCGGTGAAGCCATAAAAATAGTCTACCTGCCCTCGTTTTTTTTTGTTTTAGAATGGCTACAGTTAAGTAATATAAATTTATAAAGTAAACAAGCTTGAGAAATTCATAGTAATTCGAGAGTTTTATTAATTTTTTTAGTTATTTATTCAATAAAGCAAATAAAAAAAAAACGAGTAATAAAAAAAAAGATAGATTTTAATAATGAAATAAAAAAATTGACTTCAAAAAAAAAACTGATTGTTTGCTTATTTTCGTTTACTAAGCGTTTGAATTTGATTTTAAAGCGGATTATGGGGGTAATTTTTTGTTGTTGTGACTCGTCGTTGATGATCACAGAAAAAAAATATTGAATTTCCTCGGGAATAAAATGCTAAAAGTAAATTTAAATAAAATATTATAGGAAGTTAAAACGAAATAGTATTTAATCTGATAATCCTTTGATTTTTATATTTCGAGTGTATCTCTAACACTCTTTGTTTCGTTTTTTTGATGAAAGTTAGATTTTATTTTTTTTTGTCAAAAGTATAATTGGACGGGTGCTCTTGAGTGAACAAAAAACAGGACGTTTTTTTTTTTTAATTGCATAACACACACACACACAACCGTAAAACAATTAATACTCGAATTCAATTTGTCAAATTTTAATAGTTGTCAAAATTGTGTACAAGGCTTTTAAATAGTAGTAAGATAAAAAACATATTTCGAAAAAAAAATTTCAATAGTTCTTTTTTTGCTCGGAGTAAATTTTTTGAATATTCGATTTTCAGGATGATCCTATTAGACACAACAAACTCCGTATAATTGACTTGAGTTTTAAATTGGTATTTTGCGTCGAGATTTTCGTTACACTACGTTTTTTACAAGTTTATTTTCCAGCTGATTTCATATTTTAGTGAAATAATGAGTAGCACGGTATAAACCCGGCTTTTCAGAATGACCATTTATCAAAGCTTGATATGCATCAAGTTTTTCTACAAGGTAAAGAGAAGAAATTGGCAATATTTTTTCGATTTCTAGCTTAAAATTATTTACAATTTACAGGCAACTTGTTTTTAGGGATTTTTTAAAGCTGTATGAAGCAAAAATATCGAAAAGCAAAAAAAAAATCTTGTCAATTTTTTTGAAAATTTTGTGTATTGTACCATTCCGCGGAAATTCACGGAATAATAAAAACCGAAAAAATCCGCGGAAGTATAAAACCGCAGAAATCCGCGGAAGTATAAAACCGCGGAAATCCGCGGGAAATCAAATTATTTCAATATTTACCATTCATTTACAGAATCAAAAATATTAAGTGTGGCCATGCATTTTGCAGCATATTTTTGCCTCAATAAGAATATATTAGAATATTATAAGGTCTATGTAATTATTACTTAAGACCTCTTTTTATGTTTTGCAGTTTATCGTATTTTTCTTAGATTACATAAACTATTTAAAAAAATGTTGAATTTTGGCTTCACAAGAATTTCTCTAACCCTCAACTCCTAACTCATGATCATTCAGAAATGGGCATCATTAAATACCTGTACTTCAACATTGTCTAAAGTTCGATAGAAATAAAGGAATTGTAATCATAAACGCTACTTAGTTTTTCGTTTTTTTTGTGAGCTAATTTCTCCTCAATTTTATATCTAGATTAGACACAAACCCATCAGCTTTGTAGAGTAAGCCTTTCACTACAAAAATAGGTGAGGATTTTTCAAACGATAAGTAACTCTTGATACTACAGTGTGTCTGAAGTATCAATTTTCGTAAATTTTCAAGAAAAAATGCTCAAATTTTTGGAGGAATCGTTTGTATCATAGCAACTTATTTGCTTAATGACAAACCCTCACCTTAAAAAAAGAGAAATAGAAGTAAAGCTTCTAACCTTTATGATTTGGGGCATCTTAATTGAAGAAAGATGAAGAGTCTTGGAATCGTTTCCGTCTCAATATTTCACTTCTGGCCCATTAAAAATCATGTATCCATGCAATTTTCATGATAGAGGAACAAATTCTCAACAAAATGAATGGTCGCACTTATTTTTTTTGATCCGGTGGTTTAAATTTTTTTAAATTCTTGCCCGCGGAATTTTTTAAAATACCGATTTAAGTTGTCAGCTTCAAAGACTAGACAAAAATTTGAACAAAATTGTTTTTTTCTTCAGCAGATTCAAAAAATCTCGTAAAATAAAAAAATATGTTTAATAATTTAAAATTTTTTTAATTATTTCGGTTTTTAAAGCTTGTAGGAAGATATCGATCGAACAAGAAATTTCATTCGTAAAAAAACCTTAGCATTTTCCAACTGGACTTTTCCGCAAAAAATTTAGAGATTCAAAGGTTTTGTACAAACGTCTTGTAGACTTATGTAAACAGTAGACTGTTAAAAATTGACTGCATGACATCAAATTTCTAGTTATTCCTAAGTCTTTAATATTGCTCTATTTATTTTCTTAAAGACTCAATTTTAGGTCAACACAAAAAAAAATAAAAAGCTTCAAATAAAGAACTTTTAATTCTTCAGCTTTTAAAGACTGCTTAGATAATTATTTTACGGATTAGAATAAACAATCAAAGTACGCTTCTTAAAGGTGTAACAAAAATTGAATTTTTCGTTCAAACCCAATTGAATTTTTTAAAATCCTCTTAGATCAATTTTCAGTTGCAACAAAAAAAAATCGATCGAAATTTTAATAAGATGACATAAAAAGAAATTTTTTTTTAATTTGTTTCTTTCTAAATCCTTTTCTAATAACTTAAGATGATAAACGCTTGGCTTTATCAAATTTTAGTTTCAATTTTTTTTGTTGAAAAAATCCAGAATTATGTAACCATTTAATTGATATGTCACTATACCTTATTTTGACATTTTTATACGCTTAGAAAAAAAAAAAGTGAGTTTTTTGATTGATAACTGATTTAAGAACTAAATGAAGGATATTAAAAGTATGCTTAGTATTTTAAAATTTTATCTTCGATAAAAAAATGATTGAGGAGAACAAAAATTTTTTTTCTCTTTTTTAAAAAAAAAACTCGGAAATCCAAATCAATCAATAAATCAATAATATTGTCAAGTTATCTTTATTTCATCAGTGTATACAGAATCTATTAAAACAAACGATGGCCCCCCCTTATTAAGAGTATTGATACTGTATTAATTACAATTTAAATTATTGAGCATATGTTGGTTTGTTTCTTGTTAAGAAAAACATTAATCTTTTTTTTTCGATGGCTTATCATTCGAGTTAATCTTATCTTCGACAACAAAGTAACCCGGGTTATCTTTATAATGATGTTCACATGTTTTAGGGAACAAATAAACAACAATCATGAATTTGTTTATTCGTTACAAGAGATTACAAATTTTTAGAGTGTCATTACAAATAATAATACTTGAAATAAATTTTGTTTAATTCATGAAAATTTCGAGTGTAATAGAGAGAGAGAGATTCAAAAAATAAACAAAAATTACGAAAATAAATTTTGCTTTTGCATCGAATAGAATGGTTCAAACAAAATATAAATTTTTTTTCATATGGAGGATTTTATAAAAAAAATTATCCCCCTCTTTTGTTAACGAATTAATCAAGTTATGTGTATTACTCTTCCAAATGGTTATTGTTTTTTAATATTAACTTAACTAAAAGAAGTAATTGTAGATAATTAATGAGAGATGGTTTGTTTAAAATCGATTATCCGCGTCTTTGTTTTATTACCAATGTGCCATAACAATAAATATTGATTATATCATACGGAATGAAGATTATTTTAACTTTTGCTTTTTTTTTTTTTTTGCAAATTTTCATAAGAGAATCTTGACCTTAAGAAAAATCAAAAAATGACTTTATTGGATTAATCATTAGCAAAATTAAGTTTTTTTTTCTAATCATCGAAATGGATTTTAATGTTCGAAAATATTTGATTAGATTTTAATGATAAGTTTTTGTTTTTTTTTCATTTATGCCCGACTCTGTACAGAATTTGAACCTGTATGTTATTTTAAATTTTTAAAGAAACTCTAGTTATTTGTTTGTTAAGGATTTAGTTACACAAGTGGTGAAATTTTATTCTGACACTGATTTTTTTATGGTTTCTTGTTATTCTAATTTGAAGCGATTAAAGGCACTGATTCAAGGACACAGTTAACGTGGAATATTCTTTTTGAAATTTCCACATGATTGCAAATGAAGATGTTAATTTACATTAACTTGTTTTTCAGCTCATTTATTTATTGAATACCTGATTATCGTAGTTGAATTCATTCTTTTTTAAGTTATGTGAGGCAAACTCAAAAAAATTTTTTCAAGTTTAATCGTTTTCAACAACTACTTTTGAGTACTTTTTCACAAGTTTGTAATCGGCCCGAGCATTGCATACAGAATTCGATCGATTAATCGATTTAATTAGCATCACCATAAGCCGGTTTAGCTTGTTGAAAGTTAATTTAACATTGGTTTTGTCAGTCTGGGTAGTATGAGGGTAGAGCAATTAAAAGTGGAACGAAAAAGGGTTAGTTAAACTGTTGTTAAAGATTTTTGATTTGTGACATCTAAACGTTTGAACATAGGAAAACGAAAAAAAAATTATATTGGGTCAATAATGACCCTTTTTGGTATTTAATGATTGTAAATTACCTCTGGACGAATTCCAAAGAACCATCTTTTTGAAGATAAATATGGATACAGACATTCAAGGGCAGTTTAAGAAAAGAATCTTTTAATCTGATCTTTTTGAAATTTTTGCTTTTACCCAGACAAAATTCATTAATTTTTTTTGTAATCTGTATCGAGCGTGAAATCCTTCAGTTAAAAATTTATTTATTTCTTAAATCAGTAATAATTTTTGGATTTAATTATTTTATTTAAATGGCCTCAGCTAGAGTTTTAGTCAAAAATTTTCATACACAAATTTTCGTTTTCAACTTTAGATGGGTGTCAAATACTGTTAATTGCGACATTTTGATTTGCATGGCATCGTCTCTATTTGATTTTTGAAAGATAAACTCTTACTACACTTAGACCGAACTTTTGGTGGACAGCGAGCGTAACCGTAAAGCGAAGCTTAGCAACAAAAGGGCGAAGCGTGCCGTTGAGTAATAAATTTTTTTGTTGAGTACGGTACGCTATGCTTCAGAGGGGATATGCGTCGTTACGGAGGCTCCTTGTTACGCTACGGAAAGGGTATGGTACGCTTCGATACAGCTAAGCTTGCCACCAAAACTTTATCAAGTTCGGTAGAAGTGCAGTTTCGAACGTATTACCTAAAAATGTTGGTGAGTCACTGTAGTCTATGTTTTGGCCTTTTTTTTTTCTTTTAAAAAATGATTTGACAACAATGATTCTACCAAAAATTGTCAGAATAATTTTCAATCAATGTGTAAAAAAAACAAATATTAGTTTTTAGTTTCCATAATATAATTGAATTCAGCTCTAATATTAATTTGATCGAAAACCAATTTACCAGGATCCATATCTTTATCTAAAGTGTTACCAAGGGCAAACAATCTACAATCTTTATTCCCCTTTAGTTTTGAAACAGTAACATGTTTGATATTCATGAAACGTGAGCCACCATTTAACATCTTTAAAACAGATTTAATTGCATCAAGATATAGATTAGGTTGCTTTAAACTGTCATAAAAAACATGTATTAAACCCGTCATCATCATAATTTGGGTTATAGTTTGAGACAGTTACCCGATGATTACCATCGTCAACCATTTGAATGAACATTGATACTCTTATGGGTTAATCAGACATAAACAATCAACTTATTCCGTAATCGCACTTTTTTGAACCGACTCCTTGTCTGCCTTTGCGGATTTATGATAGACTTGCTAATATGAACGAAAAGTAGTCGAAAAGTTTTTAGTTTTTGGTAGGTATAATGTTAGTTACAAATAAATCAGAAAAAATTAAGTTTTTAGTTGAAATATGTACATAATGGTGTTTCGTTGGTGCGAGTTAGCAGATATCGTTGTATTCATCCATTAATTCACTGATGAGTGGATTAATGATTACAATAGCAGCGTCGAAATAATTTTTGTTCATTAAATCTGGTAATAATGTGTGGTAGGCCTCAAATTTCTTGTAGTGTATTCGTATTTACATCAAATAACTGGTTGTGTATGACTCGGATTGCATTATTTTGGATTGTTTGTAGTTTTTTGATTTTTCAATAGTTTATTTTTTTTGGATTTAATTATTTATTTAAATGACCCCAGCAGAGCTGTTTTGGTCAGGTATTTAAAAGTATACAAAGAAGTTTTTAAGTTAGTCTAAAAAGAGTAGAGCAAATCAATAAATAGGTAAATAAAAAAATAAGATTAAAATAAGTTTAAATTGAGTCGCATAAAAAGGTTTTATATTTTTTTAAATAAGATTTGCCAATGTTTGAATATTCTTCGAGGAGGTTATTGAACAATGGATTTTCGCTTTCTAGAGCATTTTGAACATAGCTTTTATTTAACTCAACGAGTCTTTCACTAATACTTTTCAGTCCGGATATTTCATTTACATTTTTAGACGGTGTGTCAAATGGGAGCTTGTATATACTTTTGATTGCTGCGTTTTGGATAGTTTGGAGTTGTTTTTTTCTTTTTTTAGAGAGTGATGAGATGATAATTTACGAGTAATCTATAACAGATCTGACCAGAGACGTATAAATCTGAACTAACGTTTTTTTTGATAGATGCCATGACTTGTGTGATAAAATTTTTATACAATTTAACCGGTTTGTACATTTCTTTTTGATCGAGTCTATTTGATTTTTGAATGAAAGTCTTTTGTCGAATGTGATACCTAAAAAAGTTGGTGAATCATTGAATTCTATGTTTTGGTTGTAAAGTTTGAGTTTGAGTTTGTTTTTATGATTTCTCTTGTCTTTTGAAAAAATGATGTGACAGCATTTACTAGGTGCCATTTTGAGTCTCCATTGGTTTAACCAAGTTTCTAATTGATTTTTCAATAGTTTATTAAAAAGGCACTCTTTAAATACAAAAAAATTGAATAATTTTTTGAGGTCAAGTTTAAAATTTAAACGTATCACTAAATGTCTTAATTTTTTTGTTGTTGTTGTTGAGGTTAAAAGTTTAAAATTAAAATCATACACTCAAATTCTCATCACAATAAATTACAGAGCTTCTAATTGTTATCTTGATATCAAAACTAACAGTACAATTATTAGATAAACATCTTCTTTTGTTCAATTGATTCGGAAATTAAAAAAATATTTTCTTTTTTTTTTAAAAAAAAAAACACATGTTCTCAATGAAATTGAAAGAGGCCTCTGAAACTATGCGAGTCTAAACGATATCATTTTACTATCCCTTGTATTTCTTATCAAAAGTCAATAAAATCTGTACTAACTAAAAAATGAGAGCATAACAAAAATTTTCTATTTTTGTTTAGTGTATGTTTATTTAAGCTTCTCGCTTCTTTGTTGTTGTTGTTGTTTAGCCTCAAAGTACGACTAATTTTTTGTTGAAACACTTGTCAAAATAAACTGAATTAGTACTGGTTTGTTAAAAAACACAAAAGGTACAGCTTGAGGGATTTTTTTTGACAATCTTTTGAACAAACCGAGGCAAAGAAACGAAAATAAAAAATTTAAAAAAAAATTTTTTTTTTCTTAATTTTGTTTAGACATGAAATTATCCTAAAAACCGGTTCACATTAAGAGACGTATGGTCTTTTTTTATTTAACGTCTGTTTGTATAGATAGAAAAACCGTTCGACTTTAAGACGACGACTAAAATTAAGAATAGGAAATTTAATTTTCTTTTTTTTTCGATTTACGATAAACGGATATTTGTTGATATTTTGAATGACAGTATTTTATGGACTAGGGGTATGTGGGGGTATATAAATCAAGTTTTTTTTTTTGATGAAATTATTTTTTTGTGTCAACATAAAAAAAGAATCCGAAAGAGATCACGCAAAAAAAATTTAAATTATTCGCTAAGTTAATAATTATTTTTATACACACGATATCGAAAAGAAAAATCTTAAAATTCGATTTTTTTTGTTTATTATTGAGTTATCTTTTTCTTCTTTTTGTTAGTCTAAACCAATCATTATTAATGTTGCGTCAAATTTTGTTTTAAACAGTATTTGACCTACATCGATTGTTGATGGATTTTTAAAATTGTTTATACTTTTTTTTAAGACTTAATTAAGTGATGGGAATGTTCATCTGTTGTAAATTTTTAGACGTGCCCAAAACAATTAAGAGATAGTCTTCTTAACTTCACATCATTTTCAGACCCTAATCACAAAAATTCAATTATCCTCAATGTTATGAGCAGAACACAGTACTAACTTTACTTTGTATTTTACTTCTCCAAATAAGAGGTCAATTCTAATTAAGGTGAGTGCGGAACAAAACCTCCACACTATCTGAATTTTTCATTTTCGACATCATAGCTGTAATCTACAACCCTAAAAAAACCCAAGAAATCAATATTTTGATGGGGTGAAAAATCAACAATTTTACCCCTACCCCATTTTATTAAAAATTTGAAATCCTCGTGAAAAACTACTCCAGAAAATATGTTTTAAAAGTCTCATTAGATTTTTGGAAAAATTACCCGATTTCACACATTTAATAGCACCCAAAACCAAGATTCTGAAATTATGATTTTAGGATCATCAGACACATGTTTTCTGGGGTAGTTCTATAAGAGCATTTCAAGTTTTTACCAAATTTCCAAAATATGCCATTTTGCACCCCTTAGAACACCATAATTGAAAAAAAATTGCAAAAATAGCCCCATAGATTTATGCAGAATTGTCTCCTGTTGATGCTAGATTGTAGAAAAATACGGGTATCGAGGGTTTTCTTGGACTAGATACGATTTAACTGAAAAAATGCTGCTTTTTTACCGTTTTTACCCGATTTTAAGTTTACCGAATTTTTTTACCGAAACGATTTTGGTCCTGGCATCAATGGTAGCTATTGGCTTTCGTTTTGTACCTTCATGGCAAGAATATCTTTTACCATTCATGAGATCTTTACCAAAAAGTTAGGGTACCAAAAAGCGGAGGGGTAAAATTCTTGATTTTTCACCCCCATCAAAAAATTAATTTCTTGGGTTTTTTTGGGTTGTAGATTAAAGCTATGATGTCGAAAATTACGAATTCAGATAGTGTGGAAGTTTTGCTCCGCACGGACCTTAATTGATCGTTAAAGATAGAGACTTTAACGATCACTCTAAGAACTTTGAAGTGGAATAACTTTTGAATCGAAAGTCAGATTATCTTAAGACCATTATTTTTAGGTTTAGCTCATCGAGATCTTCAAGAAAATATCCTAAACGTCAGTATTGGATTCGGGGCATAAATTGACTGAAACTCTAAAGATCTCTGTATCGGTCCAAATCTGAAGAGCATCGTCCCGTGGTTCCATTTTTATAACCTGGTCACTGTCTATTATTTCTGATGAAGTAAGAATGCAACTAAGCCTCTCAAGAAATTTTGAAACAAACCGACAGGAAAACCCAGAGGGTCCACAGACTATGACATAACAAAAGAAGTGTTTTCTACTCAAAAATAATTTTTGAACAAACAGGATTTACATTTTGTTACGCAATTTTTAAAGAATAAAGAAAAATCAAGTTTAATTTTTCATGAACAATCACTCAATAAATTCTATCAAAATTCTTTTGTGCTTTTAATTAGTGTTTTTTTTTTGTTTATTAAGCTCTCTAAAAGGAACAACTACAATTGAATTTATCATTCAAGTTCAATTTAATAAAGTTACAATAATTTGATGTCAAAAAATTTTTTTTTCTTTACAACCCGTAAGACTCACCGCCATTGCCGTAAAAAAAATTCTATTAAAATTATACGCTTGACTAAACCTATTTAAATCGATTTCTAAATCCTGTTTTCATAGATCATTTATAATAAAAAAGAGAGGGTAGAAGAGGGTGGTATTCAATTTGTCCTTATTTAAAATATTCTTAATCATCCATGTGTTTTAGATTTTTTTCAATTATAAACAAACGCTTGCAACTCTAATTTGCTTAAACGCTTCAAGTCAAATTTTCTAAAAAAAACATTCCAACACAAATAGACTCTAATTTTTGTTAAATACTCGATTCTTTTGTTCTTTAATTAATTTGACATTTTATCTCATAATAGAGTCCATTTCAAATTTGTTGTTATTTAGATGATCTAATTTTATTATTCTATTACAAAGCAAAAATTGACTTGCAATGATTTATTTGATTTTATTTAATTTTATTTTATCATGTACAGCTTTGATGCCACAATTCGACCGGCCTACAGAAAATTTGACTGTAATCATTGGTAGTTCAACTGTGTTGCCATGTTTTATAACAAATTTGGGAGATCATAAAGTTGCTTGGATTAAGGTGGCTAATATGGATATACTTACTATTGGTGATTATAAAGTTACTAATGATGATCGAATTAAACTTGCACAAGATTATGTGTCAGACTGGTCATTGTCTATTCAATCGATTAATGAAGAAGATGCTGGTGAATACATTTGTCAGGTGAACACTGAACCGCAAATTATATCCAAGATTTATCTTCAAGTTCAACGTAAGTTTTATTTTTATAGTCTCGGTCTAATACAACCGCTCACAGTATCTAAATTTGACATTTCCGACTTCATATCCGTTTTCTACGACCCCGAAAACCTTATAAATCATGTCTTAAAATCTGCCCTATGTCAGGGTGCTTTGTTTAAACACTTAGGAACTCATAAATGAAAAAAGTTATTATTGAGGTAGACATATAGTCTGAAAGCTAATAAGCTCTAGTTGACATTGGTACATATAGAGAAGGGATAACAAAATTCCTAAAGTCATAATTAGATTAAAACGATCAAAAATTGAAAATTTTTCAATAAAATCGTATTTAGTCCGAATGAAATTTCAATACCAATGTTTTAATATGCATCTGATTAAACTAGATGCGATTCTGGATACATTTCAGGAGTTCATTTTTAAAATTTTTCAATTATTTTTTGTACAATTAATGTCCTACCCCTCAGCTTTTTGCAGCCAAAAGTGATAGTGCTCTATTTAAACAATTTAGAACTCATGATTAGAAAGAGCTGTAATTGATTTGAAGATATATTCTGGAAGCTAATATGTTGCCGTTGACGCTGAGACCATGATCGAAGGGGTAAAAAAATTTCCCTAAAGCAATAATCGGATTAAAACGGTATAAAGAGGGTATTTTTCTGTCAAATCACATCTCTTCGTAGAAGATCCGCAATACCCATGTTTGTTTATGCATCCTCTTAAACAAGGGACGATTCTATATAAATCTCAGAAATTACTTTTATAATTACGGGACCTTTCATAAATTTTCGGATCCCGAAACTGTTTGAAAAGGCTCCGAAAGGTTATGAAAGGTTCTGAAAACTTTTGAACATTCGAACGAATTCGGATGAATGCGAACGTTCATGAAAGGATTCGGAAATTTAGAAAATCTCTCAGTTAATCATTAGACACCTTTGTCCACCCTTTTCAAGAAAATCTGAAAAATAGTTGTTGCTAAATTCTGTCTTCATTTCTATGCAAGGACTAAACTCAAAATTTTATTGGATTCAAGTAAAAATATTTTTTATTCAAGTGCCACCAAAAATAATAGAAGAAAAATCAACGATCAATCCAGGACCAGTACGTGAAGGTAGTACCCTAAAGTTATACTGTCACTCTGAAGGTACACCAACACCCCATGTCTCTTGGTATTTTCGTAAACCAAAATCAAAAAGTGACAAAATATTTGTTCAAAGTCACAAAAATGATCATGTCATACACGAAGGCGATACTTTGGTTATTAAAAACATAACCCGACATCATACTGGTTTATTCGAGTGTATAGCTAACAACTCAGTACCACCAGCTGCTTCGCGTAAAATAAAAGTAAGTGTTGATTTCGGGCCTGAAATTCATGTTTCGAATGATAGAGTCGAACAAATGCTAGGACAAGAAGCACGTTTAGAATGTAAAATAAAATCAAATCCATTGATCAGTCATTATTGGATGAAAGGTGATCGTGTGATTGAAAATGAAAATTTTTATCCTGAAAATAAATCAAAATATGACATGTTTGTTCATAATCACAACGAATTTGTGACTGTTAGTTCGTTGATAATAAAAAATTTAGGTCAAGATGATTTTGGTAAATATGAATGTTACGCTGTGAATTCATTGAATACATCAAAAGCAGATGTTTATTTAAACGAGTTGATTATAAAGAGACCTTCAACGACATTAAAGACAACAATTTCAAGACTAATTGAACGAAAATCAACAATCGGACGAATGCATCCCAAGTTACATCGAAAAAATTTAAACGCGTCAAAACTAATTAAAAATTTAAAAATGTCAGATGATGAATACTTAGACGATAGTTTAAAAAATGAAATTCAAAATAATGGAAATTCAAATTATGTAACAACAAGGGTCTATTTATTTTCGATTTTAAGTTACGTTTTTTTAAATTTTTTATAAATTTTTGCCGTTTTTATTTTTTTTTTGGTTTGAATTAATCATTGAACAGTACGTGTACATCTGAATTTGGGTAAGACCTAAAAAATCAAGACATAATGATGTAAATAGAGATTATATAGTTATTTATTTTTTTTTGTTTTAATGTTTCTTATTGATTACCTCAATTTTTTTTAATAAAATTTATTTTTTAAAAAAATTAAAGAATTTTTTTGTCATTTTTGACCTCCTGAAATAATTTTTATTCTGTTGGCCTTATGATGAATCTGCGCATGTAACAAAGTGTAACAAACTTTGTTACACCATTCAGCAAACTCTGCAAAAACTCTGCAGTCTAATTGCGCATTTAGTTATAATACTTTTTATTAGTGTGCATTTTGCATAGACTTTGCATAAATTTAGCAGAGGTTTCTCAATGGTGTAACAAAGTTTGTTACACTTTGTTACATGCGCAGATTCATCATAAGGCCAACAGAATAAAAATTATTTCAATTTTTCAAAATTGTTCTGTTTTTTTGTACTAAACTTCACAATGCCTTAAGGTGTCTAGTTTTTAAACCGCAGTTCAAAAAATAAAAATTCTTCATTTGAAAAAACGATACAACTGTATCCTGTTGACCTCTTTTTGGACACAGTGTAATAATCAGTGGCGTAGCTGGAAAATTTCAAATGGGGGGTCTCAAAAATAGATGGAAATTCCAAATTCTTTGTAAACATAAATAGGAAAACGCCAGATTGGTGATGGTGCTTGCTAAAAATACAAAATATTCATACCCCAAAATACCGGAACCCTAAACTATTATCGTAAAAAAACAGCCGATTACACCCCGACTAAATTGCTTTCAATAATATGCGATTGATTTATAGATTTAGTAGTGAAGATTTTCATCGAATTAGCATCTTAAATTTCCTCCAATATTTTATTCTTTTTGTTTGAAATAATTGCTACGGGTAGAGTTGTTTAAAAGGTATAGTTTTCAGTCATATAGAGTTTAATCCCGGTAGCTGGAAAAAATAACCAGCTGAAGGATTTTATGAAAAAGTTATCGTGGCCTGCGGTCAAGCTAGAATCACAATGTTTTTATTAATTTAAATGAAAAAGCTGAAAATAAAAATAAAATTCATGTTATTTATACTGTCCACTGCAGCTTGAAACGAGTTCAATTTGTTGTGCCTTCGTAAATTGTAAGTGCAACTTAAACCATCAATAAATCTGTAATCAATTACATTAATTGTGCGAAGATTATGTATTTCAAGCACTTAAGTTTGAATTTCCTGAAATTAATGGAGAGTCGGCTTCTGCGAGTTTCAACTTTTTGTAAAAAACACCCCAATTAAGATTGAGAAAATTGGATGAAGACTAGCAAACAATTTTATTAAAAACTTTTATTTTTGGAATATGTTTTGAATTTTTCAGTTTTTTTGAAGAAAAAAAAAAATTAACTATTTTTTATTGACCCTTTGGAAAAAAAACACAGTTCCGACTATTCCACCAACCAAACTCAAAAATCCAAAACCAACTGATAAACCAATTGTAAGACCTGTTTTATCATTTGTTTTACTTTTAGAATTATAAAATTGATTTGTTTCATAAAAATAATCCCCTTTAAAATTTTAATCGTTTTAAAAATTTTCTCTTGAAAAAATCCTGCTTACTTCTGTAATGTCCACAAGTATCTGTTTGTACATTCGGATTCAACACAACATTACTAGAACCCGAGTTTATAATACAAGTCTTACTCGACTCACAATACTCAAACGATTTACAATTAATTCCATTAGCAGTTACACAATAAGCGCTACACAATTCAAGATTCGAATCACTTAAAACAACTTCACCAATCAATTTAATTTCAGTTTTACCAATAAATGTAAAATCGGATATAAATTTTCTTGAATAATGATCACAAGTTGAATTTCCATCAAACGAACTCGAAGCATCAGTCAAGTGTGAAGTACTCAAATAACATAAAGATGACAATGGACAATAATTAAATGATTTACAATTTATTTTAGATTCTTTATCACATTTTTTAGCACATTCACTAGGGTCTTTAACTTGAGTGTACTTCATGTCTTTTGGGTTAACGCTTACTTTTGATCTAAAACGATCGTAATGACTCAATGCGTCCTCTGGGATAAAGAAAATTTAAACTTTTCCAAATTTTTTTCATTTTAAAAAAATACTTTCGTAAACATCACAATTTTCATCAGATAAATATTGAGTCGCATTTTCACTATCCGTGTATCTTCTGAGTCTACAATCTCCTGTTTGATAACAATAATCGAATAAATTACAATCATAACCGACTTGTTCGTTACAATTTTTAGCACAGTCATCAATTGTTAACCCGCTAAATTGGACTTCTTGGAATGTCAAAAATTTTGATTTTGGATGAACGAGCTTGTACCTAGACAATAGATTCGCTTTTTTTTGAATTTTAAAGTTTCGTTCTAAAGACTGTTTAAAAAATTAAAGTTTACTTGTTCCGAATCGATTGAACCCACCACGTCTCTCAATAACTTCTTTTGCATACAAAGGCTTTGCCGTCATTTGATTATTTTCATCATAAGTTGGAACACTAAAGAACACTTTTTTATCTACAACAAGATTGTTAATTAAGTTCAATACTTCAACATCTTCTAAAAATGTTCGCTGCTCAGGCACATTTCCTAACACAAAATTATAATTTAGAACTCGTCAAGGGTTTTTAGGCTTACTTGTATAATGATCATAAGAAGTTGTACCAGACACTGTACCATCAGTGACTGTTCGATTATTCAAATGACAACTCTTAAACCCAGGACTATGATCAAAACTCAAACATCGTTTATTGTTAATACAATAACGAGCACAGTCTTCAGCAGTTGTAACATTGCTATACGAATTTATAGACGGTACTGCTAAAATTTTTCGTTCGATCAATGTGAAAAATTCTAAACAAAAATTAATGTTTAACAAGTCCAGTTCAAAGTTTAAAATCTTACTTATTGGAGGTGGGAGAGGATTAATAGATGTTCGAACATAAACATTTCCGTCTAAACTAACTGAAACTGTCGGTGGTTTGAACCTTAGAGTGGCCTCTTCGGTCAACTCGGAGATTAAAAAGAATAAAACCATATCTAATTTTGGGACTTTGGCAATGTCTTCAGCGCTTACAATTCCTCGGTAGGGTATGACAATGTCGAATTCGATTACTTCTTGAGAGCTAAAACATTGACTTACATCAAATAAGCGTAACAAATTTGACGGGGGTAAGACTTCATAATTGTAAAAACTTGAATGTGAGTTTATTCCGCTCTTAAAAGGGTCAAAAAATTAGTTTGAAATTTTTTAAAAATTTTAAACATACCCTTTGATTATCGGCGTAGAGACTTATGGGAACTTGTCTTTCAGGTTCATAGCTGTTAAATATAACGTAACTATTATCAGAAAAAGTGTATTCGTACACCCCGGATGTTTTGTTTGTAATGAAACGATCAGACGGGATTCCATTTGATTCACGTTGACCGGTGTAAATAAACTCCGAGTCGTAGTTAAGAAATGTTTGAGAGGATTGAATTTGGGATATGAATTCGAGTAAATTGTTGAATGTTTGATTTACTTTTGGAAGATAGACAGAATCGCTTTTGATACCTTGGACAGAGCAATTACCATGACGTTGGTTTATACCGTATTGGATACCGACACCTAGTTCGGAAATGTATACGACTGGGTCTGTTGTGTAAAATGTGGCTTCTTCTTGACGTGGATTACGAATTTCGTAACGAGTAAAATTTGGAATTGTGTAATAATCTTTTAAGTATTGAATTTCGTTTGTGTTTAAGTTTGTTATCTCTTGACTGAAACCGTAAATTAGTGTTGGTGATGGTGCTGATTTTGTTACTTTTCGATTTTTGCAAAATACTCCCGAGGGTGTCTTAAATGAAAAAACAAAGATTCAGTATGGCTATAAATTTAAAGGTTAGGGCTAGTCAAAATTTTAGTGGGAGTCAAAAATTTTTTTATTGGCCAGGGGGTCCGAAGTTAAGCTACCTTAAAGAAGTATGTCATTTTAAAACGTTTCGCTTGAATCGAAAATAAATCCTTTATTAAAAGTAACCATACTTTCTAATAGAGAATCGAATTTTTTAAACATTGAAAAAAATATAAAATTCCGCGGAATATTCCGGAAAAACAGAAAATTTTTAAGGCTTTTTAGCAGTCGACCATTTTTAAAATTCTCATAATATTTTGATTTGGGTGTTTGGGGTTAACAGGGGCCGTCGAACGGAGGTAAGGAATTTTTTGATCTAACCGATGATAATCTTAATCAATAATAAAGTTTTCCTCAAATATTTGAATTCAGGTATGTTTAGTTGAAAAACATTTTTTTGTTAGTTGCATGACCGTCTTAAATAGCAGAGTCACAAGTCATACAAAAACTTTACGAGGAAAACATATTGCTGGGAAACTTCTAAACAACAGATGAATATACATTAGATATTTTATTTCAGTTTAAGGTTGTTCATGTAGTTAATGACTTCGATGTGTGTCAAGAAGAACACTAAAACTTTTGTTACTGAAATTAGGCTCTTAGTTCGTGTGTATGTAAAGGTTTTGTTGGTAAAATAGACAGGAATTCCCTAAAATATTTATTTAAAAAATAAATACAGGTACTACAGTACTAGCAGCTCCAGGAGAGAAGCTCCACTAGAAGAAGCTCATGTAGATCCAGTATAAGGAGTTCCAGGACGAGAAGCACCAGCACATGCAACTCCAGTACTGGAAGTTCCAGCACATATAGCTCCTGTACAAGTTGCCCCGATACTTGAAACTCCCGTAGAAGTACCTCCAGTACATGTAGGTCGAGTACTAGAAGCTTCAGGATAAGAAGATCCTTTAGAAGAATGCATTGCAAAAGGAGCTGCACTACATGTAGCTCCAGTAGAAGTTTTTCCAATACGACTAGCCCCAGAACTTGCAAATCAGGTACTGGAAGCACCAAAACATGAAGCTCCTAAATGAATCTCCAGTAGAAGAAGATCCACTAGAAGAAGTTTTTGTATAAGAAGTTCCAGTTGAAGTATTTTCAGTACGAGAAGCAGCAGACATGTAGCTCGTGTACAAGTAGCTCCGATACTGAAAGCTGCAGAAGTAGTTCCAGTAAAAGTAGCTCATGAACTAGAAGCTCCATGAGAGGAAGCATTCATTAACGTATGTTTGTAAGCATTTAGTATATTATTCCGAAAATTTGGCATCTTGAAGTTGATGATCAATCTGATCATGATCAAATAGTATTTTCTTTATAACTTTTGAATGGAATTTGATAGACTGGTTCTGCAAAATGCTTAATAATGCAACAAACATGCTAAATATTAGATGAGTCTCTGCAAAAACTCTGCAATTAAATTGCGCAGTTGAATTAAATACTTTTTAATGACGTGCATTTTACTGCAAAATGCAGAGTTTTTGCAGAGACTCATCTAATATTTAGCATGTTTGTTGCATTATTAAGCATTTTGCAGAACCAGTCTATCAAATTCCATTCAAAAGTTATAAAGAAAATACTATTTGATCATGATCAGATTGATCATCAACTTCAAGATGCCGAAAATTTGTATGTTTATCAGGTATGTATGTTGTGAAATAATTGATGGATGGTAAAAAGATTTTAATGTATGTTAAGAAGATTTGAATGTATGCTAGTAATGTGGACCCTTTGACCGTTTTCACCACAAAATAACTTTTGGGAATTTTATTTTCCGCGTCAGTCTTATTTTTTTTAACTTTCAGCTGATATCTTACTTTTTCAGGCTGCCACAAGCGGATAAGTTGTATTAAATTTTTGTCATTTATGACGTCCAGCCCCTTCTTCTTGTAAAAGAAATTAAAATTCTTACTTGAAATATGTCTCTTCGTTCAACAAAAGTTTTAAAATCATGATAATCAAAAACAGTTTTTTTTAAAACTGTAGTACCATCTGGTTGAGCTACATTACGTTCATAAATAGCTCTAATTGGTAATCGATTAAAAATTCGATCAGCACCAGCCAAGTTAAAACCTCTCTCTTAAATAAAAAAAATAACCAAAAAGACCAACTGAAACTCAGTAAATTTAACTTACGTGAAAAATAATGTGTCACTACAAAGTTTGTTTTACTAACTTGATCCAAATAACAACTTTTATAAATATCACATGGTATACCTCTAACTGTCTCATTGCCTCCATAAGCCTTTTTGATATAAAATTATAAGACTAGTCTAAAAAATCGGCGGATTGTGGATTACAATTGGGTTAAAGTCAAAGGCTTGATAAGCCGGTCCTGGTAGGACATTTGCACCTGATTGTACAAACCCAAAATAATAGTTTAACGTTGATGTGTTTGATAGTTTATAAGCAGTGCATGTTGTAGGAAACTCTGGTCTACCATCTGGTGGATAATGCATCGAATCCAAAGACAGCTCAATTTTATCTTAAAAAATTAAATTTTTCAAAAATTTGCTTGAGGAAATTGAAATAGCTCAAACTTTTAAGTTCATATATTTCGTCAGTGTCGTAATTAAAAATGAGACGGGTGTTGATGTTATTTTGTCTTGTCTCAACAGCTGCTCTACGTTGGTCATTATCGTAATAAAATCTCATTTCAGTATTTTGTAGTTCATTTTCAGTGTTTATATCAACTCTAACTTGGTATTTGGTGGGTAAAGATGGTACTGGATCAGGACCTAGTACTGGTGGTATGTTACATTGACAGTCAATCGAGTTAACGATTAATAGAAACCCTATTAGTTTAAGAATTTTCATTTTTTTTTAGAAAAAAATTATCTTTTTTTTTCTTTGGTAATTTATTTTTTCAAAGCAAACTTATTCAATAAGAGGGTTCACATGATTTTTGTTAGGCTTTGATAAAATTTGCAAATTTTTTTTTAGCTCAAGATTAGATAATTGAAAATTTCGAGTACGTAAAAAAAAATATTTGTTGATGATTAAATGGCGATGGCTCCAAGGGTCTGATCTGTTCGGTCCGGTATTAAAAAGAGTGTTCAAACGTTCTGTTCCTGAAAAGTACCGTTTAGAAACGGAACAGTTTATTTTTTTTTTTATTAAAATATTTCAATTTGAGTATCAAATTTTACGTTCGAAAAAAAATTAGTAGTTTCAATAGAGATAGAAAAAAGGACAATATTTAATAAAAAGATTTTGGTTTCAAGTTCTTTATTAAAATAATAATGGTCTCAAATTTCAGAACTAACAAATTAAAGATCACCGATATGTCTAAGGAGCTTAAATCTGATCAATTTAACCGAATCTTTAATTAACCCTCGTTAATCCGAACAATTGTAAGAAGGCCTAATGGTATGAATGAATTTTTTGGAACGATTGTTAATTTTATGGACCCCTCAACTTGTAGATAATTCATTCTTCTACAAGTCTATATAGGATTTTTTACCCGTTTTTTAGCTGTGTTTCGCATATTTTGGTTGTCCCTGTACATCACCTATGGTTCAGACCCTGCCAAAGTGATTTTGGGTTAAATGGATAAAATTGGGGATATGAAGGACTTTTTCACCCTATAGAGATTTTAACATGTCAAAGATAAACATACCAATAAGTAGCTCATTTTGCCCTCTTTCATATGAAGTATAAATAACGGATATGAATTATAAGAATAAAGTGTATGAACATATTTTCTGGACCATACTTTTTTACCAGGAAAAACAAAAAAAAAGGTATACCATTTTTAAATCATAAGTTAAATCGATTGATTATTTATTTAGCTAATTATTTATAGTCCATTTAAAAGAGGACAGGCATAGCTACTTACTGATATATTTAACTTTGACATGTTAAAATCTTTTTTGGGTGAAAAAGTCACTCACATAATTGCCCCATTTTTATCCTTTTTTTATCACTTTGACAGGGTCTGTACCATAACCATATGTATAAGTACATAAACAAATATACCAGCTTGTAGAGGATAAAATTCTCTACCAAAACAAGAGTCAAAAAAGAAATTTTTCATCTCATAATACCGTCTTATAATATTTCGTTTATAAAATATATTTTTAACTGTTCAGAATGTTCAGAATTTTCTGCTCTACACACTGATCAGTAAAAAAAATATATGTTTTGTGGGATTCTTGAGAGAAATTGTGATTAAACTCATTTTATTCACATTGCCATTGTTCCATATTTTGCCCCAAAAAATGTCCTGGTTTAAATATTATGCTCTTTCAGAATCAGTATCATAAATATCACATATCTTGTTATAAAACACTGTTAATAATCATAAACTAAGGACAACACTTCCGAAGACAGCAAATTGAAACCTTAAAAAAATTGAAATTCTTTTCGACACAGAAAACTTAAGCGTACTTTAAGCGTAGTGCACCCAGCTTAGCTACCGTACAGAATCTAATTTTTTTTGTTGCCCAGAAGAGTTTAAAGTTGCAAACATTTATCCTTGTGAAACTAAAAATAAAGATATCAAAGGATGGTACGGTAGGTTTGGTGAGTACGATACGTTTAAGGCCATTCAAAACTTTCACACTATCAAAACTTTGCTATTTCGATATCAGATTCGGAATCTGCGTCTCAAAAAAACCCTAAAAATAAATCTATTTTTTTATTTTCGAAAAAAAAACTTAAAAAATTGACCAAATTGGTGCCTTTTTCAGCTCCTAAAATCAACTAGAGAAATATGTTTACTAGAATTACGAATTTTTGGTCAAAAATTCCAAATTCCCTCATCTTAGTGATTTTTGATTTTATTCGGCCTATAGAGTACAAAAAGTAAAACAAAAATGAAAAAACTAATCCCAACATTTTTCTCATTATTCTGTCTAGTTTCATAATCGTATGAATAATGTAAAAATTGGGGGGTATTGGGTATTTTGAGATTCGATTTAACTGAATTTTTGCACATTTTTCCGCTTTTTTCCTAGGATAAAAAACGGAATATTTATTTTCCGCAACATAAAACACATTATCTTGTAGATTAGAATATGCGCTTTCAGAATATATGCTCATTATATATGATTCATGATCAAATAGCTGAGATATCGGCCAGAAATGGTGACCACTCTTGTTCTATAAAAACTAGGGGATGGGGTGACAAAAATTTTTTTTTCCGAAAAATAAAAAAATACAGTTTTAGAGGTTCTTTGCGGCGCAGATTCAGAATATTATATCGAAATAGCAAAGTTTTGATAGTGTGCAAATTTTGAATTGCCAGAACCTTACGGTGGTACATCAGGCACAGTAGGTATGATTCGCAAAGGCAACGGTACGGTACGCTAGGGCTACAGTTCACTCCGCAAAAGGTGAAAGTCCAGTACAAGTGCAGTACTTACTTTTTCAAAATTTTTATCGAATATAAGACACCCGAAGATAGTCAAAAGATGACTCCTTTTTTTAAGTTAGATTTTTTTAAGATTTTCAAGTAATTTAAAAATTTTCAAATCTCATGGGTCTACAATATGAAATTTCAAAAGTTTATTTCAAATATTGATTATGTAACTTTTGAAACTTAAATTCTCCAAAGCAACGAGGGTACCCAGTCAATTTAAAATTAATGAAAAACCACTGTGAAGAATCACTGTCACAGCAATTTTGCAGTTCCAAAAACAGTAATGTTACATTACTGTCAAGATAAAACTTGTCAGTAATGTTACAGTAATTGTATCAAATAATGTCTCAGTAATGTTTCAGTAAAATTTTTCCAAATTATGAAACTAAATAGCCTTCTTAAAGCGTTCAAAAATAAGGTTAAAACAATACAAATTTTTCGAGATATATAGCTGGGTTTTACTGCAAGGACGAGAGTTTGATAGGTTTTTTCGATCAAGGTAAGATATATCAAGTTTTTATAGGTATTCTGAAGTTTAGTGCTGATTAGTGTTAAGGGGGTCAAGATTTCTGTCAAATTTTTTTAAGTTAAGGATTAAAGGAGCAAGTCCAAGAAGAGTAGTTAGGTCTCAAATGAATTTATGTTGAATAAGTAGAAGGAAAAAGGTCAAAAAATTTTAAAGTTTTTTTTATTTTTTTGAGTGACTGACTTTAGAAAAATCCTCCGTTATTTATAGTAAATTTTGAAAAAGTATAAAAGGTCAATGACATTTTATTTTAAAAAAAATTTGATTGGATGGATTATTTTTAAAAAATTGAAATTTAACTATCCTTTTTGGAAATGTTCAAACAGTGAAAAATCATTACTGAGAAATCAATGTTACTCCCTTTCAATGGAAAATTACTGTACGTTAAGAAAAAAAAATTACTGAGACATTAATTTAAAAGTTCATAAACTTGAAAAAAAAATAATCATGAACTTTCAGTGATTTTTCAGTATTTAAGTAACTGTTACATGAAGAATCCATTAAGAATTTTTCATGTTGCAGTAATTTTAAATTGACTGGGTATTTTTTCTTTAAATCTAAAATAAAATGTATTTACACAACCTGGAGTATTATAAAAATTAGCTTTTGTTTTCATTTTGAACGAGACCTAATTACTATAATTAAGAACGGTTGTTTAGACACACCGTTTAGGTCTCTAAACAAAAAACACTGACGCGAACGCTAATTATTTTAACTTGACCTGTTTAGACCCGACAAAAAAAAATTTAAACATAAAAAGAAAACTTTATTCAAAAAATATAAAAACTATCTTTGGCAAAAAAAAATGTAAATGCTCATCTAATGGACCCTCTACCCTCTTTTTGACGGGTTTAATAAATTCTTAAATTTTTGCTTCTCAATTTTAACCAACTAAGCTCGTCTTCTAAATCTCTTAAATACTCTGTATAATTGAACAACCATGGATAGTATCTTGAATATTGCCAATCGACTTTATTTGACGGTGGAGAATACTTTGAAAAAGCCTCACTCTTTGGATACGATTGTTTGTTGTCTTTTGAACTTAATTTTTTACTTGCATTATGAGCTTCTTTGAATGATGTACTCGAGTATTGATCAAGAAAAGAAGCTCTTGGAAGATCATCTGAATTCAATCTCATTGTCTCGTTTAATGGCGATTTAACTCTTGAAAAAATTGAACTTGAATTTTTTCCCAAACGAGACGCTCTTGATTGAATTTGACCACGTATTTCATGATCCAAACAAACTTCACAATTATTTTTAGAATGATCGTGATCTTCAATAAAATTGGGTAAATCGTTGAACTGATTCGATTTACGACTTGGTGGACGATAATTTTCAATTGCTAAACTTTCATTAAGACTTCGATTAAAGCTAACTGGACTAAGTGATCGAGTTTGTCTTGACTGTGCCGATACAGGTCTCGAAGCCGGTCTTGAACCAGGTCTAGAATTTGTACGCGATCGAGATCGGGATGCATGGATCCGTTTGGGACTCTTTTTTGTCAAAATTAACCCATCATGTAAAACATCATGTAACTCTGGTTTGCGTAAAATAGTCTTTTCATCAGCTTTACGTACCACAAAAGGCCGGAATGTGTTTGATTGGAATATTTTCGAAGAGCGTACACCAGGTGCTGTTTTAACAATTTTAGTTTTTTGTACACTACGGTTCAACTCTTCGAGTTTGTGTTTAACATCTGGTAGAGTGTAATCAGCTTTAATGGCAGAGGATATTGTATGATTAGCAAAGTTGTCAAGAGGTACAAATTGGGTTGTCTTAGATCTCTTTCTAATTTTTTTAGCTTTTTTTGGTTCGGTGGTAAAAACAGGCTCGTTGACAAATCTGCTCTCGTACTCTCTCAAGATGTCAAGAGACGGGGTTTGACTTTCCAAGACCCGGGTTGAAGTACAATAGATTATTTGTGGGGAGATTGAACCTGGAAATGAATCGCTTTTGGTCATAAAGGTTCCTCGAATCGGACTGTCGTAATTGTAACGTTCATCCGCTTCGGGGTATAAAAACTCCCTTGCGTTTAACTCATACCAAGCTAAGACTTCGTTTTTATCACCACGACCGAGTTGTATTAACTCTACAAGTACGTTTAAATCGTTCAAAAAATTAACGACATCAGCTTGATCGCGAGCGTATTTAAATGTTTTTTCGAATACTAAACGATCGGATAGTTTTAATGGAAAATTAGGTGCTACCAAACGGGTGCGCCTTTGTTGACCTAAAAGACAAACATTCAAGTAAAGATCGTCTTTGTTTGCTAAACGAGTACCAGGTGCAGTTACTTCGTGTAGTGTAAACTCAACTACGCATTTGTATGCACGTAACGAAAGTTTATTTTCCATTTTTTTACGAATTTTTGTCAGAATAAAAACATCAAGAAACAAAAAATAAAGTTTATTTTTTCTAAAAAAATAAATTTGTACAATTAGGGAAATTACGTAAGTGAAATCAAATGAATTATCGTAAAAAATAAAAAAAAATTGTGGCATTAAAAAAAAAAGAGAGAGAAGGGGTTTTTTGATGAAATTAAAAACCCTTACAGACTCAAAAACAAATTTATGAAAATAGAAAAAAATCAACCTGGTTGTCATGGCAACACTCGAAAAAAAAACTAGTAAAATAATTTTTTTTTTCAAATAAAACACAGTTACATCATTTATTTGAGCTAGTTCATTGTATTTTTATTTTTAAAAAAATTCTCTATTTGTCTTTTGGATTGATTAGGAATTACTAATTTTTTTTTGATAAGGATTTAAACGTACAAAATTAAGCTTTCGTGATTCTAATTTTTTTTTTAAGAAAATAAATGTTGAATAACTGTTTAAACAAATCCTTTTGAATGCTTAACTTGTACCTGGAGAATTTATTTAATTGATTATGTATTTCAAAATGGCGAAATTGATTGATTAAAATTTTGTAACATATTTTTCAATACTTAAAAAAATTGATATTTTGAAGTTTTTTAGCCTTTTAGCTCTAGAATGTAAGCATTACCACAAAATAAGGCCTTTTATGTGTCTATTTTTACAACAAAAACACAAATCTCATTGAATGTTCCTAAAAAAATCAAAAATTTTGACCCTACCCCTACGTTTTTTGCAGCCTAATGCAAAGGTGCTATATTTAAACATTTAAGTTCTCATGGACAGTAGCGTAGCGTCCATACGACAAACCAGAGCTTGAGCCAAAAGGCTAAATGTGATCTTTTTGATTGGTTTAGATTACGTCGGATTAAAAGTTAACAAGATACAGACTCTAACAAACTAACAATTCATTATTTTCTTCTAGTGACAAACCAGAAAATGATTCAGCTCGTTATTTTGTTCAGCTACCGGGATTAACCTCTACCAGACTAGCAAATATATCTTTAAGACAACTAAGCCCGTAACAATTCTTTCAAAAAGTTTCAACAAAAAGAATAAAATATTGAAGGAAATTTAAGAAGCTTATTCAACCAAAATCTTCATCCAATATTTAATGGGAGTGTCATCGGCTAGTTTATTACGATAATATTTTAGGGTTCCGGTAGTTTGGGGTATGAATATTTTGTATTTTTATCAAACACCATTACCAATCTGGCATCTCTAAGAATGTTTAAGAAGAATTTTGAATTTTCATCTATTTTTGAGACCCACTTGGTTGAGCATCCTTCTCCTCCCCCCTTCAGCTACGCCACTGTGATTTGAAAGAGATATCGTTGAACTGAATATATGACTCGAAAGCTAAAAAGCTATTGTTGAAGTTTCCCTTAAGTCGTAATCGAGTGAAAACGGTAAAAAAAATTTTATTTTCCAATCAAGTACTATCTAGTCTAGTCTCAAGGTACCCCCATGCTCATTTGTTTGTATTCTCCTGCTTAAACTAGAGAAGATTCTCTATAGATCTAACAAGCTACTTTTTTCATTTATTCTTTCAACTTTGTACACTAGAAGACCAAAAAAGTCACAAAAATAATAGAGATTTTGAAATTCGATTTTGGATGAAGAATTGTCACTCCCTACGGAAATCGAATCTCCAACCCTCCTATAGCAAAATTAGATCCCTGATCGCTCGGCTAAACAGGCTCGAAAAAACGATCATTATGATACCGACAACCAAATCGAGGTATCAAACGGTAAAGATTCTGGGTTTCTTAAAACAATTAGAATCTTATGTAGAGTGTGAAATGTTTTGAAAGCTTTTAAAATTTTTTACAAACTTATGGGTGACCGTATTTTATAAAATGACAATTATTTTTTTCAAAAAATCCCATTGATTCTGACATAATTGAATTACTAAAAAACTTGATAAATTATTGATACAAAAATTGAAAAATAAAAATTACAAATTTTTTGTATTTATGCCCAATTGACTTATTTTTTTTTAATTTTAAACTAGATCAAAACAAAAAACAACAACAACAAAAATTAAAATTTAATAAACTCTTAAAAAACAAAAACAAAATAACAACCGTATTTATTTAACATGTAAAATCAACACTAATTTTAAAAAAGACCAATCAGAAGCTTCCTAAAATTAAGAAAAATACTTTTTTTATTTATTCTGTAAATAAAAAAAACTTGAACATGTGTGTCTAGAGTTTGTTATGTTCAAATTATGACATATCCACGTCTAAAATGAATTCCGTAATTATTGATTTTTTGATTCGTTATTCCTTGGACTCTTTATTTAAGTTCTTTCATTAAAAGAAAGAGATACCATAATATTGTAGCTCTATCTTCCTTAACAAAAAATTTCTCATAAATTAAGTTATGATCCAGTGTTTAAGGAAAGGGTCCTATTAAAAAGCTGACCCCCATTTTTCGTGAAATTTTTAACTCCCGAAAAAAACGGATAATAAATTTTTAACCTTTTTGACTCCTGTTTCTTTTTTGCTAATCTTTTGATTCTTAACATGGGTAACATGCCTATGAAGTCAGTTTTTGAATATTAGATTCACCATGGCTTTTAGAAATTTGGCAGCTTTCAGGCCACTTTTTTTTCAAACCGAAATAGCTCGAACACTAAAAGAGTTGAGAGTTCGAGACCTATTTTTTTTTACAGATCGAAGTCCGTCCTATCAGAAAATCGGGGGCCGGTTGAGGGTCAATCGGTAAAATTTGGGGGTCAACAGGGGGTACAAGCTCCAAAAAATCAACAAAATGAAATTTAAAGGGATAAAACGAATTTTTTTAAAAAAACAATATGATAGCTAGAAAGCTCTTGAAGTTTTGTATCGCCTGGATTTTCAGTAAAAAATTTATTTTCCGTTTTTTTCGGGGGTCACAAATTTCACGAAAATGGGGATCAGTTTTTTAGTAGAACCCTAAGCAAAGCCTAAAATTAATTTTTTAGACTCAAACTCAAAAATTCTTTTTTTTTTGAAATATTTATCAAGTCTAACAAATGAATGGAGCAATTTTTAATAATCACGGTCTAAAGAGGCTTATGATTAGTCTACTCCGAATAGCGTCTATACTTTAATATTGCTCAAGTATTTAAAAGTTTAATAGACTTGTATTTTGAGAGTATTTTGTTAGACACCTATTAAAATTTTTTTCGAACTTTTAACTACTCATTTAGGTAATTGTATTTTACGAAACATTTTAGACCCATGCCTTAAAGAACAATAAAAATTTTAGCCCGGGGTAATTTACGAACTACTTGAATTTGACATTTTTGACATCATTACTGTAATCTACGACCCTGAAAACCCAAGAACACTATTTTCTTATGTGGATAAAAAAATTACGCCTCAGGGTTTTTGCAGCAGCTGCTCAATTTAAGTGTTTTGAAGACATTGCCTGATAACTAGAAAGCTTCGATTGACGCTGGTATTAAAACCGATGGGAAAATAAATTTCTGAAATGTCAAACTCGGGTGAAAACGGCAAAAAGAAGGAATTTTAAATTTTTTCTTAGGGCCTTTTTAATTTTAAAAGTATTTTTTAAGAGCTTAAATAGGTAACTGGCGCCATAAGATGATTTCTTCGATTTTTTAAAATTAGGACCTTATTAGCACCCTTTTTAGCGGGCTTAAGTACAAGAACTCTGAATTTTTTTTTTCAATTAACATTCTCGTCTTTACGGTATTTGCTTTTTATTACCTTGTTCCGAATCTAATGTAAAAAAATTGAGGAAAACAAGAAGTAGCTCCTGTGTTTAAAAGAATCGGCTCTAAGCAGATGTGTTTAAAAATATGGGTATCGAGGTTCACTTGAGACTAAATATGACTGAAAATTTTCCTTTTTTTATAGGTTTCTCCCCGTTTCGGCTTTTGGGAAATTTCTTTCCCCAATGATTCAATGGGAGCTTTTTAGCTTTCAGATCATATCTTCAAAACAATAAAAGAATTTTTCAATACTCCACTTCTACCGAACTTTTGGGGGACAGCGAATCGTAGCGTAGCCGTAACAAAGCGAAGCTTAGCAACAAGAGGGCAAAGCGTGCCGTAGAGTAATAATTTTTTTTGTTGAGTATGGTACATTGAATACGGTACGCTTAGGTATGTTTAGCACGGTACGCTTTAGGGAATGGTACACTTCGTAACGGCTACGCTTGCCACCAAAAGTTCGGTAAGAGCACAGTAAAGAGTACTTAAATAATACCTTGGCATTAGGCTGCAAAAAGCGGAGGGGTAGGAATTATCAAATTCAGATAACTGGGAAGTTTTGAATACCGAAATTTTAATTCCACTGTAACCTCTTCACCGTGCCCGAGCATAACTACGTCAGTCTAAATGTAATGTAATCGCTAAAAGATTTCGGAATTGGACTTTCGTAAAAGACACCTTCAAACTCGATTATTAAGAAATACTGAAATGAAATTTCTAAATAAAAAATATGTTTATATGCTTTTATGATTAATCCAAAAAAAAATATTTTTGTCTCTCTTTATAAAAAAAACTTGGAAGTAAACAAAACCCTAGAAGAAAAAAATACAATTTAAAATCAAGCTTGTGAAGTATTTAATTACCCTTAATAAAAATTCTAATAGCCTTTTTTTTTCGTTGGTTTGTTTACAATTGTGTGACCGATTCTATCAACCAGAGTCCTTTTTATTTGACAAAAAAAAATCACCGATTTAATTTAATAACTTGAAATTGAGTAAACATATCAACGATTAGGGTTTCAATACAACACAAAAAAAAAATAAAAACCCTGCGTTTAAATGACACTTGAGATTTTTCTTTGTTATTTTTGTTGTTGGGTATATTTTAATTAAGAATAAGTAATTTGACCTTATAAAACTTTTATTTTATTGTTGTTTTTGTTACCATGGGCTGATTATGCAACAAGTACTCAAGGATTTTAATAGAAAAAAAATATTAGTGTAACGGTTATATGAGTTACTATAATTTTCCCGAATTTACCACATTTTTAACAATCAATCAATTTTAAAATCAATTTTTTCATTGGAGTAAAAAATCAAAATTTTACACCTCTGGATCCTATTATATCATATCGAGCAGTGGCGTATCTACGTGAGGCGAACTACGGCGGACCGCCGTACATGAAAATTTCGGGTGAGGCGTCGCCTCATATGAAAAAATTAATTATTTATTCTAAAAATATAAATTTTTTTGTTTCGCTCCTTTTTTTAAAACAAAAAAGTCCATTGTTCTTTTTTTTCTTGTTTTCTTCATAATGAGAAACTTGTAACCTCTTTATCATGAGAAAATTTTTAATCGCTCAGTCATCAAATGATAAACCCGCCTCAAATATTTGAACACTGACTTTATAAATTCCCGTCAATAACTATCCTTCTTCGTCAACTATTTCAACACAGACTTTATCAATTCCCGTTGATCCAATCCTTCTTCGTCAACATAGTCCTCCATAGTAATTTCAAAAAGCCGCCCTGCTGGCTTAGTGGTTAGAGCGTTGTTTGGCGAACATAGGGACCCTAGTTCAATTCACCACGACTGCTAAAAAGTCCCCCCCCTCCCCATCGGGGCCAGGGGGTATCTCGCCGTATATCCCATTGAGCTCTGGCTACGCCACTGATACTCGATATTATCGAGTATCAGTACCAGTTTCTTTAGTTTATGTAAACTTAAGAGAGAAAAAGACCATTTTCGAGCACAGGGTAGATTTTCGATTTATTATTTTAATGTACAGTGGTGGTATGATATTTGTATTTTACAAAATTTTACGTAAATTATTGTAAATTAACTATTTTTTGCATAAAATCATGTAAATTACCGTAATTTTACCAAAGTAAAAAGTGGTAAATTGACTAATTTTGACGTAAAAAATGATAATTTAACGTAAATTTACGTAAATTCTGGTAAATATCAAAATGACCAAAAAAAAATTCCGACCCTTTGTTAGTCTTTTAGTGACTTAAATCGCAAAAAAAACATTGAAGTAGGAATGACATTTTTAGTTGGGAGTATAAAGGTTGATGTATCAGTAAATATCGATTTTATTCTAAGAGACTTAAATATTAAGTTTTTATCAATAATTATTGTAAAATTAGTCAGAATTTTTTTTGGTCATTTTGATATTTACCAAAATTTACGTAAATTTACGTTAAATTATCATTTTTTACGTCAAAATTAGTCAATTTACCACTTTTTACTTTGGTAAAATTACGGTAATTTACATGATTTTATGCAAAAAATAGTTAATTTACAATAATTTACGTAAAATTTTGTAAAATACAAATATCATAGCACCACTGTTTGATTTATTTGATTTTTGGGTCGTAAATTATGAATGTAACTTGGTGTCCTTTCTGTAAGCAAGATATTAAACGATTGGAGAAATTTCAACGACGGGCAAATACTTTATTCAATAGAGCTGAAAAATCTTTTAACAAGATAAATTGGTATCATCCTGTGGTCGATTGTCCCAGTTCAAATTCAACATGTCCAGCTGGCAACACCATATTATTGGTGGGTTTTTGTCTTATTCAAAAAAAAAAGCTGAAGAGAAATTAGGTCTCAAAAACCGAAAATGCGAAAACTAAGTAAGGTTTATGATCTCGTGCATCTTAAATCAAAAAATGTATTAGTTATCTTACATTTCCTCTGGCTACGCATGGGGTAGAGAAGAAAAATGATATCTACACGAGGCTACTTAAAGGCCACTCACCCCAGTTCTGTGAACTCCTTGAATCTTGACACGAAAGAAATTATAAAACTTAAATGTTTTGAATACTTTTTATTGGAATTATGATATGTACTATTTTCAGTACTATTTTCAGATGCATACACACCATAATTTTGCTGACACATACATGTCGATAATTTTGCATGAGCTAGGGTAGCAGTGTTGCGCTCAATCGACACCAAGGGCTACATTGAATATTTTTGACGCGGCCAGGATTCGATCACACCACCTTCTTAACGATGCGAATAGATTTTTGGAATGGGCTTTATCTGAAGATCACAAAAGTGAAAGTGACTGCTTGTTCGTTTGTTTAGAAAAAGGGGGTTTAAGTGGGGTACTTATAAGCAAGGAAATACGGTAAATGAATGTGGAATGTCCTGTTTTTACCAATTTCGTTCCACAATATCCCCATATTAAAAGATATTACAAATTCCTTTTATTAAAAAAAGAATAAAACAAATGTAATGCCGGTTTAATGAGTGAATTCAAGTTGTTTGGGTTGCTTTTTGAACAGTTGATAATTAAATTTATGTTTCTATTCATTTCTCATAAAACCATGAATCTAAATTAAACGGAATTATAGTACCATCTGGACCACTAACAGAATTTTGACTAACAGCAGCATTGCATAATAGTCTATAACCTCTTTCTTCTAATAAACTCAAAATTAAAGTCATCATGGCACATGAATAAACTCTCTCTGAACCTGACGTTGAAAATGGGTAACCATTCAACTTAATTTGATTCGATCCATAAAAATCACTTTCTTTTTGTATACCTTTTGGCCATCCTCTAACAATTTCATTACAAACGTCTAAAATAATTTTATCGGCAAAATCGATTAACCGAATCTTGTCGGATCCGTTTAAACTCAAACAAGAATTTAAATTTGATTTCGCAAAAATTGGCCTTGACCGAAATATAAATGTACTTTTTTTAATCGTTTCAGGATTAATTTCACATGTTGCGTACAAATTCCAACTATTACGAGCAAATAAATTAAATAACCCGTTCAATAATCTTCTTGAAAGGACTTCTTCATGACCGTTACTTTCCCAAGGGTACCCTTTTAATTTAACCTCTAAAGTGTTGTCTATGACTTTATGTTTTTGTATGTCTTCGAGCCATAGTCTTGGTATTCCATAGTTCGGATCCAAAACAAGATTTTTTACTTCTTCATCAGCTTGATGAAAACGTATTCGATCAGAGCTGATTAATGACATGCCAAAAAAACGTGTGTCCTCTAAAATTTTATCAGACTCTCCGTCGTAATAAAAATACAATGAATTAAAACTTGAAGCTCTATCCCCCGAGTCTATGGCACTTATAAAACGCCATCCGTTTTTGAACAAGTTTTCGATTATCTCTAACACTAGTGTCGGGGTATTGAGTGAATCGTGAATCCAAGGGTAACCCTCAAGTTTGAATTCATAGGTTCTACCAAGAGGTTTTTCACGTTGTAAGCCTCGTGGCCATGAGTTCAAAATGGATTCTTTTATTATTGGATAAACGTCTTGAGGACTTACAACTCGTATCTTATCGGGTGAGTTTATGCTTAAACAAATAACATCGGTGTCTATAATATGACTTTTTTGGAAGAATAAAGTATCACTTTCAGTTTTGCTTTCTTCGAGATTGGTCGATGCTTTCAGGTGCCAACCGAGTTCGTAATAACCCTTTAACAAATTGCATACAAAATATTTATAGTCTAATTCTTCTTCTTTAGACTTCCACCATGAGGTTCCGTTTAGTTTAAATTGGACAAAGCCTTGTTGATTATGAACGTCTTTAATAGACCAAAATGAGTTTAAAATATCACGGGTTTTATTGATGATATCATCAGGTGCTAAAATAAGACGGAATTCATTTGAACTTGACATTTGAACACTGAAATAAGTCAAGTTTATGTCATTTTGATTTTTCAAGTTAACCGATGGTGTGCCACCCATTTTTGTGTTTAAAATTTTTTTAAAATATTTCTATAGTTTCAATATTTTTTTATTTTGAAATCGAAAATGCATAAATAATTTAGTAACTTGAATTTATTTTAAACTAGAAAATGTTGAATTTTATGTAATGATTTTGGAAAAGTTGACAAGTATACGGTTTTTTTAAAAATTATTTGAGCACTCACATTTTTTATGCATTCGAGTAATTGAAAAAATTTTGAATGTTTCTAGAAAATTTTTAAAGTTCTACTCTGAAAAAATTAAGAGTGGTGTTTTCTGAAAAGTAATCAAGGTCTTACATTTTTCATCAATAATCTTAATACTCACTAATATTACAGTCTAAAAAAAATTTAGTGAAGACGGATCTTAAGCGACTAAAGCTACTTGTTTGAAGACTTAAAGACGTTTATCTCGGAACTTGGACGCACAAAAGTCTAAGTCGTTGATTGTGCGTCTAACTTAAAATTAGGTGTTGTAATGAGACTTTAAGTCGTAAAAGAAGTGACTTAGTCGTCTTATAACCGTCTATTAAAATCGAAATAAAGCGTCTCAAAACTTTTTAGAGTTTATCCATGGGGTACTTGAAAAAGAAATTCAACACAAGGTCTATTTAAAAATTTTACATGCTTAAAACCCCTCCCCCTGTCAAAAAATATTTTTTTCATTTAAGAAGAGTCTTTCGAAGATGATCATCATTTGCTCGTAATCTTCTCCTAAACCCTACTGACTAAGTTATCTTTGAGTTTATCTAAAAAACCAAACCATAATTTTATGGTTTAGTTTATTTGATTCTGATTATGGTTATTCCCGATTAGAAAAAAGAGTACCCTTCTTTTAATCTTCAAAGTGCATTAGCTTGTAAGATTTTGACAAAGAAATCGACTTTAAAATTTTTTGAATCGCACAAAATCTTGAATCTAACATACTTTTTACTAAGATAACACAAAAATCTTTTAAAAACAAAAAAGTGTGTGATACGTTCCGTTTTGGTGTTAGACATCGTCAATTTTTTTTTCTCTAGAAAAAAATGTTTGATGAATATCTGTGTTAGACGCAGCCACTCTCTCAAAAAAAAGAACATTTTTTTATTTTTCAAGTCTACTGAACCACTTACCCCCTTATTTTTGAACTTTATTTACATATTAAAAGTTTATCATGCATGCAAAAAATATTATCAGATAAGCTTTTTTTGACAGTGGAAATATACCACTCCCCCTAGGCTCGCGAGTCAGAATTTCTAAAATGTTACCCAATAATGTACCTACAATTTCTTAAATTTAGCCGGGACATTCAATATAATTATTTTTTTTTGTGTTGTGCGTAAAATCTGTTAATTGAAAATAAATAAAAGGTTCATAAATGAGAAAAATCTTTGTTAAATATTGCCATAGCTTAAAATTCCTAACAGCTTTTGAATGCTTGAAAATGCTTATTTAAAATTAAAAGAAAACAAATTAATTAGTGTTTACCTAAGCACAAATTTATTTAGTATAAAAGTATCTTGAAAAAAATAAACTCTGGTTTATCATTAAAATAAAATGTTGAAATTTGTTTTGGTAAGCTTAATCGACATCGTGTTCATCAGATGTTCTTCATGTTCTGGTATTATTCCTGATGAATTTTAATCTCAATTGATATTTTAAATATTTTTAGAATTTCAATTAGCGGTCGCTTCTAATCAAATTAAGGTTTGGAATTCAACTGGTTTTACAACAACTCTGAAATCTTCTAACGGAGTTCAATGCTTGGCTATACTTTCTGGAAAATATCTATTAAGTGGACACTCAAACGGTTTGATTCAAGTATGGAATCTTTCGGATTTGTCAATGATAAAAAATTTTTCAAATTCTATCAGCAATCAATTCCATCAAAGAATTGTAGAGATAACACATGAAGCATTTTTTTCAATTTATTCTTACTCAATTTACTTTAACAAAATAGATGGTTATAGAGAGCTGAAAAATCGCTGCCAATCATGTTCTAAAGTTAAAGATTTAATCATAAAAAAGTTTCATATTTTTGTCGGAGCTTTGATCTGTGAAGAAAGTAATCGTGAAAAATTGCATTTTTTTATTAAATTGGACTCTGATCAGAATCTAAAATGTATAGATTCTAATGAAACCTTAAATGCGCGAGCAATGGAGTTTTATAATGATAAATTCATTGTGGTTGGATTTTACTCTAGTCTCCTAAGATTTTTCGATTGTTACAATTTATCTTGGGCTTTTGATGTCAAATTGAGTTATGAAATAAAAAATTTATTGCTATTTAGCAACGGCTATTTAGGCATCAGTTCAGATAGATTTATTTATCAATGGAATAACAATGAATCACTTGAAATGATAAATATTACGGATACAGTTGGATTAATGGACGAATCAAATGGGATATTTGCATTCAAGTATTACAGTTCAGATAATGTTTATGTTTTCAATTTGACCTCAAAAATATTGATCAAAAATATCTCGGAAACACATTTAACAAGCTTTGTTTTTATTAAAAGTTGGTTAATCCCTATTATGAAATTAACGAAACCCACTATCAAATGATGCTGTTGTACCAATTTTTTCTATCAGCTTATCATTAAAATTAACAGGACTTGGTCTTTTCTTTTTAGGATTTAATGTAACATCAAAATGTAGTCTTTATTTTGTATTTCTCTTAGCGAAACAAATTTGCCCACCTCTTTGACATTCGTAAATAATAAAATCCATTTTTAATTATTTCAGATCGAATAACCAGCAATAGCGAGGTCACGATTGAAAAGACTATTCCAATTGAAGGTAACTTTTTTAAAGAAGAGAAAACTAAAATAAAATAAAATTAAACATTTACTATCTCTAGAATATAACTCGACATCTACAACAACAAGTAAATTTTATAACCAAATAAGCATTATATTCAAACTCAAGTTTATTTATAAAGGTGGTGAATCAAATATGACAATTTCTTCTTCCTCATTGACTTCGACCAAAGAGGATGATTTTTTGGGTAAATGTTAATTTTGAAGACTCTAATAATTAATTTTTTTAAATTTTTTTTTCCAGAGGCTAACAGAAATAATTCGACAGTACAATTCTCTGTCAGTAAGTTTCAAAATTAAAGTTAGACTTTAAAATTATTAAAATTTTCGATTATAGAGGTGGCCCTTTAATTGCAGCGCGACGTGATATTACGGCATTTTACGTAATGTTACGTAAAATGCGTATCAAAACATCGTAACATCAAGTATCCTCGCGTCAAGCGACGTATCAATGCGTCATGTTACGTCTTGTAACAATGTGATACAAAAACTTGAATTTCTCGTAAAGTTCCCGCAATGCAAAATTACCACACTATCTTAATTTTGGATTTTCGACTCGATTTTCTTATTCTCCATACCATATGATAAATTTTCATATTTTTGACACAAAATTCGTGATCTTCATGTAGGAAAACCCTATGCAACATAAAACTCTTGATGTTTTTTAAGTTTTTTAAAATTTTCGAAAAAAGGTCGAAAAAAGGTAATTTTCTGAAAAATTGAAAGAATTTTTCTATTCAAACCTTATATATGTATTATGGGGTTTTCCTACATGAGGATCGCGAATTTTGGGTCAAAAATATGAAAATTTATAGTGAATTTTGATTTTTTCGACCTCGATTAAACAAAAAGTAAAAATAAATTGAAAAAAGTAAAACCTACATCTTTTTCAGAATTTTGTCTAGTTTCAGAATCTGCATAGAAAGCTTATGGTTTATTGGTAAACAAAAAAGAAGATCCAAAAAAACTGAAAAAATGCCTAAAAATTTGCTGTTTTTCCGGAATATTCCGCGGAATTTTATATTTTTCTCAACTTTTTTTTTCTCTTAACGTGTAGGAAAGTCGATTCTCTATCAGAAAATATGGTTACTTTTAATATAGGACTTATTTTGATTCAAGCGAAACGTTTTAAAATTACAAACTTCTTTGAGGGTCGCTTAACTTCGGACCCCCCTGTCCCAAAAATAAAATTTGTTGACCCCCCCCCCCCCCCCCCTGAGACATGCCTGTCACATTACGTAACACTACTAAAAAATGACGTAATAGTACGTAGCGTAATATTACGTCCCGCTGCAAGTAAAGGGTCGCCTCTATAAATTCCCATAAATTTTTATTTACAGATATGAATAGTTCTTTTGAGTTTTCCAACACGACATTTACGAGATCTACAGAAGAAACAATAAATTCAACATCAAAATTACCAGTCAGTAAGTTTGCCGAAATTTCATTCAAAAAAAAATATTAACCTAAAATCATTACAAGCAGACATCTGTACCCATTTATTTTCAGGTATTGGGTCGGTTTGAGTTACCCAAAAATAAGAGTAATTAGGTTTTTAATCGGTGTTTTGGGGTTCTGTCTGTTTATTCCCAAAGACTAACTTTTTACCCTCGTACTGCCAGAAACATGATTAGTTTAACAATTCAAGAAATAGAAAATTTTTAGGGAAGTTAATGTTTGAAGAAGTTTTAAAAAAAATTCAGATATTGTAAAGGCGGCACAATAACGACATGTCGTTATGTATTTACGTTAGTTATGAGTTAGTCCACATTACCAAATAAATTGATTTTCGGGCGATTTGAAGTTGCGAATCAATTTAATAAAACCAAAAAACTCAATTTTATTTTTAAAATCTTTAGAAAAAGTACCTATAGTTTTCTTCTTATGCAGAGATATACCTACAAGGTCAACATTACATGTAAAACCTTAGTGTAAAATCTGCAAAATATATTTGCAGAGTACAGAATGCAGACAATGTAAATAGATTTAATTCAAATGCGCAATTTTGTTGCAGAAATTTGCAGATCTTACATTAAGGTTTTACATGTAATGTTGACCTTGTAGGTATATCTCTGCATAAGAAGAAAACTATAGGTACTTTTTCTAAAGATTTTAAAAATAAAATTGAGTTTTTTGGTTTTATTAAATTGATTCGCAACTTCAAATCGCCGATTTTCGACCTCAACTTCGTAACCTACACATGCGAAAACCTAATAACAAAAATTTTTTATAGTGTGTCCAAAATAATTTTTTTCGGACCCCAGGGTTCTAAAGTACCAAGTTTAACCAACAAAAATTCTTAACTAATGTACTAGCTGACTAAAATAATATGTTTAACTCCGAATTAAATCGAGGCGATTGTATTTAAAGCAATTAGGGCCTTGTTTAAGGAAGAAGAGAAACCTTTTTCCAGTCTAATTAAATTATTTTACTTTGATTAAAAAAGGAAGTATCAAATGCTCGACATTTTATTTTAAGATTCAAAAATTTCTTTTAAATTGAAAATAAATAAATTTCAAATCACTGTCGAAAAAATTTGAAATCATGAAATCGAACTGGAAATAATATAAAAAGTGCCATATACGTTTTCATTTCTGTCGATTGTAAAATGTTAAAATTACTTTTGATAATCCCAATGGTTTTGATGATGATCAAATCATTCAATTGCTCTGGTAGATTTATTAATGATTTAAATTTTGAACTAGTGATTGGTTCTTATCCGATTAAAATTATGAGTTCCACTAATGTAACAAAAACTCTTAATTCTTCTGGTGGTGTAGAATGCCTGGCAATAGTTGCTGATAAATACCTATTGAGTGGTCATTCAAATGGTTTGATTCAAATATGGAATCTAACTGATTGGTCTCTGATAAAAAATATATCAAATATTCAACAGCGTGTTTATAAAATATTAGACATTGAAGCTGAAGCGTTTTGTTCTACAAATTACCATTCAGATTTTATATATTTTAACACAATTGAAAATTCAAGAATATTACCTGTCCCTGACCCATGTCAAAACGACTTGTATCTATTGGATCTAATTATGAAAAAAGATACCGGAGCTTTAATATGTAAAAGATGGCACCTCATAAAAAATATTCAACTAAATTATCTAAATGATTTTGTTTTAATTAAAAGTTGGTAAATTTAATTTGGGTTGATTTTAAGGGTCTTGCGGAATATATGATCAACCCTAATTACCAAATCTCTGATCACACAAGATCATATATTCTGCATGAGTTGACTGATCACCTAAAGCTTTAATTGACATTTTTCAGGATAAGCTTAAAATTTGACTTCCAGAAAACAACACTCAAATTATATTATTTTTTTTAAGGCAAAACGACAAGCAATAACGAAATTCAAGGGGACATAATGAATTCGACTAAAGGTATTTTTTTTCTTAATTACCGGTTTACAACAGGTTTATTTCAAAATAATTAGTCTAATTTTTTTTTTTAATTTTTAAAAAGATGAATTAATTAACATTTGCAAAAATTGTTCAAACTTCACCTCAATTGAAAGCATCATATCTACTACAAAGGGTTTTATTTTTATGACATGACTAAGTGAATATTGTAAAATATTTTCTGTTCTAGGAATAAACAGCTCTGTTTGGTTTACTTCTTGGAATACTTCAAATAAAACATCAGATTTTCACGAAGCTGAAATAATAAATACGACAGTCCAACTACCAGTCAGTAAGTTTAGGATAAAAGTCTTTTTTTTTCTTGAAAAATTTAATCAGTTAATGTTTAAGCTAATCATGAAGATTCTTTGAATTTATGGTCGATGTCCAAAGAAGAAATGGTAAATGTTTTAACAAGCAATGCTGATTTTTCAAGTTGTTTATCAAACTGCAGTAATCATGGTATTTGTATTCGATTGACCAACACTACTTATGCTTGTCAATGTGAATCAAATTTCATTGGTTCATCATGTGAAACAGACACAAGACTTTGTTTATTGAAACCGTGTTTAAACAACGGAACATGTCATCACACAACTCAAGGAACTTATAAATGCATATGTGATGGCTCACATTATGGTCTTAATTGTGAGCATGAGATAAATATTTGTATGAATAGAACATGTTCTGACAGAGGATATTGTTATAAATCGCATGGTAAGCCAGAATGTAAATGTGCTGCATTTTACAGTGGAAATAATTGTGAAATAGAGTCAAATAATATAAAAGCTATAAAATCAGTGACAACAACTTCATATTGGGTAGCAATTGTAATTCTAGCTGGATTTTATATTAGTGCTGTAACTTTTGATCTAATTTGGTTATTCCAATTTGACGATATAAATACTAATCAAAAAAAGAAAAACCAAAGAAAGAGAAACCAAAAAGTTGCAAATCATATGAGTGATAAACCTACTCGTTTTGTCTATGTGAAATGAATTTTTTCTAAAGGTTTTTTCTAATAAGAAAATCAATTTTAGGTGTTTTTTTAAAACTTAACAGTGGATAGTTCTAATAGAAATTTTATCACTTCAATTAATTTCCAAGTCAAAAAGTTATATTGGAAAATAAAATTTTTTTCTCATATTTTTCAATCTGTTCAGTGGCCTTTTTGTCGACCCTCGAACTTGATTCAAGTCCTTTCATTGAAAGGAAGGAATTCCAGAATATTATTGCTCTGAAAAATCTCATGCGTTGAAAAAAAAATTATTGAAATTAGTGCTTTGAAACGACTTTAATACGACTGTAACCAGCGCAATGGTAAAAAGATTTTGAACTTGTAATTTGGCAATGGCCCTTAAACATTGTCAAGTCTTTGGAAGAAGTATATTCGGTCCGAACTTGAGTAATGAGATTGTAATTCGGGATTTGATTACTTTAAACCTGATTATGAATAGAGACCATTGTTAGAAAATGGCAAGAGGATTGCTGAGAATTCTGTTTATTTAAGTGACTTAACTAACTGATCGTAAAGAACAACAAGACGTCTTAGAAGAACAAAACGCTAATTTTTTAAAAGCTGGAATCAAGAGAAAGTTTTTTTGTTGAAGATTTATATTTTAGGATCTTAAACCCTTTGATTCTATGTTTTAAACTTCTTAAAAAAGGGCTTGAAATGAGTAATCATCAGGTCAAAATCTGAAAATTAGTCGAGGATAAACAACACAGAAATTACATGTTACAAGAACAAATGAATGTTTTTAAGAATTGGGAAAGACAAATTTCGAGATAGAATTATAAATTTACAGCCCCTAAATAAGTTATGGATATGATCAATGAAGTGATGAACAAGTTAAGCTTCTTAGGTCATCATTCAGCCAAGTTTAAGGATTGTGTGGTGTTGTGTAGCGGATAGCGTGTTCGACTCTTATTCAAAACATTTAAGGTTCGATCCCGTGTGAAGCTATATAGAAGAGAGTGCAATCATCTCTTAACATGCCATGCACGACTCGTGTCGGGTATAAACTTGCGCATTTGCATCTGCAGTGTGATGGTAGGTTTCGAGTAGTCACACAACTCGGATAAGTAGCTACATTGGTAGAGATAGCTCTATTGAATTAAAAATCTCAAACCAAAAAATTAAAGGTCATAGACCAACTAACATCGGAGCCATGTCTGGTATACAATATCCTAAAAAGGCAAAAACCGAAAATCCGTTGGTTTTGATCGATGAGCTGCCGTAATCACTCGATAGTTGTACCATGGTACAAATCTGAAATTTTAAATTTGTTCCATGATACAATTCCATTTTTATACCCGTTTTAGGGGGGTAAATTGGACCGGTCTAATTCCGAATTTAGACCTGGTATATTTTTAAAATAAGACCGGAGCAAAAGTGAAAACCGATCATTTTCCAAGAAAAAAAAGTCCAGAGAATAAATGTCAATATTGCTTGAAGTTTTTTGTTTGTTATATCATAAGGAATTTATCCGGTTTTAATTAAACTTATAAAATCTTATAAAAGCCATTCAGAACAAAAAATTTACGAAAGAAAAGGAAAAAATCAAAAAATGACCCACAGGATGGTAACCAAAATTATAAATTAAGCAAATATTCGGAAATTCTTTCAATCATACGATGTCGAATCCACCAAATGAACTCAAAAAGAAGAGAAAAACAATCAAAATATTAAAAAACTACCGTAAATTCTCGTTCAAGGTTACATGTAACTCTAAATACTCAGGTTTTAGCGGACTTTTTGATTGGCTAATTGTTTATTCAACCAATCAGAAATTCCGCTATAACCCGAGTATTGAGATATAGTTACATGTAACACTAAACAAATATTTATGGTAGGAACACTGGAAGTTTTTCTTTTGTGTAACGAAAATGAAAAATGTTAAGTGCAAAGCTTTGCATGAAAAATGACCTGGATTTTTTTATATTATTTAATTGCATAAATTGCTTTCGTTTTGTGTTAAATACCATTGATAAGTTAACTACCAATGCCAAACCAGTCTAGTCGTTTCATAATAAGAGTATTTTAATAAATTAAATGAACAGAGAAAAAAAGACAAGACGCTTAAGTAACTTAAAATACCAAGTATAACCACTTAAAGAATAAGCCTTAAAAAAGGTCGAAAATCGATGAAAAGTAGTTTATTTAACAGGAATGTTGAATTTTTGCATTATTTCTTAACTATAAACCCAGTCAAATGTTCCCAAAATAGCAAATCCTAAAATTGGACCGGTCTAATTTTAAAAGTATATCAGGTCTAAATTCGGAATTAGACCGGTCCAATTTACCCCCCTAAAACGGGTATAAAAATGAAATTGTACCATGGGCATAAATCTAAAAAATTTAAAATTGTACCGGGATATCTATCGAGTGTTTACGGTAGATAAAATTTGGATCATTATTTGGTTGTACCGGTCGATTTTCCAAAAATTTTGTTTAGTTGTACAGCTATCGTCATTGACACGATCCTAGGCCATCTAAAGGATCGTATGGGTATCAACCTATGTCGCTAAAGAAAAGAAATTTAATCATTCTTGACTATTGGTCTCAAGGAATCTTCGAAAAACCGCAAAAATGTGCAGTAATGAAATATCTATTTTTTCACTGAAAAGAAATTTTTTCATCAGAATATATCAATAAATCGATTTTCAATCACACATATTTTCGAAAACCAAACAAATTTGGTGGTAAAAGGAAGTTTTTGTAAATAAGTAACAAGTCCTTACCTTAGTGACCTGAGAAACCTGTAATATGAACCCCTTGAACGCAATCAGATAAAATTTCAAGTTGAAATTTTTCATTAGATAATCTTTTGGTTTATTTTAACTAAATAATAGAGGTTTTGCAATCTTCCATGAAAAAGCCCGACTATAATCCAATTTCCGCGGTTTCTTGCGGATTTTAGCGGAAAAAGTGTGATTTATGGGGAGAAATGTAAATATAAAGAGAGTTTTAGATGATATCTATCGATTGATACCATAAATGTCCAGTTTAATCGCTATTTTCCTGAAAAAAACAAAAATCGGGTCATATTTGTTTTTTACTCGGCAAAATTTTAGATTTTAACCTCAAATGTATACTAATTTGATTGTTTTAGTCTTGAATAGGTCGTTTAGTTGGAAAAATTTTTGAATATCACATAAATTCTTAAGAAATAGCTTGGAAAGACATGAAAACGGGTCAGAAAGGCCCCATGGGCTTTTTAGTGTTAACCGATCTCGCTTCAATCTTTTCGATTTTAATCAAAAACAATCGGGGAAACAATTAATAAATCAATCGACAAGATATAATTATAATTATGATTATTGTTAAAGCAGTTTCTTTCGAAGAAACTTTCGTGTAAACATGCTTACTTTTGTGTAAATGAAACCATCAATTTCTATAGACAAAATGGCTCAAAATTGCATGTAATTTTCCTCGACGCAAGCAAAGCATTTGACAAACTTTGGAGAGATGGTCTCTTCTTCAAATTAATGAACAATATTCCGAACATGGTCTGGCGAGTATTGTACAAGTATTACAGCATCTTCAAGATTTTAATTAAGCATGAAGGTGTAGCTAGTAGTATGAGAAACGACAGAGGATGTCAAACAAGGTGGTATTCTATCTCCTTTTTTGTTCAATAATTTCATAAAGGATCTCTTAAACGAATGTACTGAGTTGAAGATTGGTGCAGCCGTAAATGGTATTAACTTATCAATTATATCGTATTGTGACGACATTGTAATTATGGTCCCATCGTTTGGGCATTATCAAACTCTTTAAGATGTGTGTTAAAACTTCTCTACAATGTGGAAAATCGACTTTAATCCAAGTAAGTCTGCAGCAATTCCTTTTCAAAAAGGCAAAATTAAAGATAAGCCTGAACTAAAATTAAATGATTTGTCAATTTCTCAATGTGAGAAAATCGAATATTTGGGGCTCCCGATTGGTGTTGGGAAATTTGTTAATGATTTTGTTGAAGAAAAATGGAAAAAAGTTGAGAAGAACTTCTACTCACTCTATGGACTGGGTTGCAAGCCAAAAATTACAAGCCCCGATTAAGTGGGCTTCTTGTACAAACAATTTTGCTAATCAATATTCAGATATCATCTTGATACGGTTTTTTTTGTGCCTATGAGGCTTAATTCAATAATAAATAAATAAATACTACTCAGTTGTGTCCAGAATTACCATGGAAATAATATATAATTATTTATGTAAAAGATTTTTTCAATTTTTCAAAAAAGTGCCTAAATTTTCTTTGAAAAAACTCCAAAAACCGAATTTCAGATATAATATATGCTATAACAAATAATATATGTTTTCTATGGTAATTCTATACGAAAATCACGAATTTTGGGTCAGAAAATGCAAATTCCTTCATCTTTAAGGTTTTTGATTTTTAGCACCTTTTTAGGCAGTTTATTTCTATTCTGCAGATTAATAAATAAAAAATCTAGTCCCAACATTTTGTAGAGAATTTTCTGCTCTCCAAGCCGATAGGTAAAAAAGCATATGTCTTGGGACTTTCCGCGGACTAGATCCCAAAAAACTAAAAAAATTGACATTTTTTTGTTATTTTATTAAAAAAAAAGAAATTTAAAAAAAATTTTTTTCATCAAAAACCTTTTTAGCTTGTGTAAAACTTTTTTCTCTATCAGAATCTGTATGATAAACCATATAATTGTGTATATTTTACATTGATACAAACGATTTACTAAAGACAACTCACTCAAGAGTGGCTAAATTTAGGCACCCCTGGGTAAAAATTGAAATTTTTGATCCCCCCCTAAGATTTTGAGAACTTGGGGTTTTCATATATGAGGAACACGGATATGTGGTTAGGTTCTGTAAATTTAGATAGCGTGGAAGTTTTGCATTGGGCGAACCTTATCTCTTGTATTTCCTGTTTTTAAGATCAAATTTTTTTAACTTATAAAAAAAAATTAAAAACTTTTAATTGAACTTTTTTTTTGTTGTCTGAGACCTCATTGGCTGCTCAGATTTCATCGATTGATGAGTCAACATGCTCCTCTTTTTCCCTTCTTTCTTTGTCACGATGTTGAGCTTCTAATTTTTTTACAATTTCTTTAGATCCCTGACAATTGATGTCTTCACGGATATGACAATTGATGTCTTCACGGACTTTTTGCCAAATCATGGATCTTCTTGTTTCGTAGTCATTTGTTTCTTGACCCGTTGTATCTGATTTCAAAGAATCAAGGCGTTTAGTATTATTGATTAGTTCGTCAAGACACTTTTTATCAATCCCAAGTGACTCATGACGATCTAAATCAGAGCTTAACCCATTCTGACGTTGTTCATTATTATTTAGAGACTCTAAACGGACATTGTCTAACACCTGGCATCGATTTCAAAAGCTTTCATACGATCATTATCGATAACCTGAAGCCTCAAGTCATCAATCTTTAACCCTTCTTGACGTTGTTTATCAATCTCCAAAGAACGATTACTTGAGCCACTGTTCAAGGCTTCTTGGCGTTCCGAATCGATCGTTACAAGACGTTTATTGAAATTTAAATCTTCATAACGTTTTTTAGTTTATCTATCAATTTCATTTTGAAAAGCTTTACGTTCATTTTGTTTTCTTAAATCTTCTTCTTGTTCATGTTTTCTTTTCTGTTGGTCGTTTTTTTATTTTTTTCTGTAACTTTTCGTCCTCTTTTTCGTTGTACTCTTGGTCTAACTTTTCATAAAGTTCTTTTTTCTCTTTTTCTTTTTTTTCTTTTTCTTGTTGTTTTTTTTGTTCTTCTTGTTCAATTTTTTCTCTAACTTTGTTTTTTGCTTGACTCTCAGACGTGCCTAAGCATTAACCAGTGATTTGGTCAAAATAAATCGAATACCATTCAGTGTCGTCTGCAACTCTCGATATTCCAAATGCAATTGTGCCAACAATTGGAATAGTGTTAACCCATTTTGAGCATCCGTATCGAAACCTAATCTCTTGTACTCCATCAGAAGGATTATCAAGGTATTCTTGGGCTTATAGATTAGATATTTTTGTTCTAGCGTTCAACTATCATCTAAATCTTTGATTAACTTATCATCTTCTTATAGATCAATGTTTTTCTTATGTTTAAGCTGTTCAAAACAATTAGTGTTATTATTCAATGTCCTTAAAAATAAGTTCGGATTGCGAATTAATCCGAAGAATTTTGTTCAAATTAAAGAAAAAATTTTTAATGAAAAGTATTGAGTCATGGGGTAGGGACTAAAAATTTTTGTTCGAATAGCGAAAGGTTCGGATAATCGTTGTTCGGATTAAAGTGAGTCGACTGTACCAAGATTTGGATTGAAAAACAATAAAATGACCCTTTAATTCATAAACTGTCATATTATTGGTCGTCGTTAATAGATGGAAATATTTTTGATAAGAAAAAAGTGTTAGATTTTAATTAAAAATAAATAGAGGGTTCATAAATAATATTTGTTTGATTTCCCTAAAAAGTTAAGTCTAAAAAAAAATTCGAATTTTCCGAGTAATAATGTTTACTTTAAATTCCATTAATTGACAAAAAGCTGCTAATAGGCATTTACTATTCAATATAAAAATACATTGAAAATAAACTCAAGCAAATTATTATAAAATGTCGAAAATTGTGTTCATAAGCTTATTATTTTCATTTGCAATCAAATTGTCTACTTTATCGGGTATTTTTAATGACTTTTAATAAAACTTTTAACATCTATAAAACTTTTTTTTTAGATTTCGAATTGGTGGTTGGTTCAGATCCAATTAAAATTTGGGATTCAAAAGGTGAAATAAAAGCTCTTAATTCTTCCAGACAAGTTGAATGTTTGGCTTTACTTTCTGATAGATATCTATTGAGTGGACATTCAAATGGTCTTATTCAAGTATGGGACTTAACAAATTGGACTTTGATAAGAAATTTTTCAAATTCTCAAGCACGCGTAAGGAAAATTGTTGGAATTGAAAACGAATCATTTTGTTCGATGAATTCTGATTTAATTTATTTCAATAATATTAATAACATTAGTAGTTGGTCTGTTCAAAATCCATGTACGGATAATGATTTTTATATTAGAGACATTATTATTAAAAAAATTGAAAGCTTTGTAGGAGCTTTAATTTGCAAAAGAAAAATGTCTGAAGATATAACGTTATATTTATTCAAAAAATTGGAATTAGACTGGAATTTTAAGTTTACTCGTTTTAATGAAACCTCAATAATCAGAGGAATTGCATTTTATGAAGATTTCATTGTAGTTGGATTAGATTACGACCGTTTGAAATTTTTCAATTGTCATAATTTTTCATTTACATTCGAAGTTAAGTTAATTCAAGAAATCAAGAAGTTGATAATGTTTGGAAATGAAAATTTTGTTATAAATTCCACAAATTATATTTATCTTTGGAAAAATAATGAAACAGCTCGATTATTAAATGTGAGTAATATAAACTCGATTGTTGGTATTGATGAGTTAAATGAAATCATTGCTTTCAATTGTAGTAATGGTGGGAATATTTATATCTATAATAGAACATCAAAAACTGAAATAAAAAGCATTACACCTGGCAGTTATAAAACCTTTATTTTGATTAAAAGTAAGAAATCTATTTAATTTTCGTACGTCCCTTAAAATTTGAAATCAGATTGATTTCAGTCTGATCCGAAATTGCTTTGAGTCGTTTTGTTAACAATAGAATTGTTCCTTGAGTTATAAGTCACAAGTCAATGTAACGACTTTATCAGACCTTTATCAAATTTTATAACATCACGAACAACACTGTTAATGGATTAACTCATAAATTAATTACACTCTAAAAATATTTAAGTCGTTTTTTTTCCTTCTTTGAAAACAGATCTTAAGTGACTAAAGCTACTTATTTGACGACTTAAAGACGTTTATGTTGCAACTTAGACACAAAAACTGTCTTACAGAATTTAGACCTTTTATAAGTGTCTAAAAAACTAGACACATGGCTCTGAAAACAGTTAACCCTTATCCGTCGAAAACCGGGTAAAAAATGACCCGAAAAATTGAAAAATAAAAAAAAATTGAGAAAGTTTAGGAGAGTATTATATGCGGTTAAATTAAAAATATCAATCCCAAAATTACATCAAACGGCAGCTTAGAATATGAAGAATATTATTATGTTATCATAATCTCATCGAAACATCGAAAAAACTAAACCGGCTCATTTTTGACCCATTTCAGACGTTACCGTGATTTTTTATATTTCCGATGGATAAGAGTTAAAAGTGTCTAAGCCGTTGATTGTGCCTCTAACTAAAAATTAGGTGCTTCTAATGAGACTTTAAGTCGTAAAAGAAGTGACTTAGCCGTCTTATAACCGTCTATTAAAATGGAAATAAAGCGTTTCTATTTAGCTCTAAATACATAGAAACCTTTTAAGGCGAATCAATAATTACAAAAGGAATTCGTAATTTTTATTTTTGACCTTAAATTCGTAATCCTCATGCACGAAAACACTGTGAAACATTAAACTCTTCATAAAGAACAATTTTTTTAAAAAATTCGATTTTGGGTGCTGAAAATGGTCCAAAGAAGGTAATTTTTTGAAAAATTGAAAGAATTTTTTTATTCAAACCTTAAGGGTTTCCTGTATGAGGATTACGAATTTAAGGTCAAAACCATGAAAATCCATCATCTTAGTAATTTTTTTTACTTTTTTTCGCCTCGATTAAGCAAAAAGTAAAAATAAATTGAAAAAAGTAAAACCTACATTTTGTTTAGTCAAAAGAAGGACATTAAAACTAGCATAAATAAGAATTTTAACGAATTAATTTTTGTAAATAATTGTTTATATTACGAGTTTTTTTATAAGAGAAGTGTTTCTTTAATTCGGACTTTTTTTAAACTATTAATTTCATATTCAAACTTTTTTTTTTGATTTCTTTTTTTTTCTTTTTCTGTGGACCACCGTATTTAAAGGGGTGCTGAATAAGTGGTCGGTAAACGGCCTCAGTCTAAGAATTTAAATAAATAAATAAATTTTGTTTAGAATTTTCACTCGTTTCAGAATCTGTTTAGAAAGTCTATGGTTTTTGAATAAAAAAAAAGTAGATACAAAAAATGCCTAAAAATTTGTTGTTTTTCCGGAATATTCCGCAAAATTTTATATTTTTTTCGACTTAACGTACAGAAAATTCGATTTTCTATCAGAAAATATGGTAACTTTTAATAAAGGATTTATTTTCGATTCAAGCGAAACGTTTTAAAATGACATACTTCGTTAAGGGTCGCTTAACCTGGTATCCCCCTGGCCAAAAACAAAAAATTTGGCTTTTCGGGTATTAATAAAAAACAAAGCACAAATAGAAAAATTATCAATTCGACAGAAGGTTTAATTCGTCGTTTTTTTTATACTTTTTTATTATTATTATTATTATTTATAATCTGCAACGAGCATAGCTCGCGGAGCTGGGGTTCATAAGCCCAGCTATGGCAGATCAGTAAATGAGAACAATATGTACAAAAAAAACAAAGTTTGAATAACACGAATGAAATAAATAAAAAGAAGTAAAAATAATATAAAAACCAGTTAATCCAGGACCAGTTAATGTCAAATTAGGAACTTGAACTAGAGGGTGGTACCAATCTACGATATTGAGATTATTTTCGATTTTGAATAGTTGGATTAGGTCACCTCTTTTTCGTCGTTCTTCAAGGGTAGTTAAACCTAAAATTCTAAGTCGATCTTCATAGCTTTTGTTACGTATGCTCGGAACAGATCTAGTAGCAAATCTTTGCACTCTTTCTATGACTTTTATGTCTTGCTTTTTGAAAGGACTCCATACTACAGCCGAATATTCAAAATGGGGTCTAACATACGTCGTGTACAAGATTTTGAATGTATACGGGTTCCAAGCTGTGAATGTTCGTTTAAGTGTAGCCAATGCAAAATAAGCTTTCGACGTTGAGCTTTTTATTTGATCATCCTGTGATATAGCGACATCTCGCTGATATCACTGGTTTAGTTAAATAACTTAACTTTAGAAAGTTGAGTTAGTTTGAGCATAAAAGCATGCTCAAGACGTCTAACGAGAGCATCGGATAGACGGGCCCAAAGGTACTAATGTAAGACACTACACATCCCATTTAAGGTCATTTCTTATTATTATACCAAGGTCTCTTTCTGAATTTGTAGTTCCTAAGACGTGTAACGGACATTGGGAGCCACTACTAAAATGATATTCTCTATTTTGATGAATTTGAGGGTTACCAAGGTGCATAACTTAGCATTTGTTATAGTTAAAATTCATCTTCCAATGTTGACTCCATTCGATTAGTGAATCAAGATCTCTTTGTAAAATTTCTTGATCGAGTGGGTTTCGAATAATTGCTAAAAGCTTACTGTCGTCTGCGAATAGCTTAACAAGATGGTGCAAGGTTTCTGGTAAATCGTTAATGAATATAGTGAATAGCAATGGTCCAAGGACAGAACCTTGGGGTACACCACTTAGCACATCTTTCCAATTAGATTTTGTACCTTCAAGAACAACTCTTTGTTTACGATTCTTTAAAAACGATTCTAGCCAGACTAAAAGCAAACCATGAAAACCAAGACTTTTTAACTTTGCTATTAGTTCGGCATGTGGTACCATGTCGAACTAAATTTGGCTTTTCGGGTATTAATAAAAAACAAAGCACAAATAGAAAAATTATCAATTCAACAGAAGGTTTAATTCGTCGTTTTTTTTTATACTTTTTTTTTAGAATACAGTCTGTATGACTCAACAAATAGATCTTTTGTTCAAGTTTATTACAACTCAACTAAAGTGAACTATTCTTCCTCATTTGAAAAAACAGGTTTTTGTAACGAATAAATTAAGAACTTCATTTTTTAATATGAAGTGTTTTTTAAGATACAACATTAACAACAAATTCTACGAATTCAAATATTATGATTACTGACACAACAAATCAGACATCGTATTTTTCGGAATCTATCACAATGAATTCAACAGTCCAATTACCAGTCAGTAAGTTAAGGATAAAAGTATTTTTTTTCTTAAAAATTTTAATCAGTTAATGTTTAAGCTAATCATAAAGATTCTTTGAATTTATGGTCGATGCCCAAAGAAGAAATTGTAAATGTTTTAACAAGCAATGCTGATTTTTCAAGTTGTTTATTAAACTGCAGTAATCACGGTACTTGTATTCGATTGACCAACACTACTTATGCTTGTCAATGTGAATCAAATTTCATTGGTTCATCATGTGAAACAGACACAAGACTTTGTTTATTGAAACCGTGTTTAAACAACGGAACATGTCATGACACAACTCAAGGTACTTATAAATGCATATGTGATAGCTCACATTATGGTCTTAATTGTGAGCATGAGATAAATATTTGTATGAATAGAACATGCTCTCACAGAGGATACTGTTATAAATCGCATAATAAGCCAAAATGTAAATGCCCTGCATTTTACAGTGGAAATGATTGTGAGATAGAGTCAAATGATATTAAAGCAATTAAATCAGTGACAACAACTTCATATTGGATAGCAATTGTAATTCTAGCTGGATTTTATATTAGTGCTGTAACTTTTGATCTAATTTGGTTGTTCCAATTTGACAAGATAAGGACTATTCAAAAAAAGAAAAACCAAAGAAATCAAAATGTTCAAATGAGTAACAAACCGACTCGTTTTGTTTATGTGAACTAAATATTTTATCAGATGATCTAATTTAGCCATTTTCAGGACAAATATTTTTTTGCAAAAAATCTCGGAAACCAAAAATAATTTTTAGACATTTTTTTTTATTTTTAAAATTTTTTTAAACTCATTTTACAAGTTTTTAAAATCTCTCTGTTTAAAGTGTTTAAAACATCGTAATCTTGAACTAAAATGGGGGGGGGGAAATATGGAACGAAATCGGTCAAAACAGGGTATGTCTTAGTCAATCAAGTATGCAACACTCTTTGATAAAGAGTTATGCGCAATATTTATGTCATGTCGATCGAAAGGATTTCTTTTAGGAATTACGATTAACGAGTAAAATGAGAAGATACCCGATATTTTAGACGTCTGATTTTTTTAGGGACGACTGAAAGATTCACAGATAAAGGGAAGACAGTATTCCAATAAAGTTAGTAAAATTGGTTGAAATTTTTTTAATAAAATAAAAATCACAATAGAATGTATCACAGAGAAGGTATCACAATAGAATGCTTGATATTATTGGTATCACCCATGAAACGGCTATCAAAAAATACAAGCTTGATACGATTGAACAAATTATCGATCAAACCTGTATCAAATTATTAAAGCGAATAATTGAAGAAGACAACCACCCTTTGACGAGTAAACTAAACAAGGTCTCTGAAAAGAGTAAAGCCATTTGCCGAATTAACAATATGAAAATAAGAACCAAAGCTTACGAGAACAGCTTTGTTCAAAAATATCTAAGAACACTGCGTAATGGAGCTTCTGACATTTATACAACCCGTCTAAACCCAGATAAACAAATTCGACGAGCACCACCGAAAGTCGCAGACAGTATTCCTGATGTAAATGCTGTAAAAACAACGATTATATGTCCTCATTGTGATAAAACATTCAAAGCTGGAGCGGGAATCAAGGCACACATACGTCTCTCACACGAAAAAGAAACAACAGAAAATTTTGATTAAAACTTTATAATTTAACTCCCTTTTATTATACTACCCGAAAAATTGTGTAATTTACCCTAATAAGGTACGAATCAATTTTAAATAAAGAAATATAAATCTATAAATCTAATAAATTTTGAATATTTTCCATTCCACGTCTATTGGGATTTCATCGGTTATGGTATCGAGCTTTGGAATATAAAGGCTTCTTTTTTTTGGTTTGTATCACCGGCTTCTTGCAAATACAATTGGATACATCGTTTAAAATAAACAAACTATACATGACACATATAATGATAATTGCAATAACAGCCGAAGATTTTTTTACAGCTTCAATTACTTTTAAATAGTCCGATTGTGTTTCACATTTATCCCCATTGTATCTATTATAACATTTACATTTAGCCTCATTATTCAAGTCATAGCAATATCCATTTTTTGAACATGTTTGATTTGCACAAACATCAATTTTATTCTCACAGTTAATTCCGTAATAAATTGATTTATTTGATTTTGAATTACATTCACAATTATAAACCGTTTGATTATTCAAACATACTCCTTCGTTGAGACATGGATTAGAAGCACAAGGTGATGTATTTATATTGCAATTCGGACCGGCAAAATTGTTTAAACATTCGCATATAAAATGAAAGTCTTCGGCCAATTTACATTTACCATTACCTGAACAATTTTTTAAGCAATCATTAATGTCAATGTTATTCTCGATCAGACTTTTTGCCAATTCAAAATCATCAAATGTCACATAGTCTCCTACTTTAAGTGAAACATTTTGATATCTATTCATAAATTGACTGCTGGTGGAATCTTCTTGTCGAGTTGTTATAAAAGTAAAAACATTTGTTGATGAATATGTAAATGATTCATAACTAGTCGTAATATTTTTATAAGAGCTGATACTTCTGGTTGCTGTTGTTGCTGATAAAGAGCTTGTACTGATGGTTGAAGTTGATGTTGTTAAAGAGCTTAGACTGATGTTTAAAGTTGCTGTTGTTGCTGATAAAGAGCTTGTACTGATGTTTGAAGTTGCTGTTGTTGCTGATAAAGAGCTTGTACTGATGTTTGAAGTTGCTGTTGTTGCTAATAAAGAGCTTGTACTGATGTTTGAAGTTGCTGTTGTTGTTGATAAAGAGCTTGTACTGATGTTTGAAGTTGCTGTTGTTGCTGATAAAGAGCTTGTACTGATGTTTGAAGTTGTTGTTGATGAGCTGGTGGTAATGGGTGTAGAACTGATTGTAGAAAATGATGGGTTTGTTGAATTAACATCAACTGATTGTGTAGAGTTCTTTTTTATTGAATTCATGCTCATAATTAAAAATTTAATAGCAAAATCGACAACACCATTTTTTTTGATACTGTAGAGATAAGAAAAATTGCTTCCCATTTTCCAAATATCAACATTCCCTGTATTCCCTTCAATGACTCCTATCATTCCATCACCAAAATAATCAAAAGCGAAAACAAAGTAAGCACTTCCATTAATCTTGGTATACTTTTCAAGCGTATTGTTAATTGAATCCCAAACACCTAGATACGCATTACATCCTAGTATAATAAAACTTTCATTTAGAATCTTGATTGACCAAATAGTCGTGACTAAAGAAATTCGTTTTGTTTCTGAAATTGAAGACCCATTAAACTTGTGAATACAGGCGTGTTCTTTAAAACATTCAGTTACTATAAATTCTCTATTTAGGGCATCAATTGAATAAATATTGACACTTAACTTTACTTCAGCCATAATTGAGCCATTATTAATATCAAGTGCAAACAAAGTCGCTCTATCAATTGAACCAAACAAAATTACTCTTTCTTTTCTGAGTACTTTAAGGCATCTTACTTGACCATAGCCACCTCCAGTGTATTCTTTTCTGTCTGTAAAATTATTTCCGCCAATCACAACAATGTAATAGGGATAAGCAACTGCAAAGTGTGTGTCATTTACAAATTGCATTTCAAAAATATCTCCTTTTTCAATCAAAGGACCTTGTTTGGTATTTTCTTTAATGTTCCAAGCGTATATTTTTCCTGCTTGTGTTCCGGCTAATAGAATTCCTCTGTCATTGAATAAAAAGCTTAAAAAATTGTCTTTAATGCTGTCGCTTTGAAGCGTTAGGTAAATTGATGTCCCATTCCAAAGCTGAACAAGACCACCAGTTGTTGAGAGAGCAAATATTTGCGCTTCACAAATATTTATAAAACCAAGCAATAAAAGAAACATTTCTTTTCAAAAAATGAAAAAAAGTCTGAGAAAATTTGTTGTTAAATAAAATAATTTTTATTAGAAATGGAAAATATTTGCTTGCTCTTTTATATTGAAAACCAATAAATTTGACAAGAAAATCAAAAAAGATTGAAATTTTAAAACTTATTCAGAACTAATAATTCTATCATGCTCTAAATAAATATCGAGAGACCAAAAACCCTCGATAAAGAGTACTTAAAAATACCAGAAATCAAAACATCTTCTTCAATTGTAGATCGAATAATTTTTCGCATCGCAATCTTACTGTCAAACTCAGGTTGACATATTTTTTTATTATGGTTAGAAGCAGGGTTTGTTTTTCAACGCAACTTGCAATAATTGCATAAAACATATGTGTTGTGTATTTGAATTTTATTGGACAATTTTAATTTTTTGATTTGTTGACTCAACCTACTAAACACACAAGAAATATTTTTTCAATAATTTTATTACTATTCAACTAACGTTTTTTCTTTTTCTCAGCGGAAGAAGTTTTAGAACAAGTTTTGTCTGTCAGTTATTTTGAGTTTCATCTGAAAATTTTTAAAAATTAAGTTGCATATATTCAATTTTCTTAACCAATCAAAACATCTTAAAACGTAAATTTTATTTTTAGGGAGGAGTTTAATAAAAGTGGAAAAAAGCGACGTTGCCAAAATTTCAATTTCAATCAGTTGAAAAAAGTTAAAGTTTTTTTTTCAAAAATGAACGGTCAAAATAACTATTATAAAATTTGATTTAAATTTTATCATTGATAGTGGTTCTATTGAGATTTTACCTTGCATGGTAGCGGCGGTCAACGTGTTAAACACAATCGAACCTAGTTTCGAATTAAGAATATTTGAAGTATCCACAATTTGCCATTTTTGATAGTCGATTACAGTAGACTTTATGATTTATTAGTCGATTCACAACACTAATATTAATGCACATATACCATGGGGTACTTGAAAAAAAAATTCCCTACACGAGGCCTACTTAGAAATTTTTACATGCCTAGACCCCCTCCCCCTGTCAAAAAACATTTTTCCATTTAAGAATACAACCAAACACTCGAGTTTATCTTTTTATCTTAGCCAGAAGGGAGATTTTCAATATAAATTAGTATCAAAATAATAATAAATTAGTATCATTTCAGTATCAAAATAGCTGCTACTAAATAATCAAGTTTAACAATCAACATTGTCAAAATAACAGTGTCTAATTAGCAACATAAATTGAAAAATAAATCAATCAAAATAGCTAAGATTATTGAATAAATAAAACTCTGATATCTTTAGTAGACTAAATGAGCTGAAACGAGCAACTGGTATAACGTCACCAAAACTAATCCAGCCTGGTCATGATGACAGAGCTAAGCAATGGTGGTTGCATATCATCGTGGATAAAAGAGAAGAATTCGACAATATTATCGAAAATTGGCCCAGCGAAGCATTCGGTGGAAATACAAAATCAATCGAGGTACCACCAACCTTTCCAGTAATAATAGGCCAAATTGACAAAGAATTAGACGTTGAGACAGATCAAGAATGTCTAGATTTCCTAAAAAAAGAACTATGGTATAGTTGACGTCGAGAGAATAACTGTTGAAATGGACAAGAGAACAAACAAATTACGAGCGAATGTACGATCAATAACTGACTTTGTCAATGTCATACAAAAAGGTATTTACCTCCAACAAACATCAAAGAATCACCCAGTTCAAGCAAACATAATCTATTGTAAACCATGCATGAAATGTGGTAATCTTTCTCATAGAGAAAAAGAATGTAAACAAAAGAACGTCTGCTTGCGTTGTGGATCTACTGAGCATATTACGAACTCGTGTAAATCTGATCATCTTAAATGTGTGAATTGCAGTGGAAACCATCAATGCTTCAGTGAGTTATGTGATGTACTGGCTGATAAAACAATAAGCATGAACAAATATCTTGTGGAAATAATGTTTGGAGAAGGCATTATCACAGACAAAAGAGCTATACTCAAAACACCCAAACTCATCAGGGACACGCCATCACCCCCACAAACAATAGATGATAGAACCCTTGAGAATAAAATATTGGAGATAGTGTCTCGTGAAAATCGAGAAACCAAAAACGCATTAAAGAATCTTGAAGAAAGACTCGACAGAACCGAAAACGCGTACGCAAACCTCGACAAAATTGTTAAGGACCAAAACGAAAAACTCGAAAGAGTCCAGCTAGACTTATCAATGGTCAAGACCGATATCCAAAATGTTAAGACTGATGTCAAAAATATCAACTCAAACATTATCAGCCTTAAAACTGAAAATACAGCCAGTCATGCGATGACAAGGGACTCTATTGACACATTAATCAAACTGATGACAGCTGGACGGTCAATAGACAATAATGGGAACATAAACCCATTATCATTTCCACAATAGCAACAAGAAGATAAATCCCACACAGTTCAAATGAGCGCCATTAAAATAGTAACACTAAATACTTGTGGGATCTCAAACAATAGCTCATACCTGAATACACTCCTATCTGAATTTGATATAACATTACTACAAGAGACTTGGGCTGAAAATATCAACACTATCGACTCGTCAATTTATCTAACTGGATATAAAATCTATGCAAATAAAGCCAAACGACTCAATAGAAAAGGCCGACCATCGGGAGGTTTAGCCTTTATAGTCAAAGAAAATGTCAGAGTTAGAAGTTATAAATTTGTAAACGAAAGGATTGGGTACCTAAGACTACACGGTGTAACATTGATAAATGTATACCTCTCATATTATGATGGCAGAACAGAACAAAAACTTGAGTATGAATCGGACATTGCCCTCCTACAGCAGCTGATAGTATCTGAACGAAATGAGTGCCAAGAGATATTTATCGCCGGTGATTTCAATACTGACATTACTCGATTCAATAACAATTCGTTTTTACTAAGGTCATTCTTAAACAAGAACAACCTTGCGCTTCACGATATAATCTCTCCCCAGATACACGGATACACATATAAAAAAACGAGTACCATGGGATCGGTTTCCAGCTGGATCGACCACGTAGCAGGTTGTAGAAATAGTGAAACGATAAATAAAACGTCAATACTCAAGAGTGAAACCAATAAGAGTGATCATAATGCAATCCAATTCGTTATCAGTCAAAATAAACCTGAAGTATTTAAGAAAAAAAATGTAAAACCACCCTCTCGTATTCAAATAGATTGGTCAAACTTACAAGAAAGGGGTCGCTATCAAGAAAGAGCAAAGAAAGGGATAACAAAACTAGAGTCGAGATTATCCGATTTTGTCCTCGAAACAAACAGAGATGAATTGAAAATAAAGGCTACGTCCCTACTGAATGAAATCACGTCTCTACTTATAGATGCCACGAGAAAAACATCGAACGAAACACGTGCAACCTCGAATAAAACAAATTTTCGCAAGAAAAAGTCGTGGTGGAACTCGATTATCCAAGACATTCACAACCAAATGGTTTTGAAATATATTGAGTATAAAAAATCAAACTTCAGTCACAAGCTTTGTCTCGAATACCAAAAGTCTTCATAAACAGTTTCGTTTACAAAAACGCCTAAACATACGCTTAAAACGAGATGGGCAGCTCAGAAAACTAAACAAATTATTCAAATCCAACAAAAACGAATTCTGGAAGCAGGTTAATAGAATGCAAGGAAAAAAACCGTGTGTTGATGTAGAAATCGATAAACTGAGAAATGAGTTCGAACACATCTTCACAGTACCTAACAATGTTGAAAATAGGAGATTGGATGATCTTGAATCCAAAATCGATGAACTAATGAAGGCGAATGAGAACGTCACGTTTTCTTACAAAATAAAAAGCGAGAGTTTCTCCGAAATGGTCAATGACCTGCCCAACAACAAATCAACTGGTCTTTCTATGCTAAGCAATGAGATGTTGAAATATACAGGTAGTAGTTCAGTGATGGAGACAATCAAAATCATTTTTGAAAAAATGATCAACCACAAGTTCATGCCGTACCTATTCAACCTTTCGATAATTAAGCCGCTAGTCAAATGCAAAAGCAAAGGAAGTAATGACTTAACAAACATTAGACCGATTGCCGTCTCCGAGACACTATCGAACCTATTCGAAAAAGTTCTTTTGGAAATGCTAGAATCTGACTTTCCAGACAATCAAAAGCAATTCGGATTTAAGTCAAAATCGTCATGTGCCCATGCGATCTTCTGTCTAAAACAAATTATACGGGCAGCCAAAAAAGCAAAAAAAAGGTTATACGTTTGTGCAATTGATGCCTCGAAGGCATTCGATAAGGTTATCCACATTTGGCAAGAGGATCTTGTGTTATGTGATACAGTTACTCAACAAGTCACAACGATGAGATATTTAGGGTTTGAACTCAGTTCAGACAACAAAGACGAACACCACTTACAAATACGTAAGCAAAAAGCCAACGCAGCACTTGCCAAACTCAATCTCTTAGAAATAAACACAGACCGTCTAAACCCACACATGAAAAGTCAATTATTTAAAGTTTTTATTAGGCCAGTACTATACTATGGATTAGAAAACGTCTTCGTCCAAAAAACGACCCTCAACCTAATTAAAAGAATTGATGGAAACCTATTAAAACGAATCTTTGGTCTATCAACAAGATGTCACTACTTACAAATACAGACTTACAAATTGCCCTGGGAATTAAACCCGTTTCGGAAGTCATAAAAAAATTGAAACTAGATTTCTACCTAAGATTGGTCGAAAATACGTACACTAAACACCTTTTAACAGAGACATCAGACGAATTTTGTCGCGATGACCTCTTGTCAGAAATAATAAATCATATCGATGAGATAGATGACCCGATTGTTGAATGTCAGACTACAACAACTGAAAAAATTAGAGCTATTAACTACGTCATGGACGTAAACTTTAAAATGAGGAAAATTGGAAATGAAAACGTTGACCAAATAAAAAATATTTTTGCAAACAAGAACAGATGCAACATGGCAAGTGAACTGTTCAATGTCTTAAAATTTTGAGAATCCAAATACCGCAAATACATGATGTCACAGTCGTATGGTAAATTATTGCATGCAGACTAAAGTACCCTTTTATTATTTTTTTTGAGTTTAACTGTGTGGTTCATTTATTTTTTTACTTTTTTTATTTTTTTCTACTGGATATTTAATTTTTATTTTTTAAAAAATGTTTTTGACAATTAACTCTTTTATTTTTTTATTAAAAAAATAACAATTTGTTTGTAAATAATACGCTCTTTTTATGGGTGTATTAAATTTGGTTTTGATCGCCAAGCGGTCTTTAAATAAATAAATAAATAAAAATAAAACTCTGAGTGACTAAAGCAAAAAATTTATTCGAGACAAAAAAAGCGATTTCTGACAAAAAAATTGTTAAATTCACTTTGAAAAAGTGACTAAAAATCGAGAGAAGATTAATAAATAAATTCTTTAAGCTTATTATACTTAAATATAGATTTTTACTAAGATTAATTGAGACTGACCATTAGACGATTTCTCTCCTTCAATCTACCGTATCCCTCGTTCGATTATGCAGCATAATAACACGAAATCCAAAAGTTTAGGAAGCTATTTTTTGCCAACTGGCCTATGTTAAAATATTCTTAGCAGACTCTGCTTTCAAAACTAGAGTGTGACGAATGTCTTAAGCGTGTTTTAGCATTTTTCTAATCGTTAAAAAACCCTCCTAAAATTTGAATTTTGGGTCGTGGTGCTGCATAATCGAACGAGGGAATACGGTAGATCTTCGTTTCCTCCAATTATTTTTAAGAAGTGTCCAAGTCATTTTAAAGGCCATTTTGAAGCTATTTTTAAGGTGCTATTCTTGAAAGATATTATGACAATGCTAATTTTCAAACTTTAATCCGTGTTATTTTGACAAAGTTATTTTCAATTAAATCAGTTTGACATTTTGAACAGTATAATTTGATGATGCTATTTTATTGACTGCTAATTTGATACAGAGCCTAGGCAGAAAAGCAAGAGAGGCGTAGTCAGAAACTTTTGGGTAGTGTCGTGAACCTCTGGACATGGGAACCCCTTTCATAAAATCTTCCCTCACCCCTCACCTCTTACTCATTTACTGAAAAGTGTAAAAGGTAATTTTTTCCAGCTGTTCTTAAAAATGGTCCATTCATGGTTCAAACTAGACTAAGATATCGTAAGAATCGTTATCCATTCAAAGCTTGTCTTCTGGTATTTGATTTTAGAGGTAAACCGAATAAATAAAAAAGGTGAATATAAAATATTGTAGAGAAAAGTTACGAGTAAAAATTCCATTCAAGTTAACGATAGCTTAGCGGTATGATAAAAAAATTAAAAAATTTTCTCTAAATTTTTAAATTGAATGATTGTGAGAATTTAATTTTTAATTGTTGCCGCAGGGGGTAGGAGGAAAGAAAATTCTGCACACGAGGGGGTTTTCAAAAAAAATCCGCCTTTTGTAACCCACCCTAGGGAAAAATTTTCCCCAGAATCCTTTTTTTTAAAGGACCCACCCTAAAATTCTGACTTTGGTTTATGGAAAAGTTTGGAAATCAATCATAACGTTGTATTTCTACATAGATCTTAAAAACCGATATTTTTCAATTTTTTCTCATTGTAATAAAATTACTGTTTAGTCGTTTGTAAATCATAAAAGAAAGGATTATCATTAGAATCGCCGATTTCAACTATCAAAGAAATGAAAAATCAAAAAAGGCGGATAGATAAAAAGAATACAAAAATTGTCTTTGTATTATCGAAAGTTAATTGATTTGTATTTCTGACTATGTAAAAAAATTGAAAAAATTTTAAAACTTATTTGTCTTTAATTTTTTTTTATCGGTTGGATAAAAAGGAAAAAAAGGATTTTTTTCCAAAATTGTGTTTTTTTGTCAAAAAAGACCCACCCACCCTCATTTTTCTTCCTGTGAATTTCAATATTTTTGATGTTAATTTAAAAGAAAAAATCAAATAGATCACTTTTTTACCCGCCAAAAATACCCACCCACCCCGGCCTCGTGTAGGAAAAAAAGTGAAAATGTTACCCCCTGGTTGCCGAAAAGAAAAATTCAATAAAAATCAAAAGAGAGGTTAAGAAGAGCAGTAGAGTAGGAGTGAAAGAGTTTTATAAATTTTTAAGAGTATTAATTAATTTTTTTTAATGAAATTTTTTATTTTTGCCACTAAACACCCCCCCCCTTAAATTTTGAACTTTTTTTGCATTTTAAAAATTTATAATACATGTAAAAAAAGCTATCAGAAAAGCTTTTTTGACAGGCAAAATATGTGAGCTGGTGAGTCAAACATTCAAATCAAAATCGTCAAAAAGAATAGACTCTCCTTTAAAAAATTAACAAGCTCTGATGAGAGAAATAAAATTTTAGGTGTGTCAAAAATTTCAATTAAAAAAAAACGTTACAAAATTTTTTTGAACTTTATTTGACCGTTGTTTATTTTTGTCTATAAAAATTGAAAAAAATTTTCAACTATGAAATTAATTTTTTTTTTATATTAAAATGTCAAACTCAGTTAATGTACAAGTACGCAACATAGTTTGTAGTTTTTCACTATCCTGTTATTTAGACTTAAGAGCAATCGCTAAACAAACATACAATGTTGAATTTAAACGTGATACTCTATACATGAAAATTCGTAAGCCCTTAGTGACAGCGACGATACATTCAGGCGGTAGTGTTTTTTTATCAGGCTCAAAATCAAATGACGATGCATTCACAGCGGCTAGACGTGTAGCTCGTCAAATCCAAAAATGCGGTTTTGATGTCAAAATTCGAGATTATAGAGTCGTTAATGTGTTATCAACGTTAAAGCTTCCATTCGGTATAAATCTTTATAGTTTAGCAAGACTTTGTCCAGACGAATTTGAGTTCAATTCAGAATTATCAACAGCAGGATGTTTTAGAATCAAAGAGTTTAACACATCAATTAGAGTTTTTACGAATGGAACTCTTTTGGTATTTTCAACAAATATTCCTTTGATAACTCCTTCAATAACATACGTTTATCCGTTTTTTTGCCAGTGCATAATCCAACCTTTAAGGGATATAACTAATTTGCCGGATGCTTTATAGTACGTTTTTGATGTTTTTTTAGTAACTCCATGCGTTTTTTTTTTGTTGTTAATTTCGATTGTAATTTTTTTTGTGGTTTGTAAAGTTGAAATAAAATATTTGAACTAATTGCCTGCTTATCAATTTATTATCCTCATTCATTAGTTAGTAATTAGATTCTTAAATATCTTAAAAAACAAAAGAATCTTATTTGTGATTCTATACCCATTTAGCAATAGGTGTAGCCCTAGTGACAAAGTTAAGTATTATCCTTCAATGGAAAATACGCTTGGTTAGTGGTTCCAAGCGAAGTCTGAATCGTTGTCGAGTTCGCAGCTTCGGCTCGGATGAGTAGCGCTGTTTATGATGAACATCCCACAGTTACTGAGGTGGATGTCAGTAACATAGTCTTAACCATACCATGGTCGGTCCCAAGCCCAGATGAGAAAATGGGAAGACAATTCTTTCAAATTTTTTCTAGCAGTCTTAAAATTATTGGCAAATTCGACGCGTGTCATTCTTTTCTGAAACAAAAAGAAGGCTATGGTATGCGAATGGTCTTATCGTGAATCTCTGTATGTCTTATCAACCCCGTACAGATCATCAATACTCAGAAAATAAAGTTAAGGAAATTCAAGACTTTAGTGCTATCTGAATTTGTCATTTTTGAAATCGGATCCGTAATCTACGGCCACGAAAACCCCCAAAAATCATCATTTTCATGGGGGTCTAAAATCAAAATTTTTTCCCCTATTCCTCGGCCTTTTGCAGTCTAATGATAAGGTGCTTAACTTAAACATCTAAGAACTCATGATTGGTAAAAGATATTTTTGATCTGGAGAAACCACCTGAAAGCTAAAAAGCTCCCATTGACCCCGGTACCTAAATCGGCCGAAGCAAAAAATTTCTCGGAAGTCGCCGTCCGATGAAAACGTTATGTATTCCCAGTAGGGTTGGGTAAAGAAAAAATATTTAATTTCGTAAATTCGACATTAAAATCAAAATGAAATTTGTTAAAATGAAAACGAAAGTTTTTTTGGGATTCGTAAATTTAAAATCTTTCTCTGTCTAATAACAGGAGGTATGAGGAAAGAAAATTCTGCACACGAGGGGATTTTCGAAAAAAATCCGCCTTTTGTAGTCCACCCTAAGGAAAAATTTTCCCCAAATAACTTTTTTTTCAAGGACCCACACCAAAATTCTGGCTTTGATTGATGCTGAATGATGGAAAAGATTGGAAATCGCTAATAACGTTGCATTTCTACATAGATCTTAAATACCGTCAATTCTTTTTCATTTAAAAATTACTTTTTAGTCGGTTGTTAATCATAAGAGAAAGGATTATCATCAGAATTGTTGTTTTCAACTATCCAAGAAATGAATACAAATCCGGTCCTTCACAATGCTCATTTCTGAAAGCTCATGAATTTTCATTTTACAATGAAGATCAAAATTTTGTCAACTGTCGCTTCAATTAATGTAATCCGCAACCTGAAATATACAATAATACTGAGTTTTTGTCGGTTTAAAAAATCAAAAATTTTATCCTTACCTCTCCACTCCAAATTCATGAACTTTCAGAAATGAGCATTGTGAAAGACCGGATTTGTAATCTAAAAAAGGCGAGTATGCTGTATAAATAAAAAAAATGAATAACGTATTTGCTCGAATTTAACGACATGTCGTTAATTGGTGGACAGTGGTTTTCAAAATGACTTAACGACATGTCGTTAAAGTCGAATATGGTCAAAAAAAGCTGTTTTTTTTTTAAATTAGTGTCGAAATTAACGACATGTCGGTAATTGCGGTGGCCATCAGAAAACTTTACTCAGAACATGAGGTATGAAAAAAATGCTTTTCTGAATGAGGCTAGGGAGTTAGGGATCAACCAGCAGCCTTTTAGAACCAGGTCTTTTTTAAAATTCTTTAATGATGTAGTGCAGAGAAGCACTTAATAAAAAAGCTGTCATTGCTAGTTTTTTCAAAGATGATCTAGGGGTAACAAATAAAAAAGTTTCTACACCAGGCTGGTTCAAAAAAAATTTTTAACATAAGAGCCCCACACAATTCTCAATTTAATCAAAATTTTCAACACTCACCCGCTTTCATTTTCAAAGACTCATTTTTTTTGGGATGGACATATTAAATTTTTTTTTCACACAAGCGGTTTTATTAATTCAATCAATCAATTACAATAAGAAAGAAAGAAAGGGATTGTAATAAAGAAAGATTTTCGAAATAGTGATTTCTTTTTTAAATTTTCGCAAGATAATACATTGATCGGACCAGCTTTGAAACTTTTGACTAGGGATTTTTTTTAAATTACACCCTTCTCCTATAGCGGCCTCGTATTTAGAAAATATGTAAAAATAACCCCCGGAAGATCCAAGCAAAGTAAGATGTTTTGAAAATTTAGAAAAAAAGAAGAAATTTTAATCTATCCTCTATGAGTAACTAATGTAAGGAGCATCAAATTATACATTTTACTACTATAACATGAGATACTGAATATTCACGTGTTTAACTTGTGAATTTCATGAACTAATGATTTTGAAAAGCTTTCATTGATTTTTGGGTATCAACTGAAAGTTAAATAGCTATCCTTAAAGCTTGTAAAATTAGCTTTCAGTTGATGCCCATAAATCAATGAAAGCTTTGCCAAATCATTAGTTCATTAAAGTTCACAAGAGGAACACTTGAATGACAACAACAGTTTATGTCTTTGGATTTCTCTAATATATCTATCTAGGGATAGGTGAGTGTTTGTCATTATTCAAATAAGCTCCTAAATTTTTTATTAATTTTAAACATTTTAACTTAGAGTTTGGTGAGACCGTCACTTTGGACTTTTTGTAATTTCGAAAGTTACTTTATTTTAAAAACGCTCACCTTTTCTTGTAGATCAAAATTTGCTTCAAAAAACTAAAAGCTTTGCGTCAAAATTGGTGATGGAACCGACGAAATTAAGGTCTCAAAAACAACAAAAATTAAGATTAATGATCTGGGACTCCTTACAAGTTTAAATATATAAAATCAGCCCTTTTAAAAGCTAACTTGTCGCAAAAATAGAAGATGCGATTTTATTTTTTTATTTCTATCGATACTTTTCCTTCTAATGATAACAATATGCGACGATCTACTCTTTAGGAAACCTATAATTTAAGGGGAGTTGGATAGTGTTTAAATAATTTGGAATCTGGAAAAATATTTTTCTTGTGGTTTGATCCAAAAAGTCCAAAAAAAACTAATCCTAATCATGTTTTGAAATTATTTTTCAAGACACTTGATAGAAAGTTAAATAGCTATCCTTAAAGCTTGTAAAATTAGCTTTCAGTTGATGCCCATAAATCAATGAAAGCTTTGCCAAATCATTAGTTCATTAAAGTTCACAAGAGGAACACTTGAATGACAACAACAGTTTATGTCTTTGGATTTCTCTAATATATCTATCTAGGGATAGGTGAGTGTTTGTCATTATTCAAATAAGCTCCTAAATTTTTTATTAATTTTAAACATTTTAACTTAGAGTTTGGTGAGACCGTCACTTTGGACTTTTTGTAATTTCGAAAGTTACTTTATTTTAAAAACGCTCACCTTTTCTTGTAGATCAAAATTTGCTTCAAAAAACTAAAAGCTTTGCGTCAAAATTGGTGATGGAACCGACGAAATTAAGGTCTCAAAAACAACAAAAATTAAGATTAATGATCTGGGACTCCTTACAAGTTTAAATATATAAAATCAGCCCTTTTAAAAGCTAACTTGTCGCAAAAATAGAAGATGCGATTTTATTTTTTTATTTCTATCGATACTTTTCCTTCTAATGATAACAATATGCGACGATCTACTCTTTAGGAAACCTATAATTTAAGGGGAGTTGGATAGTGTTTAAATAATTTGGAATCTGGAAAAATATTTTTCTTGTGGTTCGATCCAAAAAGTCCAAAAAAAACTATTCCTAATCATGTTTTGAAATTATTTTTCAAGACACTCAATTTTATAATTTAAATCTATTTTATAAGGTTTGTTTGTAATAATTTGCAATTACCGACATGTCGTTATACCTTTAACGACATGTCGTTAATTTCGACACTAATTTTTAAAAAAAACAGCTTTTTTTGACCATATTCGACTTTAACGACATGTCGTCAGACTTAGGGATTCGTCAATTTTTAAAAGACTCGAGTCTAAATCCGAGTCTTTCGCAACTTAAAGACTTGAGATCGAGTCTAAGTCCTAATCGAATTTTTAAAGACTCGTAAGTCGCAATCCGAGTCGGTCTCAAATCTGGGACTCGAATCCTAAAGACTCGAGTCCTCAAGAAAAATCGAATAAACCATATTAAAAAATTTATTTACAAATTCATATTTTATTTTATTATCAAGTCACAGTTTTAAAATATTTTTTTTTAAGAAATCTAATGCTTACTTAATAGGGACTCGGACTCAAGTCCCTATTAAGGACTCAAGTCCGACTCCAGTCTTTCAAGACTGGAATCCCAAATCGGGAATCCCTATGTCTGAATGTCGTTAAGTCATTTTGAAAACCACTGTCCACCAATTAACGACATGTCGTTAAATTCGAGCAAATACGTTACAATTATTTTATTTAATTAGAATTAACCTCCAATTTGGAGAAGTAAAATACAAAGTAAAGTTAAAGTAAAGTTTATAAAACTGATGTTTGACGACTAGGAGCTGGGGTATGCTGTGTTCTGCTCATAACACTGAGGATAATTTGGGAACTCGAATTGAATTATTTTGACACGACTTGGATTTGAACCTTCGACTTTCTGCATGGACGTCCACGACGGTACAAACTGAGCTATCTTCATGCTTTTTTGGGTTTTTTTACACGAAAAATTCGATTTTTTGGCCAGAAAGTAACAAATCCCTCATCTTTGTGATTATTGTTCTTTAGCAATCCTTCAAACTACCCACTACTAAAAGTGAGAATTAATTTTGATGAACTCATAACTGTTAAGTTTTAAATTATGATATCTTTTTCAAAAAATCCTCGAAAGATAAATTTTTCAGTTGTTTATAATTTCCGATTAAATATAATTTATAAGGGTTTGTTAACAACCTTAGATATTAAAAAAAAGGTTTTTAAAAATTTATCAGGCCCGCCCGAACATTAAAAATATCACAAGACTTTAATTTCAAAATTATTAACCTCTTTTAAAAAGTGAAACAAAAATTTTTCTTTTTAAATTTTCAGAAAAAATCTTTGAAACAACATGGATGTGAATAACCTAGCTGCAACAACACCCATTCCAACACTAACAAGACGAGTAATAATAATCCAAAGACCTGAGAAAAATTCATCCTATTTTGATTATAAACTTTATGTTGAAAATCGATTAAAATTTGCTTTTCCACGTCGTTTTATGATATATATGTTATTATTATATTTATCGAATCTATTCGGATTTATTGTTTCTTTTAATATAGTAGAATCAAGTTTTTCAATTATTCAGACTTTGTTAAATTTGCTAATGGTTTTAGGAATGATTGTGCTATGTAAGCTATTTTAAATTTTCTCTAATAATCAAAATAAAGTAAATTTTTAAATATTTAAGTTGCCAAAAGAAGTATGTTTGTTTTGAAAATGGTTATGTTTTTTAATTTTATGGTATCTTTAATGGGATGCGTCGGTGTGTTTTCTGTAAAAGATCCAGAAAATCTTCGTTCAGGTTTCATTTTTTATGCTTTTTTAATTACGATTATATTCGAATTAGTTTGTATTTATCGGTTTTTTTCGTCACTCAAGATTTTTTTTTATTCTTTTTTTGCCGCTAGTGAAAAAACAACTACAGATATTTCAATTTCAAATCCAGTTTACGCTTAGACTTCAATTTTTTTTAACTTGTACCGTAAACTCTCGTTCACAATTACATGTAATTATAGTTGAAATTTCTATTTTAATTGCATTATACTACCCTGGTTGTTCACATGTTTCAAAAATGAACGTTCAAATGTTTTCATTTGAATCCATAAGAGTTCAAAAATATTCATTGAATTCAAATGAAAACATTCGATTCATTTTAGAAACATGTGAACGACCAGGGTAGTACATCAATAGAAATTTAACCGTATACGTTCGATTACAATTGTGAAAAGAAAGTTTCCGGAAACTGAAATAAATTATGTTTTTAAAATAAACTACGCTTTTTTACAATATTTTACAATTTGAAATGCTCAAGACAAACAAGGTCTGATTGTTAGTTCATTCAGAGGTCGCATCATCACTATCATTCGTAAGTGCTTTCAAAAGTATGTTGAGGCCTGGGATTTTAAAGTTTATATTGTTTTGGTTTTTAATATTATTTTATTAACACACAAATTCTCTAAAATAATCTCCTCCAAATCATAAAAATGAAAGGGTTTTTATACCCAAAAAGTATAAAATAAAAATTATAAATTATGACAGTAATTCACCAAAGGTTTTCAACCAACAATAATATTTAAAAATTTACTTTATTTTGATTATTAGAGAAAATTTAAAATAGCTTACATAGCACAATGGCTGAAAACCTTTGGTGATACAGCTTAAACATAAAAAAAAAAAATGACAATAATTGACGTCATTAAATAAATTATGTTCCATTCAGGCGCCATATTGAAATATTCTCATTCTGAAGATGAGTCACGATTCCTAGTAGATTGTAGTTGATGGTAGACTGGATTTGGTGGAGGGTTCAAATCTGTATTGAGCGATGGTCCAGCAACTCCGACGGGTTGACCGCTTAACAAGTAGATAGCTAAACAAGTTTTCCGAGTAATTTTTGCTATCCACTAGATTTCCTCAACAACCCGAGGAATACCTTCGACGAGCATTCTTTCCAGACGACACAAAATTGCGATCGCAATTTCGCATTTTTTTTTTAATTTGCAATTTTTTGCAAATATTGCCTTTTTTAAATGCTTTTTGTAGGGATCGACTTTTTTTTAATGAATTTTGACATTAAAAGCTTAATTTTTTACAGTTTCTTAAGTACTTTTTTTCCTACTTTCTAATAATTTTATCAAATTTTTACATTTTCAATGTAAAGTTATATTTTTAGTGATCTAATTATATTCTTATGCATGCGGAATAAGCATAAAAATTTCGAAATTGTCAAATTTTTTTCGCACTTTTCAACAATTTTCAACAATTTTCCGCAAATTTTTGCAATTTTTGCAAATGATGCAATTTTGCAACAATTTTTTGAGAAAAAAAACGCGATTTTTTGTTGTCTCTGGTTACGACTATGCTACTGCTATCCACTCAAGTAAATGTGGGACGTTCAGCAACAGCGCCACTCATCCGAGCCGAAGCTGCGAACTCGACAATTATCCAGACTTAGCTTGAAGGAGAATACTAAACTTTGTCACTAGGGCTACACCTATTGCTAAATGGGTCTGCTGTAAAACAAGCTCTTGCGCCCGTTCCCAGGCTTCTATACGTTGTGATGATCAAAGCCAGCGGCACCCCAATACGACAAGATTCAAACGCGATCAATAGACCCACGTACCCATAATACAGCACATCTAGAACGGTGTTAGAATGACAACAACATCGCCGCCCTCCCATTTTCACATCCAGGCCATGAACTGGCCACGGCATGGTTACGGCGATATCTTTTTTTCTTTCTATAATCTTATATAGGTGGTATGAGTAGGAAAAATTTTCAACACAAGGTCTATTTTAAAAAAATTTCATGGTTATACCCCTCTCCCTCTGTTAGAAAATTTCAGAGGAGCGGAAATTTTGGAGCCCTCCTTCAAAGTAAAGATCAATTTAAATATTACAATTTTAACGTATTTTGTTGACGAAGATTTAAAAGTTCAATTGACGCCTCGTTAGAGAAAAATCTGGGTTTAAACAATCGCTTTTATTATTTTAAAAAAAAATTTCTAATGGTAGTCTTGAAGGGTGGGTCTAAGAGTTCATCAAAGTTCAAAAAAAAATGTTTGATTTCAATTTTTATCTCGTCATGTTTTTTTTTTCTTACCTCCTGTCTTATATTTAATTTTAAAATGATTAGATAAAAAATTAATTTGAAACTAATTTAAAAAAAAAATCAAAAAAAAACTTAGCTCTTTTTCTAAACGACAAGTCGCCCTCCTATTTACATTATTTTTCGGATATTTTCGAGGACGTTCCCGACTTGAAAATTTTTTTAAAAGTTCCGAATACTTGTGAAAGACTTTTGAAATCTTTTGAACGTTCATGAAAATTCACTTTTTGAACATGTAAACGACTAGGTTAGTAACTGTTATAAAACGTTAAGGAAATCCTCTCAAGTACAAAAACATCTTTAATAAACTCAATCAAAAATCAGTTTCGAACCTCCTAACGTATTTTTAACATTGAAATTAATTCAAATAAGAGACTATCCCTCAAAAAATTAACGAATTGGTGAGAAAATTCAAAAATTTTAGGTGTGTCAAAATTTTGAAAAAAAAACGTTAAAATTAAAATTATTTTTTAAAATTTGAACTTTTTCCCCTCGCTTATTTTGGTCTATAAAATGAAAAATTCTTCTTGAAATTTTGTTTATAAAAAAATGTCAAACTCAATAAATGTCCAAGTACGCAACGTAGTATGCAAATTTTCATTATCATGTCCACTTGATTTGAAAAAAATCGTTAATCAAAGTTACAATGTCGAAATGAAACGAGGTAAACTTTACATGAAAATTCGAAAACCCTCAGTGACGGCAACGATCTTCTCAACTGGAAATGCATTTATATCTGGTTCAAAATCAAACGAAGATGCGTTCATAGCAACCAGGAGAATCGGCCGTCTAATCCAAAAATGCGGTTTTGATGTCAAAATTCGAGATTATAGAGTCGTTAATGTGTTATCAACATGTAAACTTCCTTTCAGTATTAATCTGTATCGTTTGACAAGTCTATGCCCAGAAGAATGCGAATTCAATCCCGAAATAACATCTGGTGCATGTTTTAGAAATAAAGAGTTCAATAGTTCAATCAAAGTATATTCAAATGGGAGTGTTTTAATATTTGCGAATAATATTAGTCTTATAACCCCGTCTGTTACTTATATTTATCCGTTTTTACGTCAATGCGAAATCAAACCGTTTAGAGATTTAACTAATTTAAAGTCACTGTAAATTTTTAGTCGTTTTTTAAGGTGATGTGTTTAAATATTTTTTTAAGCTTTTTAGTACGCTTTTTTTTCGTTTATGTAAATTTGAAATAAACTGTTAAAACAAAAACCTCTTAGAAACTTTTTCCTTCTTGAGAAATATGTAAATCCTTAAGTTGGGTAGAATGTTTTTATCAAAAATCTAGAGATTGGTCTGTATAAGTCTTCGAGAGAATCCCCAACCAAGGACGATCGCCAGGCTAATAACTTTGGTGTTGCTAAGTGTCCTCTTTACACCTCTTCACCACTATTTAGCTAAGCCACGTACGTTAATGACACATACTTAGCATTGTACCTTTATTGACTCGAGTCCGACTCAAGTCCAAGTCTTTATCTTGTTCTAAAATCGACTCTCAGTCTTTTAAAATTTAGCAACCCAGGCTCGAGTCCGAGTCTAAGAGATGTTGAAAAAGACGTTCTGGCCAACTCACGATAATTGTCTTCGTCTCATTGACTCCACTAGCGGTCTTTGGTTCACATTGTTGTAGATTATTTCGAGTCTAACTTTATCCATTGGCCTGACACCCAGCCACATTCTGTAACATAATGTACCAAAGCTATTTATTTTACCCTCTAGATCTTTTGATACAATGCTTCACAACCATACAGCAAAACTGAAACAACGGAGGCATTGAAGATTGTTCCTTTTAATGTGGGAGGAATGTGCTTCGCTCTCCAGATCTTATCCAGCTTCCAATAAGCCGCCAATGCCAAGGCTTTGCGGTTCTTAAAGTCAGCTTCGGTAGATGATACTTTAGACCCTAAATATTTCAAGTCCTCGACCATTGCTATAACTCCCCCGTCATGCAAAAGCTTACCCTGCTCTCCTGGGATATTAAAGGTCATGCTTTTCGTTTTCTTTGTGCTTATTACCAGACCGACTTCTTCTGCTTCAAATTTTACTCGATTTAATTGCAGAGTGGCTCTTTCAATTGATGACTCGAGGAGTGCTATGTCATCAGCGTAATCAAGATCGTTTATAACCCTGTCCGGGTATCGCTTACACGAGCCATTCTTATACGAGCCATTATCGATTATGAAGAGATATGGAGCAAGGACGTCACCTTGTAGAACGTCTAAGACATATTTAAATAAAAAAACTTGAGTAAACGACTTGAGTCTTTGATTTGACTTTATATAATCTTATTTTAAAAATCAGAAGATTATTTAAAAAAAAAATTTCTTTTTCACACAATCGGTTTTACTGAGTCAATTATTCAATTAAAATAAAAAAGTTGAAAGCGATAAATTTTTTTCTCTTATCAATTTTCTTATTGTTATCGTCTTTTTTTTACGAAAAAGATACTTTCTAAAGGAGCTCACGCTCAGTGTCGTAGCCAGACGCTCAAACAAATAAAATAAATTTAGAGTTTAATGTCTCCATTATTTTAAGACAAAATGATAAAACAAGCCTCTCTAGAGAATGTTCATTGAGCTTGTCTTCATTTAGACATGTATCATTATCATTTAAAAAATGAGGTTCATCCTTTTAGTACTATTTCAAGATCTTTATAAATTTACGGACTCGAGTCTAAGTCTCAAGAAAAGAAACAAGTCCCGATCTCTGGTCATGAACTCGAGAAAGAAAAATCTATGGTGCCCTCGGAGCAAAACGTCCACACTATCTATAATTTTTGATGTAATATACGACGTCGGAAACCCTCTGCGTTTTGGTGCTGAATTTCATTGTGCTTTATTTAACCATTATAGTTCTCATGTTCTTAAGCGAGGATTAATGGTTAACTAACAAAAAAAATTATTTAAAAATGTTTTTTATTGGTCCAAAATAAACAAAATCCTTTTTATTTTTATCAAAACGAAAATAAAAATCAACTAATTAAACATAACAACTTATTGTTGTTTTAAATTTTTATAATAATCCGCTAAAATATTCCAAGCCTTATTGACCATAAAACCATCCGGTGGTAATTCACCATCTCTTGCCAATTTTCTCATCTTGGTCCCTGATATAAACTCAAAATTACCCGCATTCTTTGGATCAAAATAATCCATTTTGTTAGTTAACTTATTATAAGCCGCAACTTTGAACGGTACTATCTTCAAATCCTCCAAACCCGGTGCCATTTGTAACACTCTAGCGCCATGAGTTGGATCATATAAATCTTGTTTAGTATCTGGATGTGGCATACCAGCTGGATCTCGACCAACAATATAAAAATTAGCACCTGCATTCATTCTTGTCTTTGCATGCCATTGAACCTCAGTTGGTCCAGCGTACATCATAGGCGATGGAAATATAGCCATAATAGTTGACTTGGCGTCTAAATAATTTCCATCTTCCAATACTGCTTTGTGTTGTTCGATACGAACTGGTAACGGGGCATCATCGTCTTTAGTCCACCCACCCAATGGATGTAACAATAACACCGGATTCTTGTACCCTTTATCTAACAAAAACTGTCTTGTATCTTTCATTAACAAAGCATGACCGTTGTGTATTGGATTTCTCAATTGAAAGGCAAAAATAGCATCAGCTTGAATTTGTTTGAACTTTTCGTTAAGCTCATAGGGTGTCAGACGATACTCGTCAAGACCATCTTCCCAACGAATACGCTCAAATACATGTAAATCACCACCTATTAACCAATCCCCACATTCTTCGAATATATACTTTTGATACGGGTGACCTCGGTTGACCAGACCGAATTGTCGAGCACAACGTTCTTCTTTACGATGCGGGTAAACTGAAATATTTTCCATGAAACCGATTACTTTATTATTGTACTTCAGGGCTACTTTATCAGTCAAATTTTGCTTGTCCGAATCGGTACAACTTAGAACGATCGGAATCGATTGATTGTAAACTTTACCGTTTCGTTTGATACAATTAAAATGTAATGTTTGTAAATAATCGTCTTCGGACATGAAACCTTTGAGCGGGTGTGCCCAACCTTCGCTTAACACTTGAACCCATTGAAGTTCGATTAGGTTTATATTCAATTCGTACATGTCTGTACATTTAAGGTCTGAGGAGACAAAAAGTTCTCGTTGTTTCAAATCGGATACCTGTAGAGGTTTTTGTAGTATCCCTTTTTGGTCAAGATAATCGATTATTTTGTTAACACATTCACTTACAGTTGATTTTGATGTTTCTAAAATGATCTCTGGGTTAATCGGTTCTTCGTACTTTGAATTTATAGCGGTAAAATCTAGACATGACCATTTAAAGATTGATTAGAACAGACTTATAAGGGGAATCTTACCTTTTATTAGACCTTCTCTTGCTTTTTTGTACAAACCCTTGACGTCTCTTTTCTCGCAAATCTCAAGCGGGGCCTTGACATAGACTTCGATGAACGGTAGCTCTGATTTTTCATGTATTGCTCTGACCCTTTCACGATCCTTAAATCAAAAAAGTAACTTATTTTAAGTTAAAAAATTGTGCCTTTGGGTCTTACAGCGTAATATGGACTGATAAAAGAGGATAGACAAACAAGTCCAGAATCAGCAAATAGTCTCGATACTTCTCCTATACGTCGAATATTTTCAGTCCGATCCTCAGGACTGAAACCCAAATTCGAGTTGAGTCCATGTCTAATGTTATCACCGTCTAAAGTGTACGTCGAAATAAGTCGGGTCTTGACCAAGTATTCCTCTAGGGCAAACGAAATGGTTGTTTTTCCAGAACATGATAAACCAGTGAACCATATAGTACAACCAGTTTGATTCTTATTCGAAAACGTACCCAATCGATCTAATTTTTCAATTATTTTCTTTTGGTATGTTATGTTTGTAGCTATTTGTTTTGACGTTTGATCGTTTGTTTGTGACATTGTACTAGGATCACTTTTAACAATTAATAAATTAGTTTCGTCTATTTTGATGCGTTTAGCATCGATATCAGAAGTTAATGCTGTTTCCATTATGAAAAAGATATGAAAAAAAATAATTTTTTTTTCTTTCTCTTTCAAATAAAATTTGAAATTTAAATTTTTTTTTTATGTTAAAAGAAAATAATTTTGTTTGAAGGTTTTAGAACAAACAAAACATTAGAAAAAAAATTGATTTTAGAAAAAAATTTTAAACTAAAATGATGCCATTTGACTCCTTCAGTTCAGTTTTTGTTTCATGAAATTTGATAGAGAGAAATTCATAAAAGTTTTGATTGTATCCGTTGGGTCTTGTTTTTTAATATTGTTGTTAGTCGACTCTAAACTAGTCGATCGATAATCGACTTTACAGGAAATTTCGATAGTCGACTTAAGATTTTTTTGTGTCGAATTTTGTCGATTAAATCGACAAAGTTGAAATTTTAAAAAAAATTGTAAAAATAAATTTTTTTTGAAAATTTCATCAGAAACACATTTTTTAATTGAGTCTAAAATAAGAAAAGTTTACAGTAAGCATAAATACAATTGAATTATTCTAAAAACTTGGTAATAAAAGCTATTCAGCAAGTTCTGGCTGGTTTAAGCCTATTTCTTTTGTAAGTATAGTCTTTATAGATGAGTTGGACTCAAGTCCAAGTCTTTATATTGTTCTAAAATCGACTAAGATTATAAGTCTGAGTCTTTTTAAAATTTAGCGATTCTGACTCGATTTGACTTGATATCTTTAATTAAAAATTTCTATATGAGACTGGTTCATGACAAAAGAGCCTGACCACTCAACAAAAGAGACTGAAAAATCTTAATAGTTTAATGTTTCCACCGTTTAATGACAAAATTCAAAATTAAAGACTCTGAGCCGCACTTCTGAGCCCGACTCGGACTCATGAGTCTCTGATGAAAATTTTTCATAAGACTCAGACTCTAGTCTGAGTACCTATCTCAGGTTACGAAAAAAAAAATAATCGTCTTCGACAATAATCGACATTGTCGATTAGGTTTTTAAAAAGCTCTTGGACATACTGACTGGAAATGGTCATAAAATGTTGATTATGATACTGCACTTCTATCGAACTTTTGGCGGACAGCGAACCGTAGCGTAGCCGTACCAAAGCTTAGCAACAAGAAGGCGAAGCGTGCCGTACCGTAATAAATTTTTTTTTTGAGTACGGTACGGTGAATACAGTACACTTTGGTATGTTAAGCACCGGAAGCTATGCTTCGGAGGGGGTACGCTTCGGTACTGAGGTTCCTTGTTACGCTACGGAAGGGTTTGGTACGCTTCGGTACGGCTACGCTTGCCACCAAAAGTTCGATAGAAGTGCAGTATATCAACTGAAAGCTAAGAATCTCTAGTTAATGCTGGGATATTTTTTGAAACGTTTAATAATTTTTTCACAGTGTATTTAAGTAAAACATAAGATTTCACTGTTCAATTTTCCTATTTTTGTCAATTTTTAAATAAAATTTATTAAAACGGTTCAAAAAATATCCCAGCATTAACTAGAGATTCTTAGTTTTCAGTTGATATACCATAATCAACATTTTACCTTTCAAAAAATAAGCTCCTTAATGATTTAGTAAGGCACATTCGCATTCGGCTGTTATCTCTTTTTCTGGTCAAATCTACCTTTGAAACAAACATATTTATGCCGAATCTAACCACATTTTTGGGTTTCTCGGGGTCGAAACCCCCAAAAATCACCTTACTTTTATAAGCTTAATTTTAATTTTTACGATTTACATAGGGTGTATCATTTTGCTATTTTTGAGGGACTAACATGTTTTTTCGATTTATTAACGGTTATGCCACATATCCATAATAAAAGAACCACATTTCCCAAAAAATCTTTTCATTCTCTATCCGAAAATGACATCAGTTTTAGGTGTATCTGGAAGGTTACAAGGGTGTTTTTGTTTTTGCCCGAAAAAAAGGTGTTTTAGTAAATTTTTGATCGTTAGAAATAAAGATAACGAAAAAAAATCATTAATTTATGTAATTTTTGTGGTTTACACTCGATGTTGTTTTTATGCACTGTCGACAGGTGTTGTTTTGTAAAGAATACTGAAATTTGGTACAAGGAAAAATCAAAATTTTCCGCGGTTTTTAGCGGAATTTTGAAAATAATTTTTTTAAATACCGCTAAAAACCGCGGAAATTTAAGCATTTACAGCATCAAATTTTGCTGCATAAAGGTGCATCCTTCTTTATGAATAGCAATAATTTAAGAAAAGAGATCTGAAATGAGTCTCTCTCAGATTGGATTCGAGTCCCTCATTATGATTCCCGAACTCTGTCTAAAACGTTCCAATTTAATTCGATTAACTTAACACAAAATGAATGAAAATGTTACCCACTGACCATAATGCGATTGAGTCACTTGAACTTTCGTTAAAAAAATTTCTAATTTTTACTGCATACTATACCCTTACAGAATATTTTTTTAAAACTCTTGCCAAACCCAGCGTTAACTGTAAATTTTTAGTAACGAACCTCACCATCGCCCATTTGCGTCTGAAAATCGATATCAAATTTACATGAAAGCTAATTGTAACGAAAATTGAATGAGACCTTATTGTCTGGCATTAAATCTTAAGATAGATAAGACGGGACAAGATTTAATAAAACTTAAGTTTCAGCTTAGCAGTTAGTTAGAGCAAATAAAATTATCTAAACAAAGTTTACCTTCAAAAAATAAATTTTTTTTTTTAATAAAATGACAATATTTAAACAACAACGAAAACACATTAAATAAAAATGTTTTAAGCAAACGTCATCATTTTTTGTAAAAAAGTCTGTTTGTGCTTGTTTGTGTATGTGTGTCTTTTTTTTTATCAGTGAATACATGAAGCATAAAATTAAAAAAAAAAACTTTTATAAATACCTAATTGAAAATTTTAAAAATAAAAAAAAAACAACAACACGATAATGATCATGATAAGCGTTTTTTAATTTTTTAAAGAAGACTAATAAATAAAAAATTGTTCTATTATCATATTACCGTTATCTTTATGTCACTACGAAGCTACAAAAAAAAAATCAATAATTTTTTCGAGTGAGATTAAATTGTTCTTGTAAAAAAATTGATTGGTTTCAGAAAAGGGTTTAAAATGAATGACTGTCTCAGAAAAAAAAAGACTCAAAGCAAAAAACTGACGCTATATATTATTAATCACCCGATCAACATGTGTTCTCTAACTGCCTTTAACTCAATTCTAAATTTATATTTCTTAACTTGAAAGTGACTATAGAAAAAAGAAATATTTTAAAACTATGCTGAACTACGATTTAGGAATTCTGATACTTTTTGCTCGTCATTCTTCTTCTTCAGTCAAATACTGTTTTGCATCATTCGGTTCGTCATTACATGAAGGAAGGCACCGCGAGAGTAACTTGATAGAGAATAAATGTTTTTTATACGGCTGGTAGATCGGTTTTGATTTTTAAAACCGGTTCCAAGTGAACCGGAACCGATTTTCACCCTTCTTCTATCGTGTATTGAAAATATGAAAAAATTACCTCCAACCAAAGTAATTTCTTGTGAAAATTAAGAAAATATGTAGAAATTTCAATTAATGCCTTTTAAGGATCTAATGCGAGGAGCTCCAAAAAAAAAATTTTTGAAACCCCCCTCCCCATGTTCTATAAAACAAGAGTAAGTTGATAACCATTTTTAACCGGTATCTTAGTTATTTGACCATGAATCGTATACAATGGGCATATTTTCTGAAAGCGCATATTCTAATCTACAAGATAATCTGTTAAATGTTCCGGAAAAAAATATTCCGTGTTTGCATCTTAGATAAAAAGCGGAAAAATGTGCATTAACAAATAGGCATGAAGATTTTTTTCCGGAACATTTAACAGATTATCTTGTAGATTAGAATATGCGCTTTCAGGATATATGCCCATTGTATACGATTCATGGTCAAATAACTAAGTTACCGGTTAAAAATGGTTACCAACTTACTCTTGTTTTATAAAACATGGGGAGGGGGGTTTCAAAAATTTTTTTTTATTGAAAAGTAAAAGAAAACATTTTTGTGGGTTTTTTTGGGCGCAAATTCCGAATCTGATATCGAAATAGCAAAGTTTTGATAGTGTCGAAGTTTTGAATTGCCGGAACCCTTAAAAAAATGTTTAATCTGGCTATTATGAACGATAAAAAATAAAATTTAAAAATCTAATCAGACCAAAATTTTCTAAATTTTATGCTCTACAAGAATCTGTATAGATATTTAATATTGGAAGCTTGGTTAAAAAGTTATATCGCTTAAAACAAAAGTATACCAAAAAACGACTTAAGATTGTCAAAATGTCACTCTAAATAAGCGGAAAAGGCTGAAAATAAATATATATTTTTATCACCTAGCCCTAAAACATCCCCCAATAATTGGACCCATAGATGGTCCCAGAAAGTTTGAGTTGATTCCGGTAAAAAATGAAAGCTGAGGTCCCAAAACATAAGTTTAACATAGTTTTAGATTAAAAATTTTAAAATTTGAATAATTTGTTTTTATGATGCTGTGAACCTTACTTAATAACTTTTTTTAGAGAAAGAAAAAAGGATGGAACTAAACAGACAGTCTTTATATGATTTTGTAGAAAAAAATTTTAACATAAAGGTTTACACCATTATGCTCTACGGTCTTCAGTCTTCCATCAACGAACAATTAGATACCTCTCTTGTATCATTCCTGACTTTTTGAGCAAGGCACCCAGCTTCAACCTGGTCTTGGTTTGTAAAACCCTCTAAGGAAATATGTCTTAAAGCGGAAAACGTGATAATCAAAAGGGGAAAGGGTTGTACTATATGCTGGATGAGGGAGAAGTTCAATCTCTTCCGGCTCTATTTTTTCCATGGTTTTTCGCGCGGAATGCGGATTCGCGATATCTTGAAGAAACAAACCAAGCTTTCGTTTGTGCGTTTGGTAATTCCACCAAACGCACAACCTTCTTTTCGAATCGGCAGCGTCTATTAACTTTATGGATCAACTAAAAGTGACGAAATATGGTCGACTGTGAAGTGCTAGGGTCATTTGATATTTCGCGAGTAGTAACCTTGGGGTTGCTCTCTACGGCCGTGTGCAGGGCGACCTGATCCAAACTCACTAGTCTTCCAGGCTCCTTTTTCCTTCGTGAGTTGATGCTGTTGCTGTTAGGCCTTTTTTCCAATAATGACGTAACATCACCGAAATTCTAAAATTTTCATCAAAAGTTTTCATAATTTTAAAAATTAAAAATCCTCGTGTAGACTAAGTTTGTTTAAACGTTCAAGGAGTCCGGCCTGAGATTATACTTCCATAAGCATTGCTAGACCAAAAGGGTCAATAAACCATGTCACTGTTTAAAGCAAGACATAAATATCAGCATGATACAAAATGTAAAGCTAAAAAATTTAATCATAATTTTAAAAGACTTTTTAAATCCTTCATAATAAAACATTCACAAATTTTTTAAAATTTTAAACAAAAATTATGAATAATAAAACAGAACAAAAACAACGTACCAAAGACATAGAACTTGACGAAAATGTAACTTTCAACGATTTGCTTTTATCCAAGCCAATTTTAGACGGTCTTAAAACTCATGGATTTCTTAAACCATCTCCAATTCAACTTAAGGCAATACCACTTGGTAAACTTGGTCTTGACATGATTGTACAAGCTAAATCAGGCACTGGTAAAACATGTGTATTCTCTGTTATTTCATTAGAACATTTACTTGCGACTAAATCAAAATCACTACAAGTTTTAATACTTGCACCCACCCGGGAAGTCGCTATTCAAATTTCAGACAATGTCAAAGCGATTGGTCAAAATTTTTCAAAATGTCACACATTCATTGGTGGACAGTCTATAAATCAAGACAAAGTTAAACTTAAAAATTGTCAAATAGCAGTCGGTACGCCTGGTCGAGTGCTTCATTTGATCGAACAAGATTTTCTTAATCCTTCGACTATTAGACTTTTTATACTCGATGAAGCAGACAAGTTGTTAGAACCTGAGTTTCAAGATACCATAAAGTAAGTCTTTAAAAGCAGAATGAGACGCTTTTTGTTTCATAATTTTTGTTCTATAAAGTTTGATTTATTCGAAACTTCCCGTTAACAAACAAATGATTTTTTTGTCAGCTACGTACCCTAGCTATATGGCCTCATACGCAACACGATATATGAGATCCCCGACTTATGTTCGTTTAAACATAGTTGACCCTTCACTTAGAGGGATTAGACAGTTTTACAAAATAACACCGTATTCGAATCTAGCTAACAAGTGTTTTGAGTACAAGTTAGATGAGTTGTGTAAAATTTTATCAAGTGTGCAATTTCAACAAGCTATTGTTTTTGTTAATTATCAAATTAGGTAAAAAAAAGTACTTGGAAAGTTTAGTTAGTCCTTTTTTTTAATATTTTGTTTTAAGAGCTGAAAGTTTGAGTTCGAGTTTGAATGAACGAGGATGGCAATCGATTTACACATCAGGTCATATTGAACAGAATCAAAGAAACTTTGCGATGAGCCAACTTAAACAGTTTAAATGTAGAATTTTAGTCTCAACTGATCTCGTAAGTATTGATGTCAAATTAATTTTGAAAACAGACTTGGATAAGGATAAATGTTTAAAGATAACAGTCGGTCGCATAACTTAGTCATGAAAAACTTCCACGCTATCCGAATATTAAAAATTCGACCAATTGGGGTGTTCCTCATATATGAAAACCTAGGAGTCTCTAATTTTATGTTTAATTTTTACCATCGAACGGAATGGAGATTTAAAAGGGTTCCGTTCCAGATTTGTTCTAATTAATAAAGGAACAGTAAATTTTTTCAAAAAAATTTTTGCGTAACAAGGAAATTACTTGCAACGGAACCATTATTTTGAACGGAACGGTTATCTGGAACGGAACGTTACATTTTCGCAAGAACCACTGTAGTGCTAGAAATTTTATTTGCAAACGAGGATCCCTGAAAAAATAACAATTTTCGCTAAAAGCGTACACCTGTGTGTTTTTTCTTTATTTTGAAAGCTATCTAAAATCAAAACATATCAGTAGATTCAGCATAGAAAAATCTTTAAAATGGTACCCTTTAAAACTATCTGCTCAATTTATTTTCATGTTTTCAAACGAGCTTTAATTTTCAAGAAACAAACACACCCCTGTACACACCCCTTTTATACTCATACACCCCCTATTTTTTATGCACAAAAATGCATATTTTTTGGCCCTCTTTTAGAATCTGGAGTTCTTTTTTCAATATCTATAGCTATTTTTGTTCGCGAATTTGACACTTAAAATCAGCTTAACTAAAACAACAGAACTTTTTCAGCATTAATGTGGATCCCAGCATCAATGGCAGCTTTTTAGCATTCTGCTGGTACCATTGAATTGAAAACAACTTTTTCGAATCATGAGTTCTTAAGTGTTTAAAAAAAGAAACTCTTGCTGATTTTAAGTGTCAAATTCGAGAACAAAAATAGCTATAGATATGGAAAAAAGAACTCCAGATTCTAAAAGAGGACCAAAAAATATGCATTTTTGTGCATAAAAATTAGGGGGTGTATGAGTATAAAAGGGGTGTGTACAGGGGGGTGTTTGTTTCTTGAAAATTAAAGCTCGTTTGAAAACATGAAAATAAATTGAGCAGATAGTTTTAAAGGGTACCAATTTAAAGATTTTTCTATGCTGAATCTACTGATATGTTTTTGATTTTAGATAGCTTTCAAAATAAAGAAAAAACACACAGGTGTACGCTTTTAGCGAAAAATGGGGGTGTTATTTTTTCAGGGATCCGCAAACGACATTTTTTTGACGCTTTTTTTTCTTACCACTAAAGATTCAGATTGAAAAAGAACCATCACATATAGTGGATCTCACTAGGAGCTTTCTTTTGGTATATTGAAAATAGTGGTTGAGTTGGACTTTTTATGGGGGTGACTGTAGGACCTTAATGATACTAAATTAATTAGCTGCCATGGAGTTTTAATGTGGTATCATTTTGAACTTTGTGGTTAACTCTATCTTGAAAATTACACTGAGTGCGTGTTTTTAGGGTGTTTTAATTGTTAAATATTTCAAGAAAGCATCTCGGCTGCAAACAGTTAAAAGGTTCGGTTTTTAGTTTTTCTGTTTTTAGTTTTATGGGGCTAAAAACAGAATAAATGGCACATATTTTTAGTTTTTCAACATCTAGACCCAGTAATGACCAAAAACATAAATATTTTTAATGATCAGCATGTAGAACAGAACATTTTTTGGGACAAATTTTTTTATTTTTTTTACCTATGGGGCAGACATATGTAGCCATTTATTTTCAGGTATTTGGTGGGTAAGGGTAACCCAACAAAAATCAGGTTTTAGGTAAGGGTAGGGTATGGGTTACCCGAAAAATACGATGTTTATATCCAAAACTTAATTATTATCGAAAAAAAACCCAAAATTTCAAATATCCAATTTTCCGGGTAACCCATACCCTACCCGTACCTAAAACCTGATTTTTCCGGGTTACCTATACTCACCCAATACCTGAAAATAAATGGGTTCATATATCTACTATGAGGTAGCTTCTAACTGCCTAAAAAGGCGTGTAAAATCACTTGAAACTAACTGATTACGTTAGTTTTTTTTAAAGTAGGTTATAAGTAATTGTCCTGCGACTTTAGTTTCCTGTAATTTGGTAAAAAAATTATCTGTATCATATCTGACCTCATATAATACCAACTGATATCAGATGATATCATGTGAAATTAATTTCCACCATTGTAGGTGTAATTTTAGGATTTTTAAGAAATTTGAGTAGTCGCTCTATTCAGACTTAAAATTGTCACTTTTCAATCTAAGACTGCTCGTGGAGTTGATGCTCAAAATGTTGATTTAGTGATATGCATAGACCTACCAACTGATCCAGAGACCTATTTACATCGAATTGGCCGAGCTGGTCGTTACGGTTGCCAAGGCTTAGCTATTAGTTTCATCACTGAAAAAGACGAATCTTCAAAATTTGATGAGATTATAGACGCCTATAACTTGAGGATAACTCAATTTAACAGTAACTTTAGACCCCTTTAGAATTATTAAGATTTTTAATAGCTTTAATTTTAAGATGGTCTGGACGATATTGTTCTCATTAGAAACGAAATCACTGACGAGCTACGGACAGATGACGTGACTATAGAAAAAGTTCAATTGAGTAAAGAACAACTAGATCAATCTCTATTCGAGTACGAAAAGAGTAAAAATACACCTCAGAAATTCTCTGTTAAAACTTCAATCAAACAAAAACAAAAATTTCAAATTGTATCAATCGAAAAGATTGAGCAATTTTTTAAAAATTTACAAGTCGAGGAACACAATATCGAGGGTATTTATCAACCCCTGGACGTGAGTGACTTGAAATCTAAAATCGAAAGGGTTCATAAAAAACTCAAAAATTTGACATTGGAAAATGAAGAAGAAAAAATCGAAAAAAAAATGGAGACTGTCAATCTGAACGATTTGTACAAATGGGAAGAGGTTAAGAAACAAACTGTTGAAGAGACTCAACCAGTGTCTCGAGAGTACACGTCCCAAAATTACTACGACTTGTACACTCAGTATTACCAATATTATTTTAATAAATATTTAAATTCTTAAAAAAAAATTTTATTTTAAAAAATAGACAAAAAAAAAATTTCTTAAGCGCATTTCCACAAGAGGATAGCTTGAGCTCCTCCGAAAAACATGTACAATATATTTTTAACTTCATGTGTAATCTCAAAACCATAGCCTTCGCCGACTACAACATGCCACGCTGGACCGAATTTTTTGTCCAATGTTTCTTTAATCATACGAGCAGCACCTTCGTTATTTGATGCAAATTTTTCACATGCTGTCACACAAAGCTCCATTGCTTCGACTTTCATTTCATCGTGCATGTCACTGTTCTAAGAGAGAGAGAGAGAGTAATAAATTGAATCTAAAGAATAGTAGGGATCGGGCTTACTCTTATGAGTGGGTAAGTGTGACGTTTAGATGAATCGTCTTTTTGTTGAGTCTCAGCTTCTTGTTGCTCCATTTCCTGATTTTAAATTTTTTTCTTAAAAAAAAAAAAATTTTGCTATTCAATTGAAAATAATATTTTCTAGTGTTTACGAACTATGCTAAACATATTTTGCTTTTTCGAAAAATTATTAAGTTTCCATGACAACGGAAACAAAAGTTTGAGCGTTGAGTATATTCAAAATTTATGTCTTTGGCAGAGATTTGGATCCAGTTAGGAATACTCAATGCCAAATGATCGCCGTAACCATGCCATGGCCAGTCCCAAGCCTGGATGTGAAAATGGGAGGGCGGTGATGTTGATGTCATTCTAACACCGTTCTAAATGTGTTGTATAACGTGCAGTCCCATTTAGCAATAAGTGTAGCCCAAGTGATTAAGTTAAGTGTTCTACTTGATGTAGAATACGCTTGGTTTGTGGTTCCAAGCTAAGTCTAAATAGTTGTCGAGTTCGCAGCTTCGGCTCGGATGAGTGGCGCTGTTTATGATGAACGTCCCACAGTCACTGAGGTGGATGGCAGTAGCATAGTCGTAACCATGCCATGGCCGGTCCCAAGCCCGGATGAGAAAATGGGAGGGAGGCTCGCCGATACAAGTTTTTGAAAGAATGCAAAAATTATCAGCCTGGTTTTAAGTTCTTGAGAACGGAGCTGTACAAGGCTGCATGACGCTTGTATAAAAAAACATCATTGTCAACTTTGTTCAAGACCGTTTATTTCAGTTTTGACGAGGAAGATTTAGTTTGTGGAACCGCCCATGTTCATTTGAAGTTCAACATGTTTCTAAAGGGAATATAAGTTATTAATAGCTAGGAGATTAGGATTGCAAACTTTTATTTTAAGTTCCAAAAATATGATTGCTTTAACCTCATCTTTCTAAACTCGAAACTCGAATCCCTTGAGTCTAGTAAAGAGTCTCGATCAAAGTAAAGCAAAATTCAATTTAAAAATCTTCTTTTTTTTGTTAAAAATTTGGCTCTATTGAAATCAAATTATACTTCAACTTTTTTTTTTCATCTTTTTTTTCTAAAAAACTTGAAACAACCACTTTTTTGAAATAACATCGAAATAGAAAAAAAAACAATTTACTTTTTTTAACATTTCTTATGCACGCAGTTTAGAACAAACACCCCCTCAAAACAACAACAAAAAATAAAACCAGACATGAGGAAGTTTCTTTTTTTACTTACCGTTTCAGTTCTATGCCTCGTCGTATCTGGTCATGAGACATTGGAAGACAAATTGAATCAATTATACTTCAAATACTCGACAAACAACACAGAAATGAGCAATCAACAACTTAAATTTTTTCTTCAACATTTTGCCAAAGTTGTTCACAACGAACATGATAATGAAACTGAACATGTACACCATCACGAAGATGATCACAATCATAAATGTGTTACCCAAAAATTAAACAATATCTACACTCATATGAGATCAAATAATGAAACTCATCCATTTATAGACAAACAAAAATTCAAAGCAGTCCAAAATTGGATCGTTTACGAAATTGATGCTTGTTTATCTCCCCATCAAAATCATGACCAAGACGATCCAAAGACATCCAAAATTAAAAGTGAGTTTATAATCAAACCCTATATCCCAAAGAGTAATCATTTTTATTTTAGACTGGATTTTTGGTTTCGGGTCAGCACTAGTTATCTCAGTTGTCGGTTTTTTATGTTACTTAGTCGTACCAAGCTCAGACTCGGGTACATTCAAATACTTTTTTCAATTTCTAGTTGCACTAGCTGTGGGTACTTTATCTGGTGATAGTTTAATCCATCTAATTCCTCATGCTTTCATTGAACATGATCATAGTGGACATAGTCATGACGAGGATCATCTCAAAGGTGTTTGGAAAGGTTTCAGTGCAGTCGTAGGGATTTACGTATTTTTTGTAATCGAAAAAATAATGATGATCAGACGTGCTAGAAAAGAAAAGAGGGTAAGTCTTGAATGATCATTAAAATTCAAAACTTATACTTTTTGAAATTTCAGCATCGCAAAATCGAGATGAAAGAACAAAATGATAACTCAAACACAATCTCAAACGAATCTCATAATCAAGACTTAGACCCTGCCTTCTACATGCTCCATGCAAACAAGGAATTAAAATACATTTCTCAATATTTACCGAATAATTCATGTAACATTAATGTACATCATCATGATTGCGAACATGAGACTAAACATTTACACAAACACGAGACTGATCAAACAAAAAGTGTGTCTTTATTATCGAAAAGTGATACCGAAGCCAAGTTGATTAAGGACCCTTGTGTTTGTGAACCCGAACCGAAACATTCACATGGTCACTCTCATAAGCATCATATTTACAAATCGTATCGTGAGAAGGCCCATCACGATCATCATGTGAAACACGAAAAAGAGGTTAATGACATAAAATTGATCGCTTGGATGGTGATTATGGGTGATGGTTTGCACAACTTTGCCGATGGTTTAGCCGTTGGTTTGTCATTTGCAACAAGTTTAACGGCCGGTTTTGCGACTTCAGTGGCTGTTTTGTGTCACGAGTTGCCCCATGAGATAGGAGATTTTGCAGTGTTAAGACGAGCTGGTGTATCATTGAGACGAGCTTTATTTTTTAATGCAATAAGTGGTGTGTTATGTATGTTTGGTGTGCTTGTTGGTTTTCTTATTCACGAGTTGATTGATCTTAAAAGTTGGTCTTATTTGTTCATAGCAGGAACTTTTTTGTATATATCTCTAGTTGATATGATACCCGAATTGTCCGAGAATAAAGAAGAAGATAATATTTTAAATTTTGTATTACAAAGTTTGGGTATTTTATGTGGTGTTGGTATTATGTTGGCCATAGCTATTTTAGAAGAATATATTACCAAAGTTTTTCAATAAAAATTTTATTTATTTATTTAGCAATTTCGAATTTAAAAAAAATGAACGTGTATGGTAACGTTTGTTTTTAGGAAACTACTTGTTTTTTTTCTTTTGTTTAGTTCAAATTTTAAAAAAATTTATTTTTTTTGCTTTTTTGTTAATAAAATTATTTGAAATTTAACTTTTTTTTTTTGATTTTCTCTGAATTATAAACATTCATTTTGACAAAAAAAGGGAGTTAAACCGTCTTTTTTTTAAAGCTTGCCATAGTTATCCTCGATAACTTTGAAACCTAATTCCGAAACAATATTCCGCGGAATTTTATATTTTTATCGACTTTTTTTTCTCTTAACGTACAGAAAATCGGTTCAATATAGGGTTTATTTTCGATTCAAGCGAAACGTTTTAAAATGACATACTTCTTTAAGGGTCGCTTAACTTCGGACCCCCTTGGCCAAAAAAAAATTCAAAGACCAAAATAAATCACCCTTTATCTTGAAAAATGAATCAATTTAGGGCAAGAAATCATGTGAAAACAAAACTGTGTCAAATTTAACACGTCTGGCTCTTTTTTTTTCTTTTCGTGTGGAAAAACTGCTTTTAAGAATGTTATAATTTTGATTTTCTTTTAATTTAAAGTGAAAGAAAGATTTCGAACAGGACGCCCTGCGTACGGCAGTAGAGAGCAACCCCCGGGTTAGTACTCGCGAATTATCAACCCAGGAACGCAATCTTATTAAAATTCTTGATAAGAAAAGTATCGGAACTTGACCGAGTTCAGTATCTGATCCAGAATAATCTTAATAGAATATAAGATTCTTAATCGTTTCTTACAAAATCTTAAGAAAAAATTAATTTTTAAAATAAGTTTTTTCAAGATCTTATTTTTTCATGGAAAATCCTTTTTAAAATTTCATACAAGCTTTTTTTAAAGGATCTTGTGTCAGTCTTCTAGAATCTTAAAATCAATTTTAAAAAATTGTCAAGATTTCATATGAAAAGCTATAGAATCTTATATTCAATTAAGATTACCCTTGATCAGTTACTGAACTTGGTCAAGTTCCGATACTCTTCTTACCAAGAATTTTAATAAGATTGCTTTCATGGAAGTAACCTTAGTACTTCACAGTCGACCATATTTCGTCACCTTAAGTTGGTCCATAAAGTTAACAGACACTGCCGAGTTTTTCCACACGATTTGACATTTTTTGATCTTCAACGTCGCATCGAAATCTGTAGAAAACTAATCGAAAATCCTCTTGATGAAAGATTTTTTAGAAGGGTAACTACTTGCGATGAGAAAAGAATCTATTTTCGAAATACTGATGACAGAAAGCAGTGGTTGGACCCGTCTCAACCTGCCCTACCAGTCGTTAAAAAGGGCGAAAGGGTAATGTTCTCCGTTTAGTGGAATTGCCTAGGGGCAATTCACTTTGAACAATTAGAACCAATGTATGCTTCACCTCAAGCTAAATATCCTTCTTTGATCAACCGAATGCATGGTTTGTTTCTTTAAAATAACGCAAAACCGCATACCGTGCGAAAAACCATGGAAAAAATTGAAGAGCTGGAAGGGATCGAACTTCTCCCTCTCCAGCATAAAGTCCAGACCTTGAGTTTTTTAGCTCAAAAGCCAGGAATGGTACAAAAGAGGTAGCGAATGATTGATGGCTAAAGACCATAGAGCATAATGGTGTATATTTTGAAGATTAGATATTTACGATATTTTTTTTACTTAGGGGTATCCAAAAGTTTTGACGTTTTCATCAATAATTCATTTTAAAAAATTTAAAAAAAAAAATTTTTGCATAACCATGTTCTCCATTTTATTAGCTTTCTAATGTGTGGTCGCATCAACATATTGAATATGTATTTCAAAAGTTTCAGCTCATAATTTGAAACTCACATTTTTCAAAATTTCAAAAATGAATAAGGAGCACGTAAGAAGCTATATTTTGATCAGGTATAAGTTAAATATTAGAGCAGCAGTAATCCATTCCGAACTTATGGCATTAATGGGAGATAGTGCTCCTTCTAAACGTACTGTCGAAAGGTGGATTGAACGTTTCAAGAGTGGCGCGGAGTCAGTCAACGATATTGATCGAATTCGACGACTTGTTGAAAAGAACCCGAGGATATCTATACATTATATTGAAGCTGAGACAGGCCTGAGTTATGGAACAATTGGACGGATCTTGCACGGCCATTTAAATTAACGTAAATTATCCTCGCGTTGGATCCCCCATGAATTGAATGAGAATCAACAAAAAAAAAGGGTTGAGATTTGTCGCAAAAATTTAGAACTTTTAGAGACCCAAAGATGGCGTTTATGTGATATAGTTACAGGGGATGAGTCATGGATTTACCACCGTAAAATTGGGAACAAAGCATCTAATTCGAGCTGGGCTCCAAAGGGCCAAAGTCCGCAAACTGTGGTAAAACGCAACCAATTTGAGCCGAAATCAATGGTGTGTGTTTTTATTAAAACAACAGGACCTGTTTTAGTGCATGTAGTTCCTAGGGGAGAGTCTATAAATAACACCTATTATGTTGAAAATGTCTTAGGTCCTCTTATTGAGACCTTAAAATCGCAAAGACCAACATCAGGTACAAAAAATATGAAAATTTTGTATGACAATGCTCGACCTCATGTTCATGAAAACGTCAAGAACTTTCTCAATACTAATCACATGACCATAATCGACCATCCGGCTTACTCCCCAGACTTAGCTCCATGTGATTTTTGGTTATTTAACGAAATTAAAAAACGCTTACCCGATCGTACAAGTGAAGAACTCTTGGAATCCCAAATTACAGAGATACTTAATTCGATTCCTAAAGAAGAGTTTCAAAGGACCTTTCAAAAGTGGACTGAGCGGATGAAACTTTGTAAAGAAAATCAAGGCAATTACTTTGAACACCTAAAAAAATAAAATCGATAAAAAAATTTTTTTTTCGTCTTTTTTAACCCGAACGTCAAAACTTTTGGATACCCCTAAGTATTTTAATTAAATAATAAAAAACTTGAAAAAAACGCAAAATTTTATGAATCACCCAAATACTTTTAATATTAAGGGTTTATTTGGCGTTTCTTGTTTATAATTTCGTCAAATAACAAAAATCTTTCCAACTCTTGGATGCTCAAAAATTTTATTACATAAAAAATTATTTTAATAAATCTTAAAATTGCTTTCAAAATAAAAAAAATAAAATAATAATCGAAAAAACCATCATTGATTCATTAAATACACATTTGATTGAAAATGATTGTACAACGGTTTGAATCGACTCGCCCGTTTGTTGCAATGGTTCAATTTTTGTAAAATTCTCCGAATCGGTTTTCACTGATAACTCAACTGCAAATATTGCTGCTTTAAACATTCCAACCATTTCAATTCCACCTTGTTCACAATCAATCATACACGCTTCGCATAATTGAACAGAACTTAATAATTCGTTCATACCTAATGCATTATTATTCAAACTAGTTTGTTTGACTTTATCACACTCTAAAACACATTCGTCATTCAACGCTCGTTTCTTTCTTCCCAATAGAGTTTTTTTAAAAGTCTTATTTTGACAACCATCATACATTATTCCATTACTTAGTGAATAAGTCTCATGAGTAGCCCTTATTACAATATTAAAATAATCCAACCATTTGGTTATAATTATGTTTGTTCGTGTTTCATAGTCATTGATTATTTTGGTATCCGAATCGAAGTTAACTAGCTCTATTAACTTGTTTTCACTTTCATATATCACCGTGTCACTGTTGTCAAAAGTGTATGGGAAACTTGAATTTGTTAAATGTAAACTTATGTTTGACTCACCTTGGTTGTAAATGAACTTTATCTCGATTAGAGCAGAAAGTTCCGGTCGGCTTAGAATTTTATCCGAACACAATATCTTTAATTTTCCACTTTCAAAACATGTTATGTCTTGACCTAACGAACAAATTTCATAATTTCTTTTGTAAGAATAAACATGAGGATCACCAGTGATCATAGTTGAGTATCGAACAATATCTTGATTTTTTGGACACTTGAATATATGTTTCGATTCATGTTCACATTCATCGATATAAATTGAGTCATTACATACTTTCGACACATTATTCAATTGAATACTTAAATTTCTAGCCAATGATATGAATGAACAATCGATTTCTGTATTCGAAATTGTAAGTGATATTACATCTGATTCAAATTGTTTTAACATACATTTGTCCATATTTACAACACTGTCGATATCTAATGAAATTGACTTTGAAGCAAACCAAAACGGATACTTTGAACAAAAACTTTTTGAATTGAATTTTCTAATTGTGTTATTTCTTAAATCAATATTTAAATTTGAATCTAAAGCTAAGTTAATTTGACGTTCGAATGCGTTATTTGGTATAATTTCCAAATTTCCATTTTGATTAGACAAATCGATAGACTGCAACGAAATTAACTTGTTAATACTTGGGATAACTTTTAAGTAATTATTTGATAGATACAGATACCTCAATTTTGAAAGTAAATCGAATGATTCAAGTTCAATTCTTTCAATAAAGTTATTACTTAGATCAAGTGTCTCTAGATTCCTTGCTTCCTCAAACATTGTTTTTTTGATTAAACGTATCCTGTTATTTGACAAATAGAGATAAATTAAGTTAACCTGATTTGGGAATTCAATTTCTTCTAAAAGATTTGACCTTATGTCCAATGAATTTAACGATTTTAAATTCTCAAAAAAATCCCCATTTAGTCTTGTAAGCTTATTATTTTTAATGATAAGGGTCTTCAATCTAATCATGCCTTTAAGATTTAAATCAGTTATACTGTTACTGGAAAGATCTAAACTTACCAAATTGATGGGGTTACCTAACCGTTGTAAGTTTACAAATCCAGAAATGTTTGTTCTATCTAAATACAAATGTACTAACTTGTTCATACATTCTAGTTTAATATTTAAATTTCCGCTTAAAGTTAAATAAACTAATTTTTTCAGTTTAGAAATAAGTTGACATGAAATTTTTCCAATTTTATTGTTCGATAAATAAAGATAAGAAAGACTTGATACATTTTCGAATGTTTGATTGTCAATTTCAGTTATCAAATTTGAGTTTAATTTAATCGAGATTAAATTTGGTAAATGGTTAAACATTGAATTGTCGATTTTTTTAATGCGATTTGAATTCAAATATAATTGTCTTAACGATTTAATTTTGATTGTAAAATTTTCAATTTGATTTGAATCCAAATAAAGATCTTGTAACTTAGTCAAATTATTAAGATCAATATCAACTTGGGTTATTTGATTTGAATTAAAATCGATACTTTTTAATTTAGACCAGGTTTTAATCTCTTCCAAAATTGATCTTAAATCATCGTTATTTAATTTGCTCTTGTAGAAATTAAATGATTGAATTGTACTCGAATAATTTTTCAAGTTAATTAGATTCGTTATTTGTGAATCATTGAAGGAATACAATGAGATTTTTTTCAATGCGAGCATTCCATCTAAACTGGTATTAGATATGTTTTTTAGATAGAGACCATTCAAACTTAGACTTTGTATTGACAAGTTTTGAAAAGCGTTGTTTGGAATTGTTTCAAGATTTGAATCGAAAAGAACACGATTTACATCGTAATCTCCTCTTTCGGGAAACAAAATTCCATTACATGAAATAGAACAATATTCCATAAACGCATCGTAAGATCTGCTACATGATGGAAATGGGCAAATAGGTTCTGATTTGATTGTTCCAATTAGGCAAGAAACAAAAATTGTAAGAAAAAACATTCTGTCTGTTTAGTGTGATTGATTGAAATTGTTATTTATAGCTGATGAATTGGAATCAAAAAAAGTCATGCCTGTCACAACACCTCCATTCAATTTAGATAAATTTTGATTCGCAAATTCTCAAAGGAGATCTCAAAAGTTTGAGAACTCAAGTAGAGATCCATAAATTTGAATAAAGTGACAAATAAAGCTTTGAACAAAACATTATTAGGAAGAAGGACAAGATCCAATGTGTCTAGGAATGTGAAAAAAAGTAATAGAGATATTCGAGTTTAAAGGATTATGCATAGAAACTGTATTGTGTAAATTAAAGCCAAATGAATTTAATCACAAAAATCACTTGTCATGTCAAAATATTTTTTTGTCAAAAAATAAATAAGAAAATAATGTCAAATTTGTCAATTGTTTTTTATAACTTTTCTAAATTTTTTTTAATTTATTTTCTTCTCATCATAGGATAAGTATCTACTGAAAGAAAAATTTAATTTTAGAACTATTTATTGCCGATTTCAAACCCTGATGTGAAAATCGGGCAACATGAAGTTTAGTACGATATAACTATAGTACTATTGTGAAAGAGATTAAATACCAAAAAAAGTTTCCGTAGTGACTTTTACAAAATTATGTACAGTCTGTACATGAAATTTATTTTTAGAGACCCTCTATTAATGCATGTTCCAGGGCCATCCCAAATTCTTAAGTGATTACATTACATAAAAAAGAATTTTTTTTTAGAAAATCACGATTGATTAAACAGATAAACGACACATTTGTACACCTTGTACACGAAAAATAAATTAAAATTTTAACAAATTTTGAATTCAACTTATTATATTTAGATAACTTTTCTGGCTCATAATTTTAAGAGGAGTCAGAAAATGAAATCATACTGTAAAAAAAATCAAAATTTCACTAGTTTATTAGAATTTAAACTTTTAAAAGGTTATTGTATTAATGGTTTATGTCTATTCCAATGTACGATGATAGAAAGCTTACAGCTTACAGCTTACAATTCTTGTATACTCTCTTAATTGCTTCATCTCACTTGCTAAATCATCAAAGAGATAAAAGTTATCATTACATAAAAAATAACGATGAAATGATTTATTTTATCTAGTTTTGAGGAATCAAACTCACACTCCAACGCAATTTTTCTAATGTCCAACCACGGGGTAATAAAAAAAAAAAATTTCTAACACTAGGCGGGGGGTCAAAAATATTCCGCAAAATATACCCACCCTTGGGAAGAAAAGTCCTTCAGATACTAAACTTTTTAATACCCACCCCCCCTAAATATTATCAGTGCAAACTTGTTTTCTAAGGTCCCTTCTAAAAATGTATTCACTGGTTTCCCAAGAATATAAAAATGGCCGTCTCATACGAATATAGGAATCAGATAATTTCTTCTCCACGTAGAATCGAATCCCGAACCGTCGAATCAAGTTAATTTCCGTGACTTAGTTCACATAATTTGTCTAAAAAATATATAGAGTGAGTATTCATAGAAACGCTGGATATGCAAACTTTATCGGCTTTTTTTAATACTCTTAGATCATTATCAAACTCACACCAAAATAATCATTAATTTCAAAACGATGTAATTCAAACGTTATTTTTTTATCCTGCTCCATTCACACAGTCAATTAAAAAAACAAGCCTTTTTAAAATTATTTATTAAACCGTTTCGTTTTAAATTTTTAACGCAATAAAAATAAAATTTGAAGGGAGAGGCTAAACATCTTTTCGCAAAGTTGAAAAAGAATTTAACTTGATTTTATTTCTTTTGTATTTATTTTTTTCTCAGAAAGACCAACCCACCCAGTTTTTTTTCCTTTTTGAAATTTTATAAACCACCCCAAATCGGGTAAGAAAATTTTTCTTCTTCACTTTTATTCCCTCATAAACTACCGACCCTACCCGGCCTCGTGTAAAATTTCCGGAAAAAAAATCAACCCCTGGTCCAACTCAGCATTACACGATTTAAAAACCAGCCATAAAGATTTTATTTCCTCTACAGACTTGACTTTTAAAGACAACTTTTGTTTATTTTACCAGACCCTCTCTGTTCTAGTTTGCATGTGATACATTTGTTATCAAAAAAAATTCTCCGTTTGAGTTCAATAAGAACTCGTTTTAATCCGATATACTTCTTTGCGAACAAATTAATCAATGTTTCTTAAGAGTGTAAGACTGAGTTTTTGAATAATTCTTACAAAAAAATTCTAAATAGTTCCAAAATAATCGAAGGACTGATTATTTCTATCTTTTTTTTAAGGCTTCAGTCAACCAAACAAATTTTGCTTTACCCCAGTCATTTTTGTCAATTAAATCAAATATTTTCTTGATAATTGAAAGTTTCCTTTTTTGTTAGTTAAGCCAGATACTTTGAATCTTGATCGATTGTTAGCCAAACGGAAAACTGGAAATAGTTAATTGTGCATGAATGAAAAATTTTTATGGCCTTTTTGTCCCTTGTTTCTTTAGACGAACATGAATTAGTCGGCAAATGAAAACAGATATTTCGGAAATTTTTTGATGAGATCGGTTTAATGTTATTTTTCGGCTACGGAAGTTCTCGACGTTGAGCTTGAACTTGAATTCGAACGTTTCGTATTTAAGTTTTCGTTTTTCTTAGTTTTCTTAGGGATATCTTAGGATGGTTTAGGATTTTTTTTGAGATTTTTTTATCATCCCTAAAGTCCCTGAGCATCGAGATTGGAATTTCATCAAAAGTAAAGTCTGTTTCCAAATCATATTGTAATGTTTCGGCTTTAATTTTCAACATAATTTAGAACAGATCTACACACCCTTCTTTCCGACTCAAGTTATCTAAGACAGTGGGTACACGATACCCACTGTCTTTGATAACTTTATCACTTTGGCTGCACATATTGCTAAATGGGTCTGCTGTAAAACAAGCTCTTGCGTCCGTTTCCAGGCTTCTATACGTTGTGATGGTCAAACCCAATACGAGAAGATTCGAACGCGATCCGTAGACCCACGTACCCGTAATACAGCACATTTAGAACGGTGTTAGAATGATATCAACATCGCCGCCCTCCCATTTTCACATCCAGGCTTGGGACTGGCCACGGTATGGTTACGGCTTATGGCTGAAAATCCACTTAATCTTTAATCAATTAAATTAATTTATAGCAAAATTCCATAAAAAATTATTGAAAACTTACCTTTTTTAAAATGACAAGTCGACCTCGTACACGAGTTTGTATCTCGATTTTTTTTTCCAAGACATTATTCTCCAATTTTAGGTTTTTTTTTAATGTTATTTTTTTAAATATAATGTTTAAAGAAAGATAAATTTTGATTTATTTTTTTTTATTGATATTTTTTTTTCAAAACCTAAGTACTATTACATTTTTGAAAATTTCAAGCGTGATTCTTTTAGAAACTTTTATTCTTATGAACAAAAATATAAAATGACTTCGAATAGTAAGATTTAGTACTATTCGAATTTTTTTTTATTGAATAAAATAAAAAGAAAAAGCCGGTGTGTACAGGGTGTACAAAATTATTTGGATTGTGCATAACAATTCGGACTATGATTTTTTTAAGTCGAAACAAAAACAAATTGAAAAAACGAATTAAACTTTAAACTAAGACTGGATTTGGATTTTTGATTTTAGGGAAAGTTTGAAATTTTCTTGCTTGGTTGTACATAATGAGTACTTTTTACTAAAACAGGTCCCTCTTTATCAACTCTTTCCATAATGAATAGTACTAGAACCGTACGGTACTATCGTACAAAAACCTCTTAAAATGTATTTTTTTATTTTTCGAAAAAAAAATTTTTTTATGATCCCTTCCTCCGTAGTTTTATAAAATAAGAGTAAGTTGGTCACCTTTTCTGGCCAAAATCTCAGCTATTTGATCATGAATCATATTTAATGGACATATATTCTGGAAGCGCATATTATAATCTTCCAAATGATGTGTTTAATGTTGCGGAAAAAAATACTACGTAAATTAAATTTCAAACAGCGCATAAATCAAAAAAAGTTAATGTCTTTTTTAACATGAGATGAACTTAATATGCATTCCTTCAAAAACTTTGTATCGGCGAGCCTCCCTCCCATTTTCTCATCCGGGCTTGGGACCGGCCATGGCATGGTTACGACTATGCTAGTGCCATCCACCTCAGTGACTGTGGGACGTTCATCATAAACAGCGCCACTCATCCGAGCCGAAGCTGCGAACTCGACAACTATTCAGACTTAGCTTGGAACCACAAACCAAGCGTATTTTCCATTAAAGGAGAATACTTAACTTTATCACTTTGGCTACACATATTGCTAAATGGGTCTGCTGTAAAACAAGCTCTTGCGTCCGTTTCCAGGCTTCTATACGTTGTGATGGTCAAACCCAATACGAGAAGATTCGAACGCGATCCGTAGACCCACGTACCCGTAATACAGCACATTTAGAACGGTGTTAGAATGATATCAACATCGCCGCCCTCCTATTTTCACATTCAGGCTTGGGACTGGCCACGGCATGGTTACGGCTTATGGCTGAAAATCCACTTAACCTTTAATCAATTAAATTAATTTATAGCAAATTTCTATAAAAAATTATTGAAAACTTGCCTTTTTTCTAAGTCTATGTCTTTTTCAACTCAATATGGCAAAAAGTATCAGTCTGGTTTTAAGCTCTTGAGAACGGAGCTGTACTAGGCCGCATGACGCTTGTATAAAAACCATCATTGTCAACTTTGTTCAAGACCATTTATTTCAGTCATGTTTTGACGAGGAAGACTTAATCTGTAGAACCGCCAATGTTCATTTGAAGTTCAACAGGTTTCTAAAGGGAATATAAGTTATTAATAGCTAGGAGATTAGGATTGAAAAATTTTATTTTTAAATACCGAACCTCTATGCAAACTAAACTTCTTGATAGACTTTGGATCATATGAGTAAGTTTTCATCTAAAATTATTTTCTTGGTGGAAATTGTTATTTTGCGAATTCATAAGGAAGCTTGTTTTAGGCTTATTGGCGTTAAATGGAGAAATTTCAAAAGATGAATCATATTCCTTAGATGATAAATTTTATTGTTGTAGACTTTAAGTTAAATTGAGTTTAGTTTTTCTTAAATTTTATTAAAAAAATAATTGACTAAAAAAATTAATAATACAACAAACAAGGTCTTGGTCCTTGTATAAATTAAAGTCTAGTTATTTGAACTATTTCAGGATTGTCATTTTTAATCTCATCGCCATCTTTTTTAGGTAAAATACCAACCGCCAAATCATCTATTTCATAATCATCATTTTCATTCGAATTTCTTGTTTTTTCAAGATTATTATTCGTGTCAACTTGGAACGAATCATCAATTTGAGAACTTTCAACAGGAGTGTCTTCTCTCAATGGTTCAATAACACGACTCGATGAACCTGTTCCCAAGAATGGTTCATCGTTCTGCAATTTAGCAAAGTTTATAAAAACTTGATCTAAAGTTGTTTGACTCACTGAATAATCTTTAACATTCAAGTAATCTCGATTTGACTCGATACGACCGAATATGTGAGATAACTTTGTATCCTCAAAAGGTAGAACATACTCGAACAAATTACGATGGGTTTCTTGTATCTTCGAAGTCGGAAAGTTACGTTTCATAAATTTTTTTAAATTAATTTTATCTTTATCGTCATTAAGACGTATTGAGAGTTTATAACCATTGCCAAATTTTGATTTTAAATGTTGAGGACTTCCTATACATTTGAATTTACCATTTACCATTATTACTAAACGGGTACATAAAGCTTCACATTCTTCCATACTATGACTTGTGAGTATTACAACACGATTTTCTTTTATTAAACTTATAATATCGTTCCATAACAATCGTCTTGCTTTTGCGTCCATTCTAAAATTTTAAAAATTTAATTGTTGAGCTTAAGAGTTAACCCATGAGTAAATTTACCCTGATGTTGGCTCGTCTAAACATACCACACTCGGGTTACCGACTAGTGCGATTGCTGTTGAGAGCTTTCTTTTGTTACCACCAGAGAAATCTTTAAAAAATAATGTTTATCATTCTCCTAAGGTTCCGGAAATTCAAAACTTCCACGCTATCAAAACTTTGATATTTCGATATCAGATTCGGAATCTGCGCACCAAAAAACCTGTAAAAATGTGTTTTTTTTATTTTTCGAAAAAATAATCTTTTTTGACCCTCCTCCCCCATAAGTAAGTTGGCCACCTTTTCTGGCCGATATCTCAGCTATTTGATCATGAATCATATATAATGGACATATATTCTGAAAGCGCATATTCTAATCTTCAAAGTGATGTGTTTAATGTTGCGGTAAAAAATATTCCGTGTTTTTATCCTAGGAAAAAAAGCGGAAAAATGTGCAGTATTCCAGTTAAATCGAATTTCGTCCTTCAAAATACCCATTACCCCCCAGTTTTTATACATAAGGATTACGAATTTTCGGTCAAAAATTCCAAATTTCCGATTTAGCTAGAATTATGCACATTTTCCGGCTTTGTGAATTTTTTAGACAAAAATACAATTTGTACAAAAAATAATTACATCCTAGCCTTTAATTTTCTTTCTGATCATATTTATGAGTTGAAATTTTATAAAAATGTGGTACAACTTTTGTATCACCTGATGGCATTTTTTAAATTCTGATAAAACTAATGGCTTTGGAATTATTTGGAAAAAATTATTTTTAAATTAGTACATGCATTTGAATTACATAAAAATGCTTAAGAAGCTTAACATTTAATCTGGTTTTGGTTATGTTTGTTTTGACATTTAATTTTTTTTTTCTATTCGTGTACTAATCAACTTTATCTTTTAATGCGGATATTTCTTAAACGATTCCTCTTCCGCTTAAAAGGAAATTACCTTCAGGTGATACAAAAGTTGTATCACATTTTCATATAATTTTGACTCAAAATATTATCTGTAAGAAAAATAAACACTTTTTTAAAATTATTTTTTGTACAAATTGTTTTTTGTTCAAAAATTCACAAAGCCCATTTTCCCGCTTATTTTCCTCGGATAAAAACACAGAATATTTTTTACCGCAACATTAAACACATCATTTGGAAGATTAGAATATGCGCTTCCAGAATATATGTCCATTATATATGATTCATGATCAAATAGCTGAGATATCGGTAAGAAAAGGTGACCAACTTACTCTTATTCTATAAAACTACGGAGGAAGGGATCATAAAAAATTTTTTTTTTCGAAAAATAAAAAAATACATTTTTAGAGGTTTTTTGGTGCGCAGATTCCGAATTTGATATCGAAATATCAAAGTTTTGATAGCATGGAAGTTTTGAATTGCCGGAACTTTACTTAATTGATTTTGATCTTACCTCCTGAAATTCGATCGGCAAATACTGTTAAACCAACCCTATGCATAGCCCATTCGCTTACTTGATTAACATATTTTTCCGGTATACCCCTCAACCTTGCAAAAAACACCAAATGCTCTCTAGCGGTTAATAAAGGTATGATTGCATCAGTTTGTGGACAATATCCGATGTGTTGATGGACTTTTTCAATCTGTCTCGATACACTGTAATCATTAACAAACACATCACCCCCACTCATTGAAATTTCTCCAGTTATCATTTTAAAACTAGTCGTCTTACCGGCTCCGTTGACACCAATTAACCCAAAACACTCGCCTTTATTGATACCTAAACACAAGTCGTTTACAGCTACGTGTTTTTTGAACCGGTACTTGTCCCATTTTTTATAAATTTTAGTCAGGTTTACTAAACGCACAAAGTCGTCGTTTGTGTTTGATTTTATAATTTTTTCATTTTTTATATCCTCGTCTTTACCGAGAATTTTGCGAATTCGTTTAAATCGTTTTTTATTTTTGTATTTTGAATTTTTAATATTCTCAAGAATTCGGTTTCTTTCAATACGAACATCTTCATCTTCACTTTCTTGTTCATCCGGTAGTTTTAAATTTTCTAAATTTTTTTCCGGTTTAAATCGGACAAAAAATTTGTACTGTATTAACAAATTAAGAGTGAAATAAGCAACACCTTGAATACCAAGAGCTAATAAATTACGTCCGACTTTATCAAATTCGAAAGGATTGTAGTCCGACTTGTAACCAAACCCTCGTTTGACTTCAGCTATTGTGTACAATTGAGCCATTTCAATAAAACCTTGACCCAAACAATAATGCGGAAAAAGAATTATAAAAATTGGTTTAAGAATCTTGTTAATTTGTAGAAGCTCTTTATCATCGTCTCCTAGTTGAGTTAGAACAGTTGTAGTCATTGTCGATACGACTCCAATGAACACGTTCAATGATGAACTTATAACAAAAGCAGTGCTTGGGACTTTGAAAACATAGTTAAGAGGGTACATTAGCGGTATACAAGCCCAACCGTACAGTAACATCAATCCAATCAAACAAGGAAAGTTTTCTTTGGACATGTAGGCTTTTACATCGAATATTAAGAATATTATGATACATAAAAATGTCGGGATTATGTAATTCAAGAGATCCCATACGTAGTTACTGATCCAATAGATGTATGGTCTTACACCACTTACAAATTGTAACTGTTTTGAATTATTCGCTCGTTCTTCTAGAAGAAAGACTAAAAAGCTTGCTGGAATGAAAGAGAGGGCGAAAATGATACAGACTGCAACGAACAAATCGATTATGATTCTTTGTTCCAATTGGGATAAGAATTGGGACCGGGTGAAGCTCATCGGGTGGTTAATTGCGACTATACCGTGTTCTCTTGGATCAAAGTTGGATTTTTTAAGTTTACTTCTCATGAATGCGTTGTTAAGAATGTTCAAATAGGCGACGTTAGCGTCATAGCCTTTTGTGTTGTACCAGAGTTTAACATTCTGGTTTGTTATTAGACTATTCGGATCAAAGTTCGTATTGGACTCGGTTACAGTGTTCAAAAAGTTTGATAACAAACTTGCATTGAATCCGATCTTAGGTGTCAAAAATTCATATCCCCCGTATCTTTTTTTAAATATATTTTTGTTTAACTCAGTTTTAATCAACCAGTCGGACACATTTCGACCTGTTAAGTCATATAAAATATCTTTTGTTTTTAAATTGAGTACGTCTCTGTAAAAAATATCACCACCAGCTGATACGGGACATTCAGGAAAACCGGTCGAACAATCACAATCAATCGAACGTTTTGAATAAGTGTAATTTGTTTGTAAGAGTTCTTGTATGAATGAATAATTTGGTGTTGAATTTTTTTGTTGAATATAATTTTCGAAACCTTCACAATCAAGTTCACGATTAGCTACACGTGTTGAATCAACAGCTGATGAATAGATTATTATTTTATGACCTTTCATACACCGTGTACCAGGACCAGGATTTTCAATAAAAGTTTTATAGATGTGATTTATTTCATTTATGTTGAATTGTGTGTCCGGATTTGTTTGTACTTGGGTGCCATTTTCAGTGGAATAGAATGTTTTATCGAAATCAAATGAAGAACTACGACTAAAAAACATAACATTAGGGGTTGGATAATACCAAGGATGAAGTTCTAATGGAGGTCTATCAGACGGTTTAGGCGATAGAGTAGCGACAAGTAAAGCGAGACAAACAAATATCACCGGTAGGACTATTTCAGCAAAGAAACCTTTTTTGTTACGTTTAACACGATGCAGACGTTTTATTAACAAAGCATAAAGTTGTTGAAATACGATCAAAAATGAGTCAGTAACACGTTTTTTTGTGTATTCATAATACTTGTCTAGGACTTCCGGAGTCAGTTTTTGAGGCTTTTCTCGTTTGAATAAAGAACATTTTGATATTTTCTTTTTGATTTGGGTGAAATTGACTCCCAAATATTTACGATCGTTTGAATTAAATTTGTTCTTTTTTGGCTCTTTGGCAAGTTTTATGAAAATTTCTTCCAATGTTGTGTCTGATATACCGATGCTGTCGATACCTTAAAAAAAATTTATTTAACATTTATTGCCATACATTGGTTTAATTTTGGCGGAGAATGGTCAAATTTTTTTGGGCCTTTGAAAAACATACACCCAGGTGTAACTTTTACACGAAGTGAGGTATGCAAAAAATGGGGGTATATGAGGATCCTTTAAGACTGAAAAGTGAAAACTCAGTTTTCTTCCAAAAATGACTTCACTGGGGGTCTAAATATGGTATAATTTAGTAGCCCTTCATTTACTCTACCTTATATGAAAATAATTTTGTGCATACCTCACTTCGTGTAAAAGTTACACCTGAGTGTATGTTTTCAAAAATACACCCGGGTGTATGTTTTTCAAGGGTCCATTTTTTTCTTGAAAAAAGTCCTACTATACTTTTCCAGCCTTATAACAAGATTTTTGTTCAAAAATATTTTCACCATACTTAATAATCTTATCAGCGTACCTAAAAATCTTTTCAACATACATTAGCTATTAAACATACTATTTGCTGAAAATAATGCCTTTTTAACATAAGGTTCATTAAGTTCAAAATTTCCACACTATCTGAATTTGTTATTTCTGATATTGTAACCGTGTTCTACGACCTCGAAAACCCAAGAAAATCAATTTTTGTCATGGTGATAAAAAATCAAAAATTTTACCCCGTAGCTTTTGTCAATGTGCTTTATTTAAACATTTTAGATAACATGATTGGAAAAAGCTATAATTGATGTAAAGATATGTTCTGAAAGCTAAAAAGCTACCATTGACGCTGGGACTATTGTCGATGAGGAAAAATATTCCCTAAAGCAATACACGGGTGAAAACGGTAAAAATAAGGGAATTTTTTCAGTCAAACCTCATCTCCTCCTAGGGGAGCCACAATCCCCATCTTTTTACATCTGATTAAACAAGAGGTGATCCGTTTTACCTTAAAAAAGATTTACAAAACTCAAAGCATTATTTTCAACAACTCACCTATAAAATTAATTTAAGTGTGATTTTTTCTGGCCAAAAAAATTTTACCTTCTTTTGTCTCGATAGAAACAGTTTGTACTCTATTTTATTGTTTTTCTTTTCATAGAGCCTTAAAACATTTTTACAGTCGACTGGCGATAATCCGTATACAGTTTAATCCGAATAATTTAACATCCGAACAGAAATACCCGGGCTCGGAGCCCTTTCCGTTACTATTACATGTATTTGATTATCCGTAGATTTTAATCCGTACAACAATTTTCTAGGGCTTTTTGTATACGGATTATCGCGAGTCGACTGTACCAAATCGTTTCAAGGAAACTAATCGAACGAACCCATAACATACTACTAGTCACCTCAACGACATAAAATTTGTTATGTTAAAAATACTAAGTACGTTTTTCAGCAATTAAGTATGTTTTTAATCTAAGTATGATGAAAAGATTTTGAAGTATGCTAGTAAGTCAGACCCAAATTTGATATCTTAAGATTGAAAAAAAAGTTATAATTGATCTTAAAGCATGATCTGTAAGCTAGAAATCTCCTATTGACGCTTAGAACTTAATCCAATTGAATTTTTTGTGTATCTATTACTTTTAAAGCATGGATCTGGGTTGGATAACCCTTAAAATTTGGGTAAATACACCCAAAACCTAATTATGTTGGAAAAAATTATTGTTGGTCCCCTAAGAAGAACTGTGATTTTACGAAAAAATTCCTCTTTTTACCGTTTCACATAAGTAAAGCTTTATGGATTTTTTTTTTCCCATCGATCATGGTCACAGCGTTAACGTTAGCTTTTTAGCTATCAGACCTTTTCCTCAAATCAATTATTGTTTTTTTCCAATCATGTCTACATTTATGTTTAAATAGAGCACCATGCCATCTGGCTGTAAAATGCGGTAGGGTATAGGTAAAATTTTTGATTGATACTTAATTTTCGTAATCAACATTATTGAATAAATAAAGTAAAAAATTGGTTGCTTCAGTCTTCCAAAAAGCTTTTGGAACCAATCGACCGAGAGCGTGATATTTAGGAGCCCAAGAGAACTTAAAAAGTTGGCAGAAGATTAGGTAGTATGAATCATTTTATGGTTAACTCATTCCTGACATTAAATCAGTTTTCAAGTAGGATTAAAAAGAGGAGGGGGTGACGAAGGATACATACCTAAATTTTCCATATTTTTTTCGACTTGTTGGAAAAATTTTTCATAATTTTTAGTGTAATTCGTTTGATTCGAAATTGAAAAAGTCATCTCCGAACCAATATTCTCAACAAGTACAGCATTTTCAATTCTCCTCTTGACAAACTCACACAAATTAACATCTTGTCTACTAACCAATGATTTAATTAACATCTTTTCGTTTTCAATTTGTTGCTTTTCATAATCTTCAAAATCAATTTCTTCACTATCAAACTCAGTCGATTGATGTCTTTCTGTACGAGTAAACGAATTTGTTTGATCAGTTGTAAAACTTGACAACGATCTAGCACCGGAATCGAATGAAGCTTCTGTCGATGATCTTGATGGCGTGTTTAACTTATCCTCATCGACAAGTGTCTTCTTTGCAAATGTCAAATAATACCCTTTACCGAATTTTTGTTTCAAAAAGTATGATGTACCGTGTGCAATTAGTCTTCCATTTGATATAATCGCGATTCGATCTCCTAAGACATCGGCTTCGTCCATATGATGCGTCGATATAATTATACTTCGACCTTTTCTATACTTGAACAGCAAATCCCAAATACTCCGTCGTCCAGCTGGATCAACACCTGCTGATGGTTCGTCGAGAATAACTGTTTTTGATCCACCTACAAAAGCGATGGCAACTGATAATTTTCTTTGCATACCACCAGATAGATTTCTTGAAAATTCATTCTTTTTAGGTCTCAATCCGGTATCGTCCAACATCTTTTCCATTTCTTTTTTAGTCGATTCACGGTCTAAGCCTTTCAATCTAGCAAAGAACCATAAGTGTTCTTTGACAGTCATTCCTGGGAATAATACATTATGTTGGGGTACAAACCCAATTGATTTTCGTATCATATCCATTGACTCAGTGATGTCAAGACCATCGATTTTAGCATGTCCGGATGTAGGCGAGTACAAACCGGTCAATAAATGCATAGTCGTACTTTTACCAGCACCGTTATGACCGAGGAAAGCCGATATCTCATCGCGATAAAATTTTACCGAAAGACCCTTAAGTGCGTGATTGTTACCACGAGAATAGACTTTATGTAATTTTTCGATTTCAACGCCGACGATTAATGGTTCTTCTATTTTTTCGATTGAATCATCATCGACCCTGTTCTCATCCTTTTCCTCTTCCATTTTGATTATTTTCTCTTTTGTTTGGTTCAAAAACCGGAATTTTTCGGATAATTTTTTGTACAATTTTTTCAATTTTGAATCGGATTTCTTTTTACCTGGTTTATCACCGCACCAAAATGATGGTTGGATTGGAAAGTACCATTTCCGAGCTAGACCAAATTCACCAGGGGCTACACCCTCAATGTACCAAGTCAAAAACATGTAAATCACCGAGTCGAGTAAAAGAATCAAACAGATATAATTCATTGTAAATGTGTCCTGATTTGAGTATGGAGTTTCATAAAAATTTTGCCAAGTGATCCCAACGTTTTGTTTTTCGAATGCTGCGATTATTTCACAACCGTAACTGAACGCCACTGTTGATGATAAACTAGCTAGAAACTTTTGCCAAGGGAGGATCACATCCGAGTAATTGACGAGTATTGTGTAAGGTAGATAGAGTAAAAAGTAAATTATACCGGCTACAACCGCGGCCAAATTAGCCTGATTAAAAAAAACACTTATCAAAAAACATTGGGTTATAGTCGCCAATGTGAAACATGTAAAAAATACCAAAAGGGCGCCAAAATCACTTTTAGAAGTTATATTTCCAAATTTTATAATCAAACAAAGAATCAGCACGATTATGAACATTGTAATGAATGATGTTATAAACCAAGACACCCAATGTATGCCATTTGATAGACTCATAACCCTCATGAACTCTTTAAGACGTTTCTCTTTTTCATAAACAATGTCTTTGACCATCATAGAGACTGTAAAAATCCATGCCAAGACCATGAATAATGGTAATGTCCGAGCTATGGCGTTGAGGAATTTATCGTTAATGAAACAAGGATAAGGCATCATTTGACCGATGATACCAAAATTTTGAGTAGAGTTAGTCTTCATTTCGACTATACCTTTTTCGACCATGTCTTGTAAATAAATGAAACCGTACATGAAGTAAGAGTTACATCCGAGACAATTTGAAGGACCGTAATAGTATGACTTGTCTTGAGTGTACGAAGTGTCATGGGTCATACTAGCGTTCATACGGATCTTGTACTTTACAATTTTCGGTAATTGATCATTTTCAGGAGGGTTTTCGAAAACCAATCCCGCCCAAAATGACTCCTTATCGATCAGTTTTAACCCTTTTTTGACCACTTCTTGTTCGTTTGCATGACCTTCGAACTTGTTCAACTCAATACACTGTAACGAGTTGCGTATAAAATATAACAGGGCTGTTGTAAATCTTAACTGAGAGACATAGGTTTGTAAGTTGATGAAACTACTGTTTACCGGTAGGTCATCAGGAAGAGTACCATTGAAACTTTTTAACAATTCGTTTCCAAATTCAGCTGTTTTTCCAATTAGACCGACAATTGAGTCCATTTGAGTTAATGTTTTGTTTATCTGTTTGACAAGTTTGTTATAAACCGGTGTGTTTGGTGAGTATAAAATTTTACCAAGGAACAAGGGTTTAATTTGGACAAAAAATACTTGAGCATCGTCTGATAAACTGTTTATAATTGCGTAAATAGTTTGACAAAAACAAGATTTTGTTGTTGATTGTATTTCGAGAGTATTGGACGGATCTAAATCAGCGTCAGTTCGATTTATTGGACACTTTTTGGAATCAATGACGTTTAAATTGTTAAATTGATTGAGCAAGTACGCAGTGTAATCGTATTGGTTGGTTATGTTTTTTGGTGCTGTAAAGTTAAATGTTGTTTCATTATTCGATTTAAGAGATGTTTTGAAATTTCTGAAGCCAAGATCAGGTGAACCTTCAAATTTATCAAATTTATCTGTATTGTTTTTAGGAATCGAACCATTTTGAAATATCGAATTTAATGAGCCGGTATTAATTGAACCGAAATCGATGGATTCGATAAGACTGAAAATACTCAGCTGAGATTTACCACATATCGCCCTTTAAAATAAAAAAAGTTTTCACTAGACTTTTGCAAAATAAACATATCAGTATTTATTTAAAGAGAACGTGATAATCTAAGGTCCGGCAAAAGAAAATCAAAATAAATTTCAGATATCTGTCTCGGAATTTAGCTTTTTGGTAATCATGTTTCACACAAATCATGCAATATTCATACATATTCTGATAGAGAAAGAAATTTTATACTAACTACGATTTTTCGATAATGTTTACTTATTGTGTATATTGTTTAAAATGAAAATTTTCGGAGGTTACCGCATTTTTTTTGATTTTAGTCCTCAGAATGTCACAAAACACCCATTTTCGATCGCAACAGCTGAATCTAGTCATTTTGTGAAAATGCTATAAGACACTACAGTCTTAATTTTTTGACTTTTTTCTCTAAAAAATTTTCTCAAAAACTCGAAGCATGGAAGTTTACCCCAGAAAATTGAAAAAAAACAAAAGGTCTGTAACCATGTCATACTCCATTCGAAGGGACCTAAAATTGTGTTCTGGAAACGGCAGTATTGAAAAAAATGAATACCCCTATGGCCCTAATTTGGGTGTCAGTTTGAAGATTTAAACTGTTTTACTAATGTAGTGCTTGTACTATTCGCCATTTTTAATAAATTAATAGAAATTATCTCAAAAATTTTGTACACCAAAGTACATATTTTGTTAACAAGGTGTAAATTACAACAGTATAACCGTAGATTTCTTCAGATTGCCAATTTTGGTAATCTTATTCTGAAGGAATTTTCCATGCTGAACAACGTGATGCATGCCTTGTAAACTGAAAAATATAATTGATGAGAGTCTTATGTTGACTCGATTTTAGACTGTGCCTGTTAAAAACGTATCAATTTAATCTTGACTTGCCAGCTTAATGACATACTTTCACAACACCGTAAATCTTGACGCGGATAATAATACATAGAACTCTAAATTTACGCGAAGCTCTCGCAGAAATAATGTTTAATAAGCTAAATAATAAGAGGAGACTTATAAAAATTTTATTCTTTGGTTTATCATATTTTTTGGACCCCTATAAGCCAAATTTACGTACAGTTAGTTGATGAAGGCTTGAAGTAAACATCCACAAATAACGTAATCCCACTTTTTGGGTCTGTAAAATTGATTTTGATAAAAGAGCGCGAATCGCTGTTTTTAAATTTAAAAGAAATCTATTGAAAAATAAAGCGGACAAGATACAAAAAATGTACCAAGGCAGCTAAAAAGAATCGGAAAGTTGACTAAAGCTAGAAGATCGCAATGAATATTGATTCTATTCCGGTCGACACTTAAATTTTTTAAGTGTCCTAATTTATGTGTAACAATTACAGTCGCGGCGTTAAAATACGTAGAATATTACTTAACAGGAGAAAATTCAGTTTTAGTTTGTCCTTTAGACTATTTTTGAAAAAAAACTCATAACACATGTTAAATGACTGCAATAAAATTGAATTTTCGTTTTTTAACCCTGCAGTATAAAAATCGAGTTTACAGTACACTCAATACATATTTTTTTTAATTGTGAAAGTATGATTAATGTTAGTCCAACGGAATATGAAGTCAATGATACAATTCTAAATTGTATTGGAAAATTTTTTGGCATCAAACTGAACATAATTGACTTGTATTTTGTGCCCAGCAAAGCGTAAGCGGTTTCAGAATTTATGAAATCTAACTCAATGAGCGTATTTATTCCTTAATTTAAGGGTGTCGGAAAATATTTTTGTTTGAGGAGGGACCTGACGATCATCCTTGATGGAGTTGGTCTGAATAGACTTTCAATAACCAGTCCAAATTAATGTGAAATATACGGTTATTCCTAAATTACGGAACCGAAACAAGGGAAACGGTACCTTAAACAATTTAAGTATCTGAAATTCCGTATTTTAGTAAATTCCGGTTCCGTAATTTAGGAACAACCGAAATATATGATACAGATTCTGGGACAACGGAACCGGAATTTACTAAAATACGGAATCGGAATTTCAGGTACCGTCTCCTTGTTCCGGTTCCGTAGTTTAGGGACTTGTTCCGGAGGACTGATTCCGCAATTTAGGTACCTGAAATTCCGATTCCGTTGTTCCGGTTCCGTAATTTGAGAACAACCGAAATATATGATACAGATTCTCAAAGAGCATAACATTTTACGCAAGAAAAACCTAAATTTACTACTCAAAAATGAAATATAAGACAATTTTTAAAGTATTTTTCACATAACAACCGAGATAATTTTTTTGCCACTCGGCTAGAAGAGCAGGAAATTGTTAAAAACATTGAAGGGTATAATTTTGTTTATTTTTTCTCAGGGAAAGCCACAAAATACCCAAAAAGGTGATAAAAATCAAATACATAAGGATTTTGAAAGGTGCAGATTAGAAAGTTTAGGGATTCATATTATTGCGTACATCAAAATCGACTTCTCCTTCGCGAGACAGAAATTTTTTTTTCATGTTTCTGGTGACTTTTAAATTGGAGAAATACGAAAACAAAACAAAAAAAAACAAATTTTTGCTTACGTTTTGAGATCTGTATTCGTAAAGTTATCCCAAATCTCCTGTATCGACTCAAATCCATTATTTTGCGACAAATTCGAATTCGAAAAGCTCGTACTCAATTCCGAATAAGCGTACAATGCTTCAATAATTTCTAACAATAAAAATGGATCACTCAAATCGGTTCGATCATAAACAATCCGTTTAACTTTACTTATATCCAAATACTCACTAACAAGAACAAAAAAATCTGTTAAATTTCCATCATTTAACCGACATAGAACATTTTTAATCAATTCACTCTCGTTTCCTTTCAACAAATAATTTGTGTTATTAAAACAAGTTTGAGATCTTATCCAATCGGGGTCATCCACTTGATTTGTTTGACGATTTAAATCGATCAATTGTAAATCAGGTCCGTACAAGATGTTCAAAAATGGTTTAACTTGAGCAATTTGACCAGTAAATGGTATAGGCTCTTTGTAACTAGTTGTATAATTACTGTACAAATAATTATAATTCGGATTCGAGTTGAGAATTGTATTTACAATTGTATCGTTTAAATAGTCTGGATATAGATCGTTGAGTAAATTTTTAAATTGTTGATTTGTAATTTTGAGGGATTGGGATAGGGTTAGGGTTTTTGTAACTTGAGCTGATTGAGAACGTATTTGTATCAAACGTTGAGCTAGTTTAGCTAGTTTTTTTGATGATTCAATCACGGTTGGTTGATTTAGAAATGTTAAAGTGTCGGTTGTTAATTGAGTAAAACGTGTAAATTCGACTGTTGAGTACATGTCTTGGGGTGATTGTGAACATGAAAAGTTTAAATTGCATATGTAACCACGTACGAATGGTAGGATCCCTGCTGATGGCAATGGGCGTTCGGCAAAGTGACCTTAAACAAAAAAAATTTTAATGTAGATTTCCCATTATATTTCATTATAAGTCGAAAAATTTTCCTTTTTTAAAAAGAGGGGTCCCAACTTTATTGACCAAGCAAGTGTTGTTGACCTAAAACTTATCTGCTGATGAGCCAAAAAAAAATATGTTTTGGGAAATTTCTTTTAAGTATAATCTTTTATCAAACCTTTTTAAAGAGTTCTTGGGGGTTAATTTGCGTGCTACAAGTACAACGAGCAAGAGGTCCAGCTGTCAGAAATTTTAAAAATTATTTTATGGGCCCTGCTCGGTAGCGACATCCAGTTCAGCAAGCTCTTGAATAAATTATGCTTAAATTAAACTCAACTAAGTTTTAAAAAGCTTTGCAGCGCGATTCGAATCAGCTCCAAAAGAAATATCACTAGCTCAGGCAGCTAACATGCAGACATATGTACCCATAAATATTAAGGTATTGGGTTGGGTATGGGTTACCCATAAATTTTGGATTTCAGGTATGGGTTGGGTAACCCAAAAATTTGGGTATTTTATAGATTTTAAGGGTTTTTTTTGGTCAAAAAATGGGTTTTGGGTACATATACCCTAATATTTAGGTACCCAACCCAGACCCATACCTGAAATACAAAATTTATGGGTGACCCATACCCTATCCAAACCCAAAACCTGAAGTCTTAGGTAACCCATACCTACATATGTCCGCTAACATGTAAAAAGAAACGAAAAATATGAAATTTTTTCATGACTATGCTCGGCCAAATGTTCAAGAAAATGTCAAAAACTTTCTCGATTCAAAACACATGTTCATAATCGACCATCCGGCCTACTCTCCAGACTTAGCTCCATGTGATTTTTGGTTATTTAACGAAATAACAAAACACTTAACCGATCATAAAAGCGAAGAACTCTTGGAATCCCATATTCTTAAATCGATTCCTAAAGAAAGTATCAAAGACCTTTCAAAATGTGGACTGAGCGGATTAAACTTTGCATAGATAATCAAGGCAATAAAAAAAGGAGGAAGCAATGTTTTAAAAGGTATTCTTGAAGAATTTTCTCGAAACACTTTCAAAGACTTGCTTAATTTCTAGAATTTTGATTTTACGGTTTAGTGAACCTTGAAGCACTTCTTGGTCTTATCCTTATCTTCTTTGAAAATTTTCAATTAGTCTTCGAGCTAAAACTCGTAACCCAAAAAGTCATCTTTTTAAATAAAATATAAAGACTCTTTAACACTAGAATTCTGCGAAAAACCGCGGAAATTCTCTTTTACCGCTGAATCAATTGTTTTTTCATCTGAATAAAGAAATAAATCGAATTTCAATCACAAATATTTTTCCAAGAAATAAAAAAATTGGGTGAAAAATAAAATGTTTGTAAATATGCCATATCCAAGTGACAAGATTCCTGTAGTATGATTCAATAAAATGGAATCACATAAATCAGACACTCTTTTTGTGAGTTTCAATAAAATATAGGATGGTCCATGTTAACAAAATATATAATTTCCGCGGTTTCTTGCGGATTTTACCGGAATAAATCCTAAATGCTAGAAATCTACATCTAAATAAAGCATGAGATCAATAGATTGGTATTCTAAAAGTTCACTTGAAATAAATAAAAATCGGGTCAAAAAGACCCGCCGGGCATTTTAGGTAAATCATTTTTTACTCGGTAAAATTTGATTTTTTTAGTCTTGAATAGTAGGTCTGGTCTGAAACCTTTTTGAAAATTAGTTTATTCTCTGAAAAATAGCTTGTACTGCACTTCTATCGAACTTTTTGTGGCAAGCGTAGCCGTAACGAAGCGTACCATACCTGTAGCGTAGCAAGGAGTCTCCGAAGCATAGCATCTCGTGCTAAACACACCAAAGTGTACCGTATTCACCGTACCGTACTGAGCAAAAAAATACATTACGCTACAGCACGCTTCGCCCTCTTGTTGCTAAGCTTCGCTATGGTACGGCTATGCTAGGGTTCGCTATCCACCAAAAGTTCAACGGGTCAGAAAGACCCGCCGGGCTTTCCAGTGTTAATGTAAATGCAAAACTTATATTAAAATTTAATAATTACATTGTGGTTCGTTTGACTTGAGACCACGGGTTCTAACCCACATTAAAATTAAAAATAAAAACAATGGCCATATGAGTTCAATCAACAATCGGAGCTAAAATCAAAAAAAAAATTATTAAAAAATTAATAACCATTTAGATCTAAATCGAACCTTTTTTCGTTTACGTAAAGTAAAATTTTTCCATAACAGTAAGTACAATTGTCTAAAAACGTCTAAAATTATCATTTGTTTCGTTGTTGCTTCTGAATGTTTGTATGTGTGTTTCGGATACAACAAAAAAAAAAAGAATTCGTTTCAATTATGTTTGCATGATTTTTCTTATGTAATTTGGTAACAATAAAAACAAAAAATCAACAACAAGAACTCTGTACGTCAACGAAAAAATTGAATAATATTAAAAATCATTGAAACGTGAAAATACCAAAGAAAATACTTGAGAAAAAAACTCATTAACGAAATATCACCATTTTCAAAAAAAAGAGAGATTAAATGAGAATAAAAGTGTGTAGTTAGTAAACTAATACGGAAATGTCTAATCAAAAAACTAGTTTATCTAAATAAAATAGACGACTAGTGTATTTGCTTAAATTGATAATTGTATTAGTTGTTCAAAAACAAAAAAAAATTCACTAATTACGCATCTAGACCCCCCGTTTTGTTTTTATTCTCAAGCCTTAAATTCAGTTTATTTGACTACTTCTATTTGAATATTAAATATCACATTACCTGATTGTCTAGAGATTAATAAAATCCATTCTAAAAAAAAATAAGGTCATTAGACTGATAGAGTTCTTTTAATTCTAGTTTAACTGTTTTTTTTTTGATTATGTCATACATGTTACTAAGTTAAAAAAGAAATATTTTTCTTTTTTTTTAGCAAAATAAATATTCAATGTTACATAATTTTCCCAATAATTTGTTGATTTTTTCATAAACGTGAGTGTTAAAAATGTTAATTTGACATAATATTTTTAAAATTGTTTCTTAATAATTCTTGAAAATCCTAGAGAATTCTCCATTAGGCCATCTGTAAGGTTCATTAAATTCAAAAGTGTGAAAATGCTATAAGACACTTCAGTCTTAATTTTATGACTTTTTTCTCTAAAAAATTTGCACAAAAACTCGAAAAAAGCTAAGCGTTGTTCAGCATGGAAGTTAACCCCAGAAAATTGAAAAAAACAAAAGGTCTATAAACTTGTCATACTTCATCCAAAGGGACCTAATATTGTGCTCTGGAAGCGGCAGTATTTAAAATAATAAACATTTATTGATTCACATGGATATCTCATATGAGATCGAATGAATACCCCTATGGCCCAAATTTGGGTGTCAGTTTGAAGATTTGAACTGTTTTACTAATGTAGTGCTTGTACTATTCGCCATATTTAATAAATTAATAAACATATTTTGGGTCTACTCTATTAGGTGAACATGTGTTCACATAATATGTGACCAAATCATGCTCACGGGTCAGGTGAACAAAATGTTCACCTATTTTTTAATTATTTTTTTTATGTGAACACATGTTCACCTAATAGAGGAGACCCCATATTTTGTTAACAAGGTGTAAATTACAACCGTATAACCGTAGATTTCTTCAGATTGCCAATTTATTCTGAAGGAATTTTCCATGCTGAACAACGTGATGCATGCCTTGTTAACTGAAAAATATAATCGATGAGAGTCTTATGTCCTATGTTGACTCGATTTTAGACTGTGCCTGTTAAAAACGTATCAATTTAATCTTGACTTGCCAGCTTAATGACATACTTTCACAACACCGTAAATCTTGGCGCGGATACTAATACATAAAACTCTAAATTTACGCGAAGCTCTTGTGGAAATAATATCTAATGGAGTCCTAAATTGAAGGCTAAATATGGCGTATTTTTTTAAAAAAGAGTCAAAAATAGGGTAAATTTTACTATACAATTTAATTTTAAATATATGTAAAAAAATCTCCTATTTTTAGAACCTTTGAAAAAAAAACTTGCCATATGGTTCATTAAATTCTAGTCAAGTGTCTAAGTGTCCACACTATCTGAATTTGTTATTTCTGATATTGTATCCTTGTTTTACGACCTCGAAGACCCCAGAAAATCAATTTTTGTCATGGAGCTAAAAAATCAAAAATTACCCCACGGCTTTTTGCAGGCAAATGTCAATGTGGTTTATTTAAAAATTTTAGTAAGCATGATTGTAAAGGGCTATAATTCATGTAAAGATATGTTATGAAAGCTTAAAAGTCACCATTGACGCTGGGACCATTGCCGATGGGAAAATAAATCCCTAATACACGGTTGAAAACGGTAAAATTAAGGGAATTTTTTCAGTCAAACGACATCGCCTATTAGGACAGCCGAAATACCCAATTTTTTTTGCATCTGATTAAACAAGAGGCGATTCTCTACAAATCTCAGTAATTACTTTTTTTATTTTATTTTTCATTTTTGTATACCAGTGGACGAAAAAAGTCATAAAAATGAAAAACCAAAAATAATTGAGATTTACCACTTTTTGACTTCGAAATTCTGAATTCGCGTATAGAAAAACCATAGAAAGCATATAAATTTTTACATTAAATTAATCTCTTTAGTTTAAAAAAAAACAGATTTTTTTGCACCCTTTTTAGCGCCCAAAACCGATTTTCAAAAATAAAAATGTTCACTACCCAAATGTATATGTTTTCTAGGGTTATTCTATGCGAAAATTCAGAATTTTAAGTCAAAAAGTGGTAAATCCTACTTCTTTTTCGTTTAATCCCACTTCTAAACCGCGGAGGAGGGGTAAAATTTTTAATTTTTAACCCCATTTTGGTCATTGATTAAAGGTTCTTGAGTCCCTTGACTTGCTACCTAATGACGTAATTGACTCAAAATGAAACTAGATTTACATTAAACAGTACAATCTGTCTAGCCTTCAGGGAATGGTTATACGTTAAAAATTAATGGTTATACGTAGGGGAGGGGTTCAAAAAATGAGGGAAGAGGATATATGACGAGAAAAAAATTGAAATCAAAATTTTTTTTTTTGAACTTTGATGAAATCTTAGTCCAACCCCTAGAGACCCCCATGAGAATTTTTTTTTGAAAAAAAATAAAAGCAATCGTTTAAACCCAGATTTTTCTCTAATGAAGCGGCAATTTAAATCTTAGTCAACAAAATACGTTCAAATTTTAATATTTTGTTGAAATTTATTTTGAGGAAACCTTGAAGAAAATGGTTCAAACCCTTGTAGACCAAAAATGGAGAAATCAATTGTTTCCGCCAAAATTCAAGAACACATGAATACGTAATGGAGAGACAACTGGTCAAAAATTGCGATCAAAGATATAAATTTTTCACAAAAAGAGTATCGAGCGTTTGGAATTGATTGATCTAAGAAACTGTGAACTCAAATACTGTTAATGATTTTTTTATTTTATTTTATGTGGTTTATCCACATCATAGCCTATAACTTAATATGCTAACTGCGGAAATCCGATCTATTGTCAATGACGAGCTTAAAAAACAGAATGCGAAAAGTTTACTTCCCATCCTTTTCAATAAAGTTTCAAAAAAACTTGAATTTGGTTCTGGCAAAAAGATCATACATTATGAAACCCATCATAGAAACTTTTAAAACTTTAACTTAAGACTCTGAGCTACTTAGCCTATACTTAGCCTAACCCTACCTCTCAGTAGGGGGCAAAGATCTAAATAAACCTAACCCTAAAATTAGCGAGGATTTGACAAAAGATGCGAAATCCGGGGAAAATTGATCTCACTATTTTACTTCTATTTGGCTTGAGCCACCTATAGTAAAAAAACCTTCTTTTTCATTAACAAAAAAAAAGGAGCTCATGCATTACTCATAAAATTAAAACAATCGTTACTAAGAAATTCTAATGTAAACTTAAAAGATCTTAAATGGTCTGTTAGACAAACGAAAAATGATTCATCATGCTTTGATTGAAAAAAAAACGTAAGGTTCAGGTAAAGGAAAAATTTCCAATTTGTGTGTGTGTGTACTGTTTGTGCGAAAAGTTATTAAGTATAATTGAAAATAAAAAAAAAAAAAAGTTAAATTATATAATATTATGTTCAAGTGAAACCATGGTTGATCCAATTATGCAAACGAATTAATTTTCTTATTTTTTTTTATATAATACTGTTTTAATTTAAATGAATTTTTAATTAATTTTAGAAAAAAAAACAAGAAAATTTACGTAAATGACATTAAAAGATTGACGATTGTATGTCTTTAACATGTTATCTTAAGCTTGTGAAAATTGAAAAGAGTGTGAATGGACACTCTTCAAGACGCAAAGTGGCATTTATGGAATTTCTTTGTATAACGGACTTGGATAAAGCTTTTGATGATGATTTGGACTAAATTTCGCTTTGACTTAGACTACCTAAACGATAATGGGAATATTTATAAGTCTATTTCACCAGGTGTCATACCCCTCTACTTAAACATAAAATTATTTTTTACTTGTAAATTGTTTCCTTTTAGTATTTTCCTTTGTCAAACGATTTAAAGATACGCTCTAATAATAAACCCTAAACAATTTATTTTTTTCAAAAAAAGCGCAGATAGTAAACACAATTTTATTTAGTTGGTTGTCTCTAAAATCAAAGTATTTTTCAATTAAAAATTTTGTTTAATTAATTTTGAAAAAAAAAATCTTTTCCTTTTTTGGTACTTATACAAACATAACACGTTTGTTAAGGCTTAGTTATAAATGTTTAAACTTGCCTTTAATTATCCACTCTTTGTACAAGCAGAAAGATATTATACGAAGAATTAGGACGTTTCATAGTCCTCTGGAATCACTTAACTTTTTTTTTGGGCTTTGTCGGTTTTGATTTATAATTTTCGAAAAAAAATTTTATTTTTATCTCGGTCATAAAGATCATAATTTATGTAAGATTAAGTGGGAAACCCAGCATAGAAACTTTTGAAACTTTAACGTAAGACTCTTAGCTACCTTTGGACTTTATGCACTTTATCCGATCACCCTAACACTAAATCCTCAGCCTATACTTAACCTAAATCCTAAACCCTACCTCTCAGTAGGCGGCCATAGATCTAAATAAACCTAACCCTAAAATTAGCGTTTATTATGCCAAAAGCTTAATAGTCCTCTTTTGATACGCATAAAATTCTATAAACCGTTAAGCTTTTAAGTGTGTTCGATTTGGAGTGACTGCCTTATAGGGTTGGTCGACCGATTTTTATCGTAAAACCGGTTAATTTTAATTTATGGTTTCATGGGACGGTAGAATCCTTATAAAGAACATACAAGTTGCAGGAAATAAAATTTCCTAAATTTTGGTACCCTCAAAGTTGAATTGTAAAGTTATTTTCATTGATTACATAGCAATTTCCCCTTAAAAAAATTCGGTTAAAAAACCGGTTCTAAAACCGGTCAAATTCAAATATAAGACCCAATTAGAAGTATAAATGCATATCATACATATCAAAAGATAGATAACTTAATTTCCTATAATCTGGTATGTGATTTATAAGGATTAGATCATCATATGAAACCCAAAATCAAATAAAACAATTTTTTGAAGAAAACCGATCGACCAACCCTACTGCCTTAAACATGTATTTTCAAGAATTAGCAATGCACCATTTGCAAAAAAGTGATTAATTCTCATAAAAATGGATTATATTTATCTATATTTCAGAAACTGATTCGTTACTAAAATTATGGAAGGCATGGCCCTTTCAGTGTTTATATAGTTGCGCCAATTAAAAGTTATAGCTCTTTAAGTTTTCTTTAAAAAATAAGACTGATCATGATACAGTGGTGCTACGATATTTGTATTTTACTAAATTTTACGTAAATCATTGTAAATGTACTATTTTTTCCGTAAAATCAGGTAAATTTACGTAATTTTACCAAAGTAAAAAGTGGTAAATTGACTAATTTTGACATAAAAAATGATAATTTTACGTAAATTTACGTAAATTTTGGTAAATATCAAAATGTCCAAAAGAAATTCTGACTAATTTTACAACAATTGTTGATAAAAACTTAATAGTTAACTCACTTAGAAAAAAATCGACATTTACTGATACATCAACCTTTATACTACCAACAAAAAAACTCATTACTACTTCAGTGTTTTTTTTGCGATTTATGTCACTAAATGACTAATAAAGGGTCGAAAATTTTTTTGGACATTTTATTATTTACCAAAATTTACGTAAATTTACGTAAAATTATCATTTTTTACGTCAAAATTAGTCAATTTACCACTTTTTACTTTGGTAAAATTACGTAAATTTACCTGATTTTACGGAAAAAATAGTACATTTACAATTATTTAGGTAAAATTTAGTAAAATACAAATATCGTAGCACCACTGTATAAGCTGAAGGCTAAGAATCAGTAGTTAATGCTAGGATTTTTTTTTAAACGTTTAAAAATTCCTATTAGAGTAACCTTAATGAAAATTGACAAAAATAGGAATAGGAAAAAAACTAAAGAGTGAAATCCTATGTTTTACTCAAATACAGTGTAAAAAAAATTTAAATCGTTCTAAAAAATATTCCAGCAACTACTACAGATGCTTAACTTTCAGCTAATATATCATGGTCAACATTTTACCTTTCAAAAAATATGCTCCTTTTTGATTTAGTAAGACACTTTTGTATTTAGCTGTGATCTCTTTTTCTAGCCAAACCTAATTTAGAACAAACATATTTATGTCAAATCTGACCACATTTTTGTGTTTCTCAGGGTCAAAAACCCAAATTTTATAAGCTTAATTTTGAAATTTACGATATACGTAGGGTGTATCATTTTGCTGTTTTTACGGTTTTGACATGTTTTTTCGATTTTTTAAGGGTTTTACCACATACCCATAATAAAAGAACCACATTTCCAACAATAGATTTTTCAATGCTCTATCCATAAATGACAGTTTTTAGGTGTATCGGAGATCTTATTTGGATGCTTAGGGTGATAATGCCATTTTTTTCGGAAGGAAAGTTTAGTACCAAAATATTTTTTTTTGTCCAATAAAAAAGGTGTTTTAGTAAATTTAGGTCGCTTGGAATAAAGTGAAAATATTTTAAAAAGGGGCGTAAGAATAATGTCCAATAAAAACACGTATGAATTCACACAATAAAAAATCGATCTTCCGTTTTCAACATGCCCCTACGTTTCTGGTTATTAAGCTCGTTCCTCGCAAAAAACTATGACACCTCACCCTATAATAAACCTAACCCTAAAATTAGCGAGTCTGTGGCCTCGTAAAAAAAAATTATTAGGTTTATTTGATACGGTTTTTAGTGTTTGGGAAAAATACAAATGTCTGGGAAAGTACATAAAGTGCATAAAATCAGGGTAAGGTGCCATTTTAACAAAAAAAACATTAAAGTTTGAATAAGGGTTTCCCTGTGTTACCTTTCATTAAAATACATAAAGTGCATAAAATTCAAATGAGTCTTTTACAAAGAGAAATAATTTTCATAAAGTTCAAAAAGGTGATTTTTATGCGGTCATTGACAATAGATGAATTCTTCGGCCATTCAAACCTAAAATTTGACGAAGTTATGACTCTCTGTATTACTGAAGCTTGAATAGTTATGGAAGGCATGACCCGGGTTTACAAAAGACGACCTTGAACAGTTAAACCTTTTGAGCAAATGATATTCTTTCGTGCCTGTTAAGACTGTCTTAATAAAACAAGTTAGCCTGCACGAAAATTTCCTCTTTTGAAAAATGTTATTGCGTAAGACCCCTTAAAGTAATTATGTAACGAAAAATTCAATTTAAAAAAAAAATAAAAAATTTAAAAAAAAAGTAATTTCTGTCGTTCGGTAAAATATTACCTTAACAAAATAAAATAAAGATAAAAACTAATTTAACTCTCTCTCTTATTTCTTCTTGAACGATCAAAAAAATTTATAATTGTTTTTTATTTTAATAACGATAACAACACAAACTTATAAAAAATCATGATAAAACTAGCTCTTGAACTTGATTAAGACCATGGATTCAAAAATTAGCCTTGGTAATTTTAAATGAAACCAAGGACTTGTATGAAACACTCAAAAGAACTTGTATGACTCATTTTTATTTTTCATTAATTTTGAGTTTTTTATTTTTCTGTTGTTGTTTTGGAATGTATTCTAAAAAAGGAGTCAATAACCTTGATGTTTCATTGGACACTGAAGCCTCGGTCTATCGTAATCATTTTCAAATAAACCCTTAATTTCTGTATCGAGTTGTTAACTTTTAATTTAAGAAGAAGACTTATCGTCCAGTGTGTCAACAGTCAATACAACTTTACATCAAAAAAAAGGTGTCAATAATTTTAGAGAATTACCTAAGATTAATGAAGAACGTCATGAACGACCCATTTATGGATACTCTAAAATTAATAAGTATTTTTCCTTTTTGGTATACTTTTGGTCAAAATTTTATTCCATTGTGTTTTTAGGCCAAAAGTTTTAGCACCCCGAAATGGACTTAATGGTAATTCTTTATTGTAAATTTTTATTTTTTTTAAACTTTTTTTTCAAAGGTTATATCGGTTCATTAAAAGAGAAAGAAATGAAAATTAAACCATGGAATCTAATCATACTCCTGATTGGTATCGTATTGTTTTTGTCTCTTTGCATGTACTTGTTTATTAAGTTTACATTGGAACAAAGTAAGCATAAAATTAATCGAGATAAAAATTAAATTTTTTTTGTTGTTAAAATTAAATTTGTTGAAGTGGTCCAAGTTGCTTATGAAAAGAATGGTCTTAAAACATCAAGTCAAGCACCAATAGTCGCTACCGAAGTTTCTAAAATGATTACTAGAATTCTTAATACAACAATAGCTAATCGAACAAATGTCAAATAAAAAAAAATGTCTTGTTAAAATCTGTTTAATAAAAAAAAAACAATAAATGGTTTTGTTTTAATATTTTTTATCGACACTCCTTCTGTGAAAAGATTGAGGCCTGGAAGCAGAGTCAAAGGTTTCCATTTTACGGGCGGGCAAAAACGTCCACAGTATCTGAATTCGACTATTCCGACACTATAACTGTAATCTACGACCTTAAAAACCCTTAAAAATTCAAAAATTTTAGCCCTACTCTTATGCAGCTAAATACCGAGGTGTTGAATTTAAACATTGTAGTACACGTGATCGGAAAAAAGGAAAAATTGTTTTGAAGATATGGTCTGAAAGATAAAAAGCTACCATTGATGCTGGAACAAGGGTCGATGGGAGAAAAAAATCCTTAAGGCCATACTCTGGTGAAACCGATAGATAAAAGAAAATTTTAAGGTTAAATCCTTTCTAGACCCAAGGGATAACCTAAACCAGTATTTTTTCTATGGATTTACTTAAAGGAAATTTGATTCTCTACAATTCTTACCCTCAATTTTTTATTGTTGTTTCCTCTTTGTACGCTAGAGGACGAAAAAAGTCATAAAAATCAAAAAAACAAAGATTTGCAATTTTTGGAAAAAAATCTTAATCTGAAGAAGGGTCATTGGTAGCAGAGAGGATAACAAAAATTGGTTAGATCTCGTAGAACACAGTTGTCATGCTGAAAATGCTCCACCTGCACCAAATTCTTACAAACGTCTTGTTACATTTTCTTATCGTTTTTCATATCTGAAAAAAATTCAAGTGTCGATTAAGAAATAGTAGCTTTTGGCTTGTGGAAGATTGCTTCTCTTTTAGTGATCCCTCTTCCTCAACTCTATCGAAAGAGTGATTTATATGAAGATCTCAACCCCACATTTCAGAGTTCTTTAATAAATGTCCAGACACATTTACCCATTGATTTTAAGGTATTGGGTGGGCTATCTGAAAAATTCATTATGTTATTTCAGTTATGGGTCTGGGTTGGGTAACTCATAAATTTTGGGTATTTATTCAATAATAATTGGGTTTTGGGTATATATACCCATAATTTATGGGTTACCTAACCCAGGCCCATAACTGAAATCCAAAATTTCTGGATAACCCATACCCTACCCTAATCCAAAACCTATTTTTTTCTGGTAACCCAACCAAAACCTTAAGATTAATGGGTAAATATGTATGTAAATGCCTTTCATCAGATCTCAAAAAATCGTACTCTGTCAACTTAAATGTAACTTAGTCAATATCTTTGTCTAACAGAGCCATCATGCTGCTGAAATTTTAAAATTTGCAAAAATAAAATTTACTTGGATGATCTAAACAGTTTATAAAATTGGAAAAATATTTATTTTTTTTTTCTCTGTATCTTCTCATTTGCTTGTTTAAATTGAAATTGAAAATAAAAAAAAATGATTTTTTAAAATACCAAATTATTGTATACTCTCTTCAATCTTTATATTCAGGTAAAAAAAAAAAAATTTAACTCGTTTTTTTGTTTGTTTCTGAATAATTTAATTTTGATTCAAAAACGATCCACTTTACAAAAAAATGTTCTCTTGCATCAAAAATGAATTTCTTGATGTCTCTTAGAACACGAGGTGAACGAGTTTAGTTGAGAAAAAAAAAACCAAACTAAATTGCTCTATCTTTAAAAATGAGATCTAAAGAAAGACTTTTTTAGACTAATGATTCATTTTGTTGTTTGCTGTAAAAAATGCGTCAGTATATTTTTGATTTAAATATTTGAATACTAGTTTTTTTAGACCGTATGATATCGATTTTGTTTAGTTTAATGGTGCATCGTGATTAATTACTTATTGACAAGATTTTTAATAATTATCAGCCTTCAAATTGTTTGAGCCTTTCATTTAAAGAGTCCAATGAAGCATGTGCTAGTCGAACCTTAGTCGACTAATCTTTAATAACACTCTCTTTTGATGGACCGTTGACAACATTTGGGGTGAAACTCTAGTAATGACGTCATATTCCTTGACAATTCGGGTCGACATCGTAGACGATGTCAAAAAGTGTAAATTCCTTCATCTTTGAGGTTTCTGACTTTCAGTGTCTTTTAGGCGTTTTGTTTTTATCCCATAGGTCAATAAATAAAAAATCTAGTCCCAACATTTTGTTCGACATCAGAGCCTTAATCTACGACCTCGGAAACCTCAAAATATCAATTTTTTCATGAGGGTAAAAAATCAAAAATTTTATTCCTACTCCTCGGGTTTTTGCAGTCTAATGATAAGGTGCTTAACTTAAACATTTAAGAACTCATGTTTGGAAAAATATATTTTTGATCTGGAGATACCACCTGAAAGCTAAAAAGCTCCCATTGACACCGGTACCAAAATCGACCGAAGAAAAAAATTCCAAGAAGTCAATCTCGGACGAAAACGGTTAAAAATGGTATTTTTTTAGTTAAATTGTATGTAGCCCCAGGGGTCACTTTTCACCCCACTTTTTTTTAACGAGTTTTTTAGCTTTCACGTTGTACCTCCAGATCATATATTTTTCCGAATTTAATGTCTAAGTTAACCACCTTATCAGGCTGCAAAAGGCGGAGGAATTGGGGTTTTCGAGGTCGTAGATTACGGGTCTGATGTCAAAAATGACTTAAGTGTTGAATTTCCTGAACTTTAAGTTGCCATATTTTATACTCCTCCATTGAAAAAATGAAAATTTTTTCGACCCCCTCTAAACAATGAAATTAAAGGTTATCGAGACGATTTTTGAAAATTCAGATGGCTTTTAAGTTTCGAATAAGCGGAATCTGTTTCGAAGGACTTTTAATTCAAGTGGTTAATTCTCTAAAGACCCTTTAAAATTTGAAAAATCAAGTTAAAAAATCTTTACTTTACTCAAAGGAAACTTGAATCGAGTGTTAAAAATGACTTTAAAAATAAAATTTTCACATAAAATCTTAAGATAAATTTTGCTTTTTTTTTTATAAGAATGTTAAATTTCCAAAAATTATCTCATACAAAGAAAATTTAATCCGACTAAGGTTTTTACTAAAAAAATTTACAGGTATACTCTATAAAAACAACAACAAAAAAACCTTAAGACAAATATTTGCACTAAAAAAACATAAAACTCACTTTTTTTTTATGAAACATTTCAAAATTAAACTAACTAAAACTGCATCGTTTCTACATGTCAAGGTTATAACACTTTTCAATTCTGAGCGTTTTGAGTTTCACGTTTAAGTTTTATTCTTCTTTCAACAAAAAAAGTAAATTTTAAACCTAAAATGTCTCAATTTGGTGATTTAAAAACCCGCGCTGGTCAACAAGCCTTAAACACTTTCTTGGAATCAAGAAGTTACGTTGAAGGTTTCGAACCATCACAAGCTGACAACGCTGTTTTCGAAGCTTTAGGCACAGCTCCACCAGGTGACTTGTTTCACGCTTTGAGATTTTTCAATCACATCAACTCGTTCACCGAAGCCGAACGTAAAGCTTTCCCAGGCGCAAAACCAGCCGCCGCTGCTGCTAAACCAGCCAAAGACGAAGATGAAGTCGATTTGTTCGGTTCAGACGATGAAGAAGATGCCGAAGCCGCCAGAATCCGTGAAGAAAGACTCAAAATGTACGCCGACAAGAAAGCCAAAAAGCCAGCTCTAGTCGCCAAAAGTTGTATCAAATTGGACATTAAACCATGGGATGATGAAACTGATATGGCTGAAATGGAAAAATGTGTCAGATCAATCGAAATGGAAGGTCTCGTATGGGGTCAATGTAAGTCACTTAAAAGTTCTAAAAATCATGCACTTTAACTATATTGAGTAAAATTTTAAATTTTTACTTAATTTTCATGCAGTGCTATATAAAACAGTGGGAGACTGTTTGAGTAAACGTGGCTTTGTTTTAACAGTGTCTCGTTTACATAGAAGTTTCTCACATGAAAAAAGTCTTTGTAGATTTGAGTTGATTAATTTTTGTTTCTTATTTAGTTCAATTGGCACCAGTTGCTTATGGTTTGAAAAAATTAGTCGCCAGTTGTGTCATTGAAGATGATAAAGTTAGTACTAATGATTTGGAAGAGAAAATTACTGCTTTCGAAGACTACGTTCAATCAGTTGATATTGTTGCCTTCAACAAGTTGTAAAACATTTCTTTAAAAGGAAATTATCAAAATTTTTAAATTATTTTAACTTGAGGAAAATTTTAATTTTATTTTAAAATAAAATTTTAGTTTTTAAAAATTTTCTTTTAATTTACTTGAAAGATGATCTCAATTTTCCTCTAAAGTCTTACTCGGGCAAAAACTGTAAAAAATGGTATTTTTCAGTTAAATCCTAGACCAAGGAGACCCTCCTCATTTATATTTTGTTACGGCTGACACTGGGATTGGTCAGGGTAACTCCCATTTTTATTTACTAGAAATTTCGAACAAAATTCTTTAATAACTCAAGGGTCAATATCTCCCGGTATTTTTTATTTCAATTTTCTTTTTTTAGTCGCGGAAAAACGTATACACTACCCGAATTTCTCATTTTTGACATTTTTACATAATCTACAACACCAAAAACTGCAGAATATCAATTTCTTTCATGATGTTAAAAAATCGAAATATATACACCTCTTCGCTTTTTGAAGCCTGTTACTGAGGTGCTTAACTTAAACATTTAAGAACTCTTAATTGGAAAAGGTATCATTGATTCAGATCTACTGCACTGTTAGTGAAAAAAAGGCGTACCCTATCATCGTACCGTACCTTAAGAGGTGAGTTTTTTACGGTACGGAGGAATGTACGTCTTTTTTCAATAACAGTGCAGTAAAACCTGTAAGAGGAAAAGATAAAATTAACACTAAACCCTGAAATCGACCTAAAATAAGCTTTGTCAAAAGCCATACTCAGGTGAAAACGAAAAAAAAGGGCATTTTTCAGTAAAATTCTATCTATCCCCAGGAATATACCCACTTTGTTTATGCATCTGGAATTAAGCACATTTTTCCGGATAAAATCTCACATTATTTTTTTCCGCAACATTAAACACATTATCTTCTAGATTAGAATATGCGCTTTCAGAATATATGTCCATTGTATATGATTCATGATCAAATAGCTGAGATATCGGCCAGAAAAGGTGACCAACTTACTCTTATTTTATAAAACTAAGGGGGAGGAGGGTCAAAAAAGATAATTTTTTTGAAAATAAAAAATACATTTTTAGAGGTTTTTTGGGCGCAGATTCCGAATCTGATATCGAAATATCAAAGTTTTGATAGCGTGGAATCTTTGAATTCGCCGGAACCTTACTTAATTGATTTTGATTTTACCTCCTGAAATTCGATCTACAAATACTGTTAAATCGACCCTATGCATTGCCCATTCGCTTACTTGATTAACATATTTTTCCGGTATACCCCTCAACCTTGCAAAAAACACCAAATGCTCTCTAGCGGTTAATAAAGGTATGATTGAATCAGTCTGTGGACAATATCTGATGTGTTGGTTGACTTTTTCAATCTGTTTGGATACACTGTAATCATTGACAAACACATCATCACCACTCATTGAAATTTCTCCAGTTATCATTTTAAAACTAGTTGTCTTACCCACTCCGTTGACATCAATTAACCCAAATTACTCGCCTTTATTGATACCTAAATCATACTCAAAAAAATTTTTTTTTCGAAAAATAACAAAAAACATTTTTAGGGTTTTTTTGCGACGCAGATTCCGAATCTGGTATCGAAATAGTAAAGTTTTAATAATGTGCAAGTTTTGAATTGCCGGAACCTTAAAATTTTATTGAAATTTTTAGATTTTTTAAATTGATTAGCAACTTCAAACTGCCAATATAACCTGTAAGCGGAAAAGATAAAATAAACTCTGAACCCTTTAATGGACTATAAAAGCCATATTCGTGTGAAATCGGAAAAAAAAGGGCATTTTTCAGTAAAATTCTATCTATCCCCAGGAGAACCCTATACCCACTTTGTTTATGCATCTCCCTAATCTCTACTAGCTTCAGGGGTTACGTGCCGGTCAAAACCACAGCAGTATCTAAATGTGATTTTTGACCTCTAAAGGGAGGGTCAAAACTATTTTTTGGGGTACCCCACTCTCAAAGATAAACTAAAAGTTTTTGAGCTTCATCCTTTTGAGCCTAAATACTTCTGAACTAACTTAATTGCATAAATTTACACATATTCTTAAAGCTCATAATCTCAGCTACAAAACAATGCATTCGGTTTCTCAGAAAAAAATAATTTTTGACCGAGTTAATGCCGCGGAAACGGAAAATTTTATTTCTTTTAAGAATATATGTTAATCATGAAGATTAGCATAATAACCGACGCGAACGTTACTTTAAACATGATTTTTTGTAAAAAGGTCTAGCGCCCAAGATTCTCATTAAGATAGAGGAATATGCTGTGTAGAGAACTATGTGTTCCAGAACCTCAGTAAGACAGGAACAGCTGGCCGTCATATGATAAATTCGATTCATCAAATTAATAAACCAATTAGAAGAAGTAAGCTTGAAAGAGTTGGCTCTTTGAGAAGGCCACACGATCGTACGCTGGTAAGAGAGATAAATTAAAAAAGGTACACATCGGTACAACTTTTTAACAAATCAAGTCGTAAATGCATGGAACAATCTTTTAAGAGAAGCGGTTAAGGCTAAATCAGTTAACTCGTTCAAGAAAATAATCGAAAGAGAAGTATTTGGAATGGTCGATTTCAATGGCTGCCAAGACTCATCCGAGTCAAACGCTTTAATACGTTCGAAAGGACTTAATCGTCTTTTCTGCAGTACTACTACTACTACTACTATCATTCCAGTCTAGGCAAAGCCCATAAATTTAGTCAAGTCTTGGTCGACTGTTCTGACAATCTCTTTCTGGGACAGCAAAAAAAGTTGAAGATGCATAAAATTTTTAGACTTATTTTAATAAACCAGTTATTTCGACTCAGCTGATTTCAATATCGTTTTCAATCACACTGAATGTTAGAAAAAGTTTTCATTTTCAAAAAAAATTTTTCTGTTTTTTTTTTGTTTGTTTTAACTTCATGTCAAAAATGAATCCGATTGAACTTGAATTAACCCATCGTATTGCATTCGAAAAATTTCTCCAAACCTACACAAACTCATATCCTCAATCATTAATGGTCACAAGTGAACGTTACTCAAAAATAGTTTGTTATTTACAAAATTTAATCGATAAACCAGAAAAAAATTTTAAAAAATACATCAAAAAACAAAATTACAATTTACAACAAATCGATGGCGTAGACAAACTCTATCGTGAAGTTAAAACAAAAAAAAATGAAATTGAAAATCTTCAAGTGGCTGTTATAGACGATTTTTTTGACATATTATACTTACTTCATGTTGAAGATCACGCACGAGTAAACGAAATGGACTCTCGTGTATCCGAATCTTATTATGGTATACCTAAAAATGTAATCGCTAACTTTGTACACACGTGTCCTGTTTGTCATCCACCAAAAGATTTGAAACAAGATGAAGACGAAACATGTGAAAAAATAATAGACCGTATCAAAGTAAATTTTATTAACATGAAAAAAAAATCTACAAAAAAACAAAGTCAAACTTATGATTGGATTGTAAACGTAATCGAAACAAGTTCGAGTTACAGAATTTTATTTGGTTTGGAAGACTTGGGTCAAGATAGAATAGCTCAAGGTCTTGCTAGACATGTATTTTCTTATTTTGGCATACCAAGGATCATTGAGATACAAAATAATAAAGATTTATGTGATTCAGCTTTGAAAAAATTGATCTCAAATTGGAATGTAAAATGTAAAATAGTTATTACTAATTTTAAATCAGATGATATTTTAGTCGAGAATATGCTTAATTTGTTAATGGATAAATCAAAAACTCGTGAATGGATTGAATGTTTACCTGAATTGATGTACAATATGAATAATTACCAAAATTTAGGTAAAAATATTTTTGAATTTTTTACAAGTCTTCTGGTTTTGCGAACTTGTTTTCAACTTCAGGGATAAAATTTTTCCGCATTAACATTAATTAACATAAGGTTTCGATCGACGGACATTCTTGGCTCTGTGCTATAAGATCCACCAATAAATTAGCACAATTAAAATAGCAAAAAAATGGACCCTTGGAAAACGGGTGTATTTTTTAAAAACATATACCCAAATATAACAAACATCACCGGTGGCAAGCCCCCCTTTTTGAAAAGTTAGAGGGCCTCAAATTTTGACAGCACCTCTTTAATCCTGTAAAATACTGTCTTAGAGCCTTAGAACGTATAAATTAGTTCACTGGGATACCGATCTATGTAGATCTCGTTGAGAGCTTTCGATTGATATATAAATAATAAGGGGTGTATACAACAACTAAAGGGGGTATATGAGGGTCCTTTAAGACTGAAAAGTGAAAAATCAGTTTTCTTCCCCAAATTACTTCACAAGGGGTCTTAATATGGTATCATTTTGTAGAAGTTCATTTACTCTACCATGTATGAAAATATATTTTTGTATACCTCACTTTGTGTTAAAGTTACACCCGGTAGTATGTTTTTCAAGAGTCCAAAAAAAATAGCAAAATTTTATTCAAAAAAATTTTAATGTTTAATCAAAAAAAAGTAAATAAAGAGTCATAACGTAATTTGATTTTACGTTTATGTTTACTAATTCAAAGCTTCCACGCTGTCTGTATTTGTAAAAATTGACCCGATAAACGTGTTCTCCATTCCTGAGATTTCATAATTTTTAGGCTGCTGAAAAAAATTTCAGGTTATGAAAAAAGTAAGTAGATGCATCTACCATTGAACAAAAGGACCAGACGAAGACTTGTGTAGAATTCTCTCCATTCAATTGATAAACATGCGCCTTGATATTTAAAAGCAGACATTGAGAATGCTTTTTTTGCAAATGAAACAATCCAGTAGACCATTTTATGAAATTTTCTTTGTACACTGGCTCTTGTTAAAATGTAACGTTCCGTTCCGTTCTCCGTTCTAAGTAGAGTTTCGCTCAAGGGAAAGGATTCAGTTCCATATTGTTATTAATAACGTATATTCATTCTCTTTCTGCTCCCAAGTTTTGCCTGTTTATTAGGCCAATTTGTAGCTAAAGATTATTTCAGTAGATTTTGAAGTGTCTTTCCATAAGTTTTTTCTGATCATTTTTTTAATTATTCAATGCTGCACGGTTCCTGAAAAAAAGCGTACCGTACCCCGTAACGGAGCGTGCCGTACCTTACCGGAAAATAAAATTTAAAAAAATCTAGGTCCTTCATTTTTAGCTAAAATTTCAGAATTTCAAAAAACGGTATGATTGGATGGTATGGTACGGTACGGTACGCCTTTTTTTCAGGAGCCGTGCAGTAGTTATTAAGTCTTTTGGGAGTTTTTATATAAATTCTAGAAATGTCAGTCAAACAATTTTTTTATTTTCACGTTTTTTTTCTTCAGTTAGAATTTTTTTTTGAAATGATACTGTAGTTCTTGCGATACTGTAACGTTCCGTTCGTAGCCGTTCCTAGAAAGCAACGGAAATTTAAGAGGGTTCTGTTCTAGATAACCTTCCGTTCCAAAAAGTGTTGAGTGTATGAAGAATCTTTAGAATGAAATAACTTATTTTAGCTTTTTTAAAAAAATAACGGAACCCTTAATATTGGAACCATTTATTAACCCTTATGGAACGGATCGAAACCTATTCAAATGACCCAAACGGAACGTTACATTTTCACAACAACCACTGTACGATAGCTAAAAATTGAGTAGGCCTCGCACAAAATTTTTGAAAACCAAGAAAAGCCAATTTTTTAAGAGTTAGATTTTCAGATCCTAGGGGTCTTTAGTGTCAGGAATTCTTTCGGACTCTACTATACAAAAGGTAAAAAATAAATTAAGCACCAAAGATCAAAAGAATGTAACTTTAACACCCAGGTGTAGCTTTAACACGAAGTGAGGTATGCAAAAAATTATTTAAGGTAGAGTAAATGAAAGGCTACAAGATGATACCATATTTAGACGTCTTAAAGGACACTCTTATACACCCTATAGTTTTTGTATACATCTTCTATTTTTTACATATCAATCGAAAGCTCTCAACGAGATCTATATCGATGTATAGTCCATTTTTACCTTGGTCTCTCGATTTTAGAGATACAAATCGCCATAAAAAATAGCGCTTTTAATGATAAAATCATTTTTAGACCGTCTATTTTGGGAAGAAAACTGATTTTTCACTTTTCAGTCTTAAAGAACCCTCATATACTCCCTTTAGTTGTTGTATAAACCCCCTTTTTTCAATATAGGTGCTTGCAGAAGTCGAAGCTCCTGAACCTAAAGGCGTTTGAAGATTTGTCATTATAAATTGATTCAAAATAATTAAGAAAGTTATCTGGTAGTAAAATATTTTTTTTGAGGAGCCTTGACACTTTAAGCAAATAGGATCAAAGGTGCTCATAAAAAAGGACTTTCCTAACTTAGTTTTATTTTTAGGTGTAATGATTAACCAACGTAGCTCAAAAACAAGCGTATCGATACAAGACAAAAGTTCTTCGGACGAAACTTTCAGTGATTATGGCTCCGAAATGGACGATTTATTTACTCAAACGTCAAGCAAACGTAGTCGTGCTCCAAGTCCAAGTCAAAATACTTCTAAAAAAATTCGCCATTAAAAAAAAAATTCTTTTTTTTTAATTAATTAAACGTCGAGACGACCCCCTTTTTTTATTGAAAATTGTAAATTTCGAACTCAAAAAAAAATTTTCACACACAAATATAATATTTTTACAAAAAAAATGTTTTTTTTTCAAATCGAACACACAAAAAAGTCAAATTTTTTTTTTTTTTTTTTGGAAAATTAAACTAAACATGGAACGAAAAATTCTTTTTTTTTGTTTTTTTTATTCTAAAGTAATGGCATCATTTGATGCTTCACCACCTACACCGGTACCATTCATACCCGAACTACCATTTGACGTACTATTACCATTTTGGTACGAGTCAGAATTTTCTGTTTGTCTCGATTGACTTGTATCATCATTAAGTTCAATGACATCTTCTTCACTACTACACTCAATTATATCATCGTCTTGTGATTCACTTTTACCATTTGATATACCATTATGATTTAATTTTTTATGATTGTAAACAATATCGTTCGATTCGGTTTGTTTAGTTGAATCGTCTTCGATTATGATCTCGTCTTCTTCGAGTATTACATCGTTTGGATGTTTTTGTTCTTCGTCATCGCTTAAGACTTCACTTGCGTTGTTAACTGAACTTTGAGAAAAATCTTCTTGGTCTTCTGAGGGTTTAAGTTTTTTGTTATTTGATTTTTCTTCCTCGTCTTGTTCTTGTGTTTTATGAGTTTCATCGTCCTTAAATGCCGCTTCGTATGAACGTTTTTTTGCATCCTCACTCGGCACCGCTGGTTCTATGATTATGTCTTCTTCCATTGGTTTTGATTTTTGTTCTTCTTCTAATTGTTTTTGTTTTAGATTTTCTTTAACGACATTTGATTGAATGTCTTTTATGGTTTGAGTGTCTGAGATTATTTCGTACTCTTTCGAATTCTCAAGAACTTCACTTTAAAACATAAAATCAGTTAAAATTGTTGCAATAAAAAAAGGTGTTGAAGGGTTTACCTGTGATAAAGGACGACGTTTAATTCATAATTTTGAAAGAAGTCATCACATTTTAATCTTGATTGATCGCCTAAACCAAATAGTCCGAGAGGTTTATCGTTGTTTCCTTTAATAAAAAAAATATTTTTTTAAAGTCTGACTAAAAAGTCATTATAAGAATAAGTAAAAAAAATTTTCGATGTTTCACGATTAAACAACAGTTTTTGCCTAATTAAATCAGAAAAATATTCTTTCAAGTATTCGTCGTAACCATGCCGTGGCCAGTCCCAAGCCTGGATGTGAAAGTGGAAGGGATGCGATGTCATAACACCGTTCTAAATGTGCTGTATTACGGGTACGTGGATCTACGGATCGCGTTCGAATCTTGTCGTATTGGGGTGCCGCTGGCTTTGACCATCACAACGTATAGGAGCCTGGGAACGGGCGCAAGAACTTGTTTTACAGCAGAACCATTTAGCAATAGATGTAGCCCTAGTGATAAAGTTAAGTATTCTACTTGATGTAGAATACGCTTGGTTTGTTGTTCCAAGCTAAGTCTGAATAGTTGTCGAGTTCGCAGCTTCGGCTCGGATGGGGTGGATGGGAGTAGCATAGTCGTAACCATGCCATGGCCGGTCCCAAGCCCGGATGAGAAAATTGGAAGGCGACTCAAAGGATTAGAGGGTAAAATACGAGATCCCTTGCTCCTTAGCGTATCTCGCTAAAGCACGAAACGAGGCCTCCATAACCCTCAAGTACCCACTTTAAAAGTCCGAAGCACCCAAAACTTTCTATATACCAAAAGAAAGCTCTAAGTGAGGCCTACACATTGGTATGCTTCTTTTTTAATTTGGATGTTTGTATAAAGAGAAATATATCCCCAAAAAAATTAAATTTAAGCTAAAAATAATGTGACAAACCTTCAGTTTCACCCTCTTCTGACGAAATTATAATCCTACCAGTACCATCATCAATTTCTACATCTGGTTGAACCATGTTCAACTCTTGTTTCAAAACCTATTTTTAAAAACACACGTTAAGCCAGTAAATAGAAACTTTCAAAGAAAAAATTACTTTAGTCTCAAATTGTTTGACTGTAAATGTGTTTAAATTGATTCTAACTGAAATCTCTGGTTTTGCGGCACATACATAACATTTAGGATTCGGTTTAACCAATTCACCTGGTACAACTAATTTATTCTGTAGAGGCCTATCTCTTAAATAAACTGTCTTGCATTCATTAATTTTATTTTCTAATGCTTTAAGAGCTTCGAGGACTATTAAACCAGCTACAATTGCATTTGTAGTAGCTATGGCTGGGATTATATTCCCAGCTAATGATTTTATCTCAAATTTAGACTTAACTTGTATTGAAAAAACAATACATCTTAAATTAGCTGCTGATGCTACAAAATTCATTGCATCTTCATCATCTTTATCCCAACACAAAATTTCATTATCCCCACCATCGCATAAACGTTTATACAAATTATTAATTGACTCTTCAAATATTTTACAACATTCATTCATTTTCCATATTTTTAATGACGCCATTTTTTCCGAGTTATCTTGAACACTCCCATTCGGTAAACTTTCATTTTGATTACATTCTGTCCAGTCTAAAGATACCGGTGCTTTCCTTTTTTCCCATAACTTTGACATTGACAATAAATATTTAACATCGTCATTGAACAACTTTGTGAATAACTTGACCGGGTTGTACTTTGTTTCTTTTGCCCATTGTCTTGTTGAAACCCGAACAACTTCGGTTTTGTCAACCGCATTTTGTCCTGCGTTTGCCATGTTTTCAGGGTCTTCACCATCCGGAGACACAGCTTCATCCGGGTCTTCAGCTCCAAATAATTGATTAAATAAATGCTTAGCCCAGACTATACAATGTATCGGTTCAGACGGAGTGTTGCGAATGGTACACCCTGGAAAGGTCTTTTGTGGGGGTTTAGGTAAACAATCGTAACATTCAGTCATATTTTTTTTGATCAAAGTAACTTGACCCAAGTACCCGGCCGATCCTGATTCGATTAACGGAACATCAGCTGCTAAACATAAACGATTAACATGTGAACGAGCTGCTTTATTGTCCAACGCGTTTAGAACAATGGCGAATTGTTTGAAATATTCAACATTGTATTTTGTGTTCATAATACTGTCATGATAGGCTGTGATGTTGGCATTAGGGTTGTATTTAAGAACACTCTCACGAGCGATAATTGCTTTTGGTTTACCGACATGACATTTTTGGAACAAAAATTGACGGTTTAAGTTGCTTAATTCAATTGTGTCCAAGTCAATCTTTGAGACAGAGTGTTAAGATTCATTCAAAAAAAGGAGGAGTCAAATGGGTTACTTACAACTTCAATTTGAGAAAATCCGGTTAAAATTAAATTCTTAAGTAACTCACAACCGATACCACCGGCACCAACGACTAGTAATTTTTGACTGCTTAAATCCATTAGAAGAAACTTAAATCAATCTGACGAAAAAAAAAAGGATTTTGAATTTAAGAGCTCTTTTCTTTTTCTTCTTTTGTTTGATGAAAATGAATGTAATAAACATGAATTGAAATGTTTTTTTTCGTGCAAAAAAAAATTATTTTTAGATCTTGCAAAATTTTGAAATAAAAATTATTTAAAATTTTTAATTTATCATAAAATTATATTTTAATAGTTTCATGAAAATAGGACGCTCATTATAAACAGAAACAAACGTGAGCACCTTGAGACCTACTCGCACTTAACGACCCACTTGACTCAAGAGCAGCAAAACCTCTTCTTGGATTCAAGATGAAAGATCATTCTATACTACTTACGTCACAGTTGAATTTATTAGTTTAAGACAAAACTCGTTGCTTCAAAATTGATTGAGAGTTAGTTTTGTGAATTTGGCAATCTTGATGGTTTCGGAAGGCGTAAAAAGTCTGAAGATGAAAAAGAAGAATGATTTTCAAATTTTGGACTTAAGATTCGAAATATACGTACAGAGAAACCCCAGAAAACATATTTATATCAATAATTAACAATTTTTAATTGAAAATCGATTTTGGGTTCTGTTAAGTGTGCATATCCCTATTCTTTTCAATTTATGGTTTTTATTACTTTTTTCGTGTTGTAGACTACAAAAACTGGATCCTGAGATTCGTAGAGAATCATCTCTTGATTAATCAAGTGTATAAAAAAAATTGGGTATTGTATGTCCCCTAGGAGAATTTGATTTGACCTAGAAATACCCTTTTTTTACCGATTTTACCCGAGAATGACTATAGGAAATTTTATTTACTCGATCATGGTGAACTTTAAGACCATATCTTAAAATTAATTATAGCTTTTTCTCATAATGAGTACTTAAATGTTTAATTTCAGTGGTTCTTGCGAAAATGTAACGTTCCGTTCGCAATCGTTTCAAGAACGGAACGGAGATTTAAAAGGGTTCCGAATGTTTAAGACAAATATAGGGGGTTTACGGTAATCGATAAAAAAGGTAATCGATAACCAATGAAATTTTGTATCCTTGTACCTTGTGCTTTCTAATTTACAAAAAAGTGCTTTGAGGAGTAGGCTCGGTTGAAGTGACCCCACCAACATCCCTCGAGTGTTCTCAGTAATTTTGTTTCGGGACTTAGTTATCCCGGAAATGCTTCGGTTTTCCGGGTTAGGGTTTCGAGAGTAAAATTGTATGTTTTTGATCCTTACGGTAAAGAATGAATATCTTGACTGTTGGCTCTTGCCAAACAAATTTTGGTGATATTTTCTCAATCCATTAAAAAGTTATGGAATAAAAACCAGAAATACCTTTTTTTTTAATTTTGAATTTTAAGGGTCAAATATAAAGGTTTTTTTAGAATTTGTTCAATATGGAACATAACAATTTTATGATCTATATAGCGTTTTAATCCTTAAGCATTTTCTATCGAATGATGGGTCAAACTCATTTTTCCATAGCAAAATTTCCGAGGACACTCGAGGGATATGGGTGGGGTCACTTTCGGGAAGATTACTCCTCAAGAAAAGCGTATGCTGAAAATCTGAGCACTTTTTTGTAAACTAGAAAGCACAAGATTCAAGTGTACAAAATTTCATTGGTTTTCTGACTGTCGGTTCATTTTTTTTTTAACTTTAAAATCCGACAGCCAATTTGGATCACTCGTTTTACTGATCAAAAAATGTATTGGCGTGCACAGAATCCTCTCTTCTATTGTCAGTTTTAGTAAGTAGTTAAATGGATGAAATCCGCATTTTACCGCGGCGCCAAAAGTTGACAAAATTGGAATTCCGAAACCAGTAACTGAACAAAAAATCCCCATCATTTTTTCAGCAACAAAGATATCAAGTGAGGTAGCAATGATGACATTTGTAACCCTGATGAGGAGAATAGAAAAAAAATGCCTTTCTAAAATTTTTTTATTCATAAAAAAGAAGTCTATTTTACAAATAAAAATAAAAAAAAAGTCCTATTTAGTAATTGTAGATTTAGTTTCTTCACATTGTGGTGTTTGAATAAATTTTCTTGATCTGTCCAAACCCTCATGAACAACAAATTGACATGTTCTCTTCTAAAATCAAAAACTTAAAAAAATTTGAAAAAATTTTATGTTAATAGATCAGAATTACATGAGCTTTTGGTTTGCCTTTTCCCTTTTGCTTAATATATAGATCAACTACAAACTTGTAGTTGGTACCTTCGACGATTTGATATTCAGCATCACGTACATCCAAAACTCTCAATTTACCTTCTAAACCAGTGTATTTAGGACTTTCAACAATTGCCCAATCAACCACATCCATTATTTCATCTGTGTCTGTTATCGGTTGATAACCACCAACAAATGCGGTGTGTACATAAACGGCCAATGTCATAAATACTACTAAAATAAACTTCATTCTTTTGTAAAGTGATGTCTCTTGAATCACAGTCAAATATTTATACTGTTTAAATTGATTACAACTGTAATTAACAACTGAGTCATTTAAGATACTATCTTTTTTTTTGTTTAAGTAGACACTTTAATTGATTCAAATATTTGACTATCATGTAATGAGCTTTAACATTTAAAATAACTTTAAAATGATTCTCTACCATCTTTTAAAACTGAAAAAAAAATTAAAAAAATTTCCTTTATTCACCTTAAAGTGTACCTTAGCTGTACTTGAGAAACATAAAAAATACTTTGTACAAAATTTTATGCTCTTTTAGAATATGTATAAAATAAAGCCGTTTGTATGACTATCGAAGTGTAAAAGATAAAAAAAACTCAAACACCGAGTTAGAAGACTGTCTAAAGACCCTCGAGTAAAAAACTAATTTTTTGACCCCCTCAATGGAAGCGGTTTTCCCAGGTTTCCATATGCGTGAAAACATTCATCACAAACTTGTAGAGGTATAGCTACAGTTTTGAATGGTTTACTATAGGAAGAACAAATAGTAGTTGTAGTAACAGTTACATTGGGGATGCTTAGCGTTAATTTTGGTAGTGCTCTCTTGGTTTGTTCCTCAGGGTTTAGTCGGGTTCTGTATATGTCCGACACTCCATTTCTTAAAACTGTTCTCGTAGACTTTGGTCCTTATTTTTGTGCTGTTTATGCGGCATATTGCTTTGCTCTTGTCTGAAACTTTATTTAACTTACTCGTGAGTGGATGATTGTCTTCTACTACGATTCTCTTGAGCAGTTTGACACATGTTTGGTCAATTATTTTTCCAATCGTATCGAGTTTGTATTTTCTGCATGCTGTTTCTGAGATAATATCAAGCATTCTGCGGTGGTAGCTTCTCATTTCGTCCTTTGCCTTTGAGCTTGTTGATGTAGGGAGAGGAGCGCTCTAAGTGAAATGACTTAGACCGTAGCTGCGATAGGCGTTAACTAATAGCTCGGTACGAAATCCACAACGTTTTAAGCTTCCGATGAGGTAATGTGTACTGCTAGTTATTTTTTGAATACGGTCCCATTGTTTGTTCCAGTCGAGTGAGTTATTTAGCTCAATTCTCAAGTATCTATACGACAAGTATCGTTTAGAGTGACATTTTGGACTGAAGCATTTGAGTCGTTGTGTTCGAATTAAGGTATCTCTCTTAATAAATATCGTAGCCAACTTAGACGCTCAATCGAATTTTAAATGGTGGTTTGAACCTCTTGTTTAAGTAACATCCATAGTTTCTATGTAATTTGAGACTCCAACAGTTCTTTACCTAAATTATCGAGTATGAAAATTTATCACAAACTTTAAAAAATTTATCTCATAAACGATAATAAAAACAATTATTTATAACTTTTATCCAATCATAAAATTTATTCAAATAAAACTTTATTTTTTTTCCAAGTCTTGAATTAAAAATGATCAAAAAAATTTTTTTAATTTTTACAATAAATTTTTTATTTACTCTTAACTTGGTCCATTCAGCAGTCATTTTAAACTCGGGCAGAAGTTTAGAAAAGGCTAGAGAAATTTTGGAAAAGTATCCATTAATAGACGGGTAATGAAACTTCTAACACTCCTCATTGTAAACCTAAAGTAACATTTTGACTTAAAAGACATAATGATTTGCCTCACATGATCCGTTCTAACTTTGAAAATCGTTTTGGTAAATTCGATTTAAACGATATGAAAGAAAGTTTAATCAATAACAATAAACCAACGGCTATAACTCACACGGACATTAAACGTATACGTGAAGGTAGACTTGGTGGTCAATTTTGGGCTATTTATGCTAATTGTCAAACTGATGCCAAGGACTCTGTACGTCGTCATTTAGAACAAATCGATGTTGTCTATCGATTTATTGAAAAGTACTCAAACGATTTTAAGTTTGTTACCAAATCGGAAGAAATAATGCAAGCGTTTAAGGATAAAAAAATTATAAGTCTTTTGGGTATGGAAAGTGGTCATGGTATAGATTCTTCACTAGCTGTTTTAAGAATGTTTTATGACCTTGGGGTCCGATACATGACCCTCACCCATAATTGTAACATCCCATGGTAAGCCTCAAAAAGCTCATCTCTCTTGTCTTTCACTCTAATTTGTCTCTTAAGGGCGACTAATAACCAAATAGACAGGCTTGCAAATGCATCAGCTTATGGTGGTCTGACTCAATTTGGAAGAAAGGTTATCAAGGAAATGAACCGTTTGGGCATGATTGTAGACTTGTCTCATGTCTCTTACCAAACCATGTTGGATTCGTTAGAAGAGTCTAAAGCCCCTGTTATGTTCAGTCATTCATCGGTTTACTCACTATGCGACCATCCAAGGAATGTAAGAGATGATGTTTTGTATAAGCTCAAAGAGAACAAAGGTGTTATAATGATAAATCTTTATAATGGATTTATAAAATGTAATAACGAGATTCCGACAATGAATGATATAAAAGCTCATTTTAATTATGTTAGAGATATAATTGGTGTTGATTATTTAGGAGTTGGTGCTGATTTTGATGGTGTTGATTTGACACCACCGGATGTTAAAGATGTTTCAGATTATCCGAATTTATTTGCTGCTTTATTAGACGATGGTTGGAGTGAAGAAGATTTGGCTAAAGTTGCTGGAAAGAATATTATTCGAGTTTTAGAGGATAATGAAAAAGTAAGGTCCTTGAAAATTTTTGTTCTTAGTCTTACAATATTTCTAATTATTTTAAAGTATGCAAGATCAGTTCAAAATATGCAACCGATTGATGACATCATTGATCAAGCTGATTTGGATCCAAAATATTCAGAGTGTAGAACTTCATTTTAAAATTTTGTAATAAAATTTATCTCCTAAGAATTTTTTTTATTATTTTTAAGTACACCTCGTATTTAGAGACTAAAATTGATTTAATTTTGACTTTTTACGTCCCTTTTTTAACTGAAATTCATGGTATAGGTCTCACACATTTTCCGGAAAAAAAATTTTGAAAATTTTTGACAACATAGAATTTTTTCTTGGTTACGGTAATTTGTGGCTTTCATTGCATATAAGGTAGCGAGAAGTTACTTTTTGGTCGTTACAGAGCTTGTAAAAATCATGTCACCACCTTAATTTAAGAATCAGTTTTTGGGAGACACAAGTTCGATTACACGCCGTTGCATTTCAATCCGAAGGACCTGTTGTTGAATAAAAAATAATTCTTAGGCTAGAATTTCGGGTTCTACTAAAATTTCAATTCTCGACCCCCTGTTGACCCCCAACCGACTCCCAATTTTCTGATAGAATTTTCTTCGAGCTGTCCAAAAAATAGGTCTCGACCTCTCAGCTCTTTTAGTTTTCGAGATATTTTGGTTTGAAAAAAAGTGGCCTCAAAGCGGCCAAATTTCTAAAAGCCATGGTGAACCAAATATTCAAAATCTGACTTCATAGGCATGTTCCCCGTGCTAAGAAGCATAAGATTAGTAAAAAAAACAGGAGTCAAAAAGGTTAAAAACTTTGTCAGAGTGGGGGTCTTTGTTAAGGAGCCCTCTCATTGGCTGACTTAACTAAATCATTACTTTCAAACCCCAAATTTATTTTAAGCAAATCATATGATATAGATACTTGTAGAGAATTTTCAGCTCTATAAGCTGGCTGAAGAAAAGGATAAAATATGATGTTATCTTTATAAAATTTCACTAAAAATGGGGGTCAGCTTTTTAGTAGAACCCAAAATTTCTGTCTTTACTTCTTAGTTTGGAGACACAAGTCAGAGTAAACGTGAAAAATGTCAATTTATTTTATAACAAGAATTTTCAACGTCTTTCAGCGCCCATATGGCAATGATTTATGTTGAGGTTGTAAAGCAACATACCGTCTCAGTTGGAGCAAGAAAACAACAGCCCGTTTTTCTCACTCGTTTCAAGATTTTTTGCCAAAGATTTTTAGAGTGTTTGTAAATTTTCCTCGGACGTTCCTCAAGTGTCAAATTATTCAAATAAAATCATTCAAAAGCAAATAAATTAATCTCAAAATTCAAAATAGAAACACTAAATGGAGATAAATTGTTATTTTTATCTGACGTTAGCATTACATTTTATCTTAAATTCAAAATTATTTACGAAACTTTTAAAAAACAAACGATAATAAAAATTTTTTATAAACATGGAGAATAACATAAAATCAAAAAAATATTTAATCATTGGCACCCTTGTGGTCTGTATTGGTTTAATTTTAGGTCTTGCGATTGGAATCCCGTTGTCACAAACATCTGACTCGAACAATCTTAAAGAAGCCATACGCCTGTTGCAAAAATATCCACTCATTGATGGTCACAATGATCTACCAAGCATGGTACGAAAAAATTTTAAAAATAAATTCAGTGAATTTGATTTTAATGATTTGAGCAAAATACGTGATCGATTGAACGGTACCAATGGTGTCACACACACAGATGTTTTACGTTTAAAACAAGGTAAACTTGGTGCACAATTTTGGGCTGCGTATGCTTCTTGTGAAAGTCTTGCTAAAGATGCTGTTCGTATTCATTTAGAACAACTTGATATGATGAAGAGACTTATTAATAAATTCCCAGATGTTCTTAAATACGTTGACAACACTCAAGGTTACATTATAAATTCTTATAATTTAACTCAATCGGGTCTAAATCTTTGATTTTTCAGATTTAATCAAAGTATTCAAAGAGGGTAAAATTGCAAGTCTCATAGGTCTTGAAAGTGGACATGCTATTGACTCTTCTTTGGCTATACTCAGAATTTTTTACAAGCTCGGTGTTCGTTACATGACGTTGACCCATAATTGTAACATCCCCTGGTAAGTTCTACAAGACTTATCTCTCTTGTCTTTCACTCTAATTTGTCTCTTAAGGGCGACTAATAACCAAATAGACAGGCTTGCGAATGCATCAGCTTATGGTGGTCTGACTCAATTTGGAAGAAAGGTTATCAAGGAAATGAACCGTTTGGGCATGATTGTAGACTTGTCTCATGTCTCTTACCAAACCATGTTAGATTCGTTAGAAGAGTCTAAGGCCCCTGTTATGTTCAGTCATTCGTCAGTTTATTCGATTTGTAACCACCCAAGGAATGTAAGAGACGATGTTTTGTTGAAACTGAAAGAGAACAAAGGGATTATAATGATAAATTTTTATAACGGTTTTGTGACTTGTGATGAAAAAAATGCGACTGTAATGAACGTAGTTGAACATTTGAATAAGGTTAAAAAACACATTGGTGTTGATCATATTGGAATAGGGTCTGATTTTGATGGTGTTCCAGCGTAAGTTTGGAAAATAAAATAAAAATTTTTGTTAGAATTTTTTGTTAAAGGACCCCAAATGGATTGGATGATGTTTCAAAGTATCCAAGTCTATTTAAACAGTTGTTAGATGATGGTTGGACTGAGGAAGAGTTGATTAAATTAGCTGGTGGAAATATCCTTCGAGTGTTTTCAGACGTTGAAAATGTAAGTCTCAAAATCTTCAAGACATTAATTTAAAATTTTTCTTTTTGTTTAGTACTCGAAATCAGTCAAAGACATGAGCCCTTTGGATGATATAATTGAGCAAAATGATTTGTCGACTGAATTCAAAAAATGTCGAACATCTTTTTGAAACAAAATTGTTTTATGAATTGTAATAAAGATAATTTTTTAACAAGTTTTTTTATTTTTTAATTGTTACCTCTATAAATAATGGTGATAGGGTTTAAACGAATAGTTTTTTGTTATGTGATGATAAATTTTTTAAAATAAATTACATCTTAAAAAAACTCTAATTACCACTGTGCATGTTACTTTCAGTTGGATGAAGATAAATAGTCTATTTAATATACTCAACAAAAAATTTTGCAACAGTCTCTTCTCAAAACAATTCTATAGTGTCCCAATTCATTGACCGTAGTCGCTTCGATGCATGTAAATTAAGGCGTTTAATCCGAACAATTTTATCCAAGCTCAATTTTTACAGTCCCAAGAAGTTCGGATTAACGCGACTGCACTGTAAAAAAAAATTGATTTTTAGGTTTCCGGATAAGAAACATTGTCAAAATACAGTAACAAAGACCTTTCAATTTCCGGGCCAATTTACAAGATAAGTCAACTAACACTCATATCACTACATACTTTTTCACTATTTCACTTAAATCAGCGGCGTTGTCAAGACCAAATGGACATATTTCATCAAAAAATAGTCTAGTTCTGTCACCTTCAAGTTATATCACAGTCAAGTTTGAGAGCAAATGGGGTGATTTAAGTGTGAGTTGACTGTACAGTGATTCTTGCGAAAATGTAACGTTTCGTTCCGTTCCATTCCAAAAGCGTTCCTATCTCCGTTTCAAGTAAGGGTTCCGTTCCAGACTACCCTTCCGTTCCAGACTACCCTTCGTTCCGTTCTTGGAATGGTTGCGAACGAAAAGCTACATTTTCGCAAGAACCCCTGTACCGAGATTTTCAAATTCTGTGAATTATTTTTTCGGAAGGTTTATTAAAAATTTTTAGCTGACTTATCTAAACGAGTGAAACGATTTTGGGGTAATGGCCATCAACTGTAATCATCTGGTACAGTGGTATTCTATACTTATCTTCACAAAGCTACTCAATTTCAAGTTTTATGGGACTACCCCTACTTATTGACTGAAAAATGTCTAATTTTTGGTAGTTTTTGCACGATAATGGTTTCGGTTAAAAGTTTTTTCCCTTCAATATGACTACCAGCGTTAACTAGAGCTTGTTAGCTTTCTGAACATATCTTCAAATCAAAAATATCTTTTTTCAATGATGAGTTCTTAAACGTTTAAACATGACACCAAGGCAACAGGCTACAAAAAACAAAGTTAAAAATGGCGAATTCAGAAATTCAAATCGTTTATGAGCTTTTATTTATTTTTTCTTTAGATGGAACCTAACACAAATATTCAAGTTAAAGTTTCAAAAAAAAAAGAAATTCTAATAATCACAGGATTTGCTCTCGGATTTTGTGCAATCGTAGGAGCAACAATAGGAGCAATTTTACGTGAAACAAACAATTTATCAAAAGCAAAATCAATTCTCAAAAATAATCCTCTAATCGATGGACACAATGATCTTCCTTACATGATAAGAGCTAACTTTCAAAATCGTTTTAACAAATTCGACTTAAACGACATGACCAAAAATGATCAACTCCAAGGTACCAATGGTATAACTCATACGGATTTGTTGCGTTTAAAACAAGGCGGTCTGGGTGGTCAATTTTGGGCAAGTTATGCTGATTGTAATAGCACTGGTAAAGACGCTGTACGTGTTCATTTAGAGCAAATCGATGTAATTAAACGGTTTGTTAAACAACACTCGGATTATTTTGAATTTGTAACGAGTTCAAACGGGATTAACGATGCTTTTAAAAAAGGTAAAATAGCTAGTTTGATTGGATTAGAAAGTGCACATGCCATTGACTCTTCTTTGGCTATACTCAGAATTTTTTACAAGCTCGGTGTTCGGTACATGACGTTGACTCATAATTGTGATACACCATGGTCGACAAATAATCTAAGAGATAGAATTTCAAATGCATCAGCTTATGGTGGCCTGACTCAATTTGGCAGAAAGGTTATCAAGGAAATGAACCGTTTGGGCATGATTGTAGACTTGTCTCATGTCTCTTATCAAACCATGTTGGATTCGTTAGAAGAGACTAAAGCCCCTGTAATGTTCAGTCATTCCTCGGTTTACTCACTATGCGACCATCCAAGGAATGTAAGAGACGATGTTTTAGTGAAGCTCAAAGAGAACAAAGGTGTTATAATGATAAATTTTTATAACGGTTTTGTGACTTGTGATGCCAACAATGCTTCTGTGTCAAATGTCATAGGTATGGTATAGCAATTCAAATTGTAATAAACTTAATTTTAAATATTTTTTAGATCACTTGAATTATGTTAAGAATTTGATTGGGGTTGATTATGTTGGTATCGGGTCCGATTATGATGGAGTACCACAGTAAGTCGGTCACATAAAAAATAACATTTTACTTGAAACCGATAAAATTTATCAATATTAAAGGACCCCAAGCGGATTGGAAGATGTATCTAAATATCCGAATTTATTCAAATCTTTATTAGACCAAGGTTGGACAAGAGAAGATTTAATTAAATTTGCAGGTGGCAATATTCTACGAGTATTTTCAGGTGTCGAAAAAGTAAATTTAATAAAACATACTCTAAAAAATAAAATTAATCCTAGTTGATTTATTAAAAGTATTCTGACTCGGTGATAGATAGTCTGGAACCGATTGATGATTTTATAAGTCAAGATGATCTTGAACCTGAGCTCAAAAAATGTCGGACATCATTTTAAACTTTTATTTGAAAATATTAATAAAAATTTTTAATGTTTACTTTTTATTTGTTTAAAATAACCTCAAGGGAGTTGAATTTTAGAATTTAAGAGAACAAAGTCGTAACGACTGAGATGATTTTTTCGATTATAAATAAAGCGAAGAGAGTCTTAACTCTTCATTCAATTTAAAAACTAAAACCCGATCAAAAAAATGTTGAAATTATTCATTTTAGTCGCTGTCTTCTGTGCTGCTCAAGCACAATATGGTCAACAATATCCAGCTGATGGATCTCAACCAATGCCAAGTCCAGTCTACCCTCAACCACCTGCTCCTAAACCACGTAATTAAAACTAAATCAATCTCTAACCTCAACTTTCTTATTTTAATATTCTTTTAATTTTTAATAGAAAAGTGTGACATGTCTGTTGATTACACAAATGTTGTTGGTTCATGCAGAAAATTTAGAAGATGTTCAAACGGATACTTGTGGATCTTGAGATGTCCATACAACACTGTTTGGGATAACAAAGCTAGAACTTGTGCTCGTCCAGATTTAGTCTCAGGTCCATGTGGAACAATGAAACAAGAATATCAACAAGCTTATCCAGTTCCATCAGTTTATCCAACTCAACCAACTTATCCAGTCTACACCACCACTACCACAACCACTAAAACTACTACACCAGCTACAACAACTTACCCAGCTTATTAAATTTTTTCTAAAGAATTTTCCTAAATAAATTTATTAACTACAATTTTCTTTTAATTATTCGAGACAACCTCTTAACGATCTGGTTCCCAAATTGACTCATTAATCCTGGCAAATTTTAAGTTACAATCTCGGAAAAAATCGCCCTCAAACCAGCTCTTCGGACGTGCCCTGGGGTTACTTCCTAAATTATTTTTTAAATAAATAAATCCGAAAACACGCGTTATAAAAAAAAAGCGAATTTAAACGAATGAATATGCAGTGTCATGACCAAACCAGTTACAAAATGAATCTATGCGCTATTAATTATTGTTATCATTTTATACTTCAAAGGAAATTACTAATTTTTGACCTCTGTCTCAAATTTTGGCACTCAGAAAAAAAAATTATTTTAAGCAGTCAATTTTTAAAGTAAAATTTAAAACTGTCTTCTGTGCTGCCTTCAAAGGGTTAAATATCGAAATTTTAAGGTGGAGTAAAAAAAATTTTATTTTATTTTTTTGGCTTAACAAGAACTGTTTTGTCAAAGGCTAACGTCACACTTTAAATTCGTTGGGCATCCGTACTGTAACCGTAAGCATATTTTTACCGTACCGAACTAGTACGAAAAAAATCTTATTTTTGGATCCAATGTTTGTAAAGAGTAATTTAAAGTCTTCTGTTATCTTAATGCAGTCGCCGCTCGTTTATATCACCCTCTTGGTTTTACTAAAATACAGTCGCCGCTCGCTTATATCACATCATCATTATGTCACAATCCACTTATATCTCACTATTATCATTTCCAAATCAATGTAGCATAATACAAAATAAATCTAGTTGTATCCCACTTCATTTACATCACACTACAGTCGCCGCTCGTTTATACTACCATCTTAGTTTTACTAAAATAGTGTGATGTAAATGAATTAGGATACAACTAGATTTATTTTGCATTATGCTACATTGAATTGGAAATGATTATAGTGAGATATAAGTGAATTGTAACATAATGATGATGTGATATAAGCGAGCGGCGACTGTATTAAAATTTATGAAACTTTTAATTAAAAGCTAAATGTGTTAAAGCGTGTTTTTCGAAATTTGCTCTTGTGTTTTCAATCAAATGCTTGAAAAATTCCTATAAACGAAGATAATATGAGAAAGAAAAATGTAAATAAAAAAATCTATAGAAGACTTTTTTTTGAAGGTCCTCATTTGTCCACCGGTCAAGGCCATATAAGTAAGTCAAACCCAAGCAATACTATTTTTATTGAAAAACTGTTGAAATCAATTGAAACGATTGAAATCATTGAAAGTCAATTGAATGGACTTGAAAAAGAAAAATTTTCCATAAATCTAGATTGAAATCAATTGAAAACGATTGAAAAAAATATCAAGTTAAATTTTGAAAATTGAAACGAATGGAATCTCCATTTTATAAAATTATAAGTTGAAACTCAATTGAGATAAATTGAAAACATTTTCCAAGTAAAAATACTTGGAATAGATTGAAAAATTTTTTCGTTGATATTTTTTAAATTTTCTTATTCTTTCTAAGAATCTATATACAATTGAATGGAAAAAAATTGTTTCGTTATTTTTTAATATTGATATCGTTTAGATAACCAAATAGACAAAAAAATGAGTACCTTAAACAAAACAATAAAAAAAAGAGGGCCATATAAACAATATATTTTTGATAATTCGAAACAAATCCCAAAGTCAATTTATTTCTATCAAAAAATCCGTCTTTAAAAAAAAATTCCTCAAATAAGCGGAAAGTGGATGAAAACGATGAACCAGCCAATATTGATGCGAAAAAAAAATCTGTAAATACATCGTCTATTATGATTGAAAAAAAACGAGATATAGAAAAAACAAGGAACAACGAACCGACGACGAATACAGTTTCGCCAATTCCAGACGACCAAACAACAGTTAATTTCAATACGAGTCAATTTCCATCAACTCAACCACAATATTTTGATTATTCTCAAATGCAGACAAGAAATGTGTTGTTGGAGCAAGTAAATAATAATCATTTATTTACGTATCCATATTATCAAAACAACTCGAGTGCCTCGTTCAACTTCAACAACTTATCGAAATCGTCTTATGAGATTTCGTTCGCTAAAGAAAATGTATCCTCACATAAGAGTCAGACATATTCCTCGTTTGAAGATGAAGATGATGATGAAAACACCGGCTTTGCACCGAAATGAATACTATTTTTTACATTATTTACTTAAAAATAATTTTTTTTACAAACTTACATTTTTTTGAATAAAACATTTGAAACTAAAATTTTTTTCAATAAACTTCAATTTTTTTCCATTATCCTCGAATTGAAAAATATATTTTTTCAATTTAATTTCAATTCTTCGTGAATTGAAAAATAAATTTTTTCCATTAAATTCAATTATAAAGATTTTTTTTTTCAATTGATTTCAATCGATTTCAATTGAAAAAAATTGAGATTAGTCCAAATTTTCATAGTTGATCAATTAAGAGAATCAATTGATTTCAATCGTTTTTTCAACTTTTTAGACTTGCTTGGGAAGCAACTTAGATTCAAAGAGCTTTAATGTTTAAATCATCATTTTTCACAATCAAAAGATTTAAATTGAAGCTTACAGCTAGATTTTCAAATACTTTGTCAAAATAAATCTGTTAAAAAAAGCTCAACAATAACGATTCGATAACTCTAAAATAATTTTTTTAATATTTTCAAACAAACAACAAGGAAAGTGAAATTTAAAAAGTCAAAATAAAATATACAAGAACAATCAAAACGATATGTATTTGTTTGAATTAACCTCAAGGGATATGAATTTTAGAATTTAAGAGAACAAAGTCGTAACGACTGAGACTATTTTTTCGATTATAAATAAAGCGAAGAGAGTCTTAACTCTTCATTCAATTAATTCAATTTAAAAATCTAGAACCCGATCAAAAAAATGTTGAAATTATTCATTTTAGTCGCTGTCTTCTGTGCTGCTCAAGCACAATATGGTCAACAATATCCAGCTGATGGATCTCAACCAATGCCAAGTCCAGTCTACCCTCAACCACCTGCTCCTAAACCACGTAATTAAAACTAAATCAGTCTCTAACCTCAACCTTCTTTTTTTTAATATTCTTTTAATTTTAAATAGAAAAGTGTGACATGTCTGTTGATTACACAAATGTTGTTGGTTCATGCACAGAATTTAGAAGATGTTCAAACGGATACTTGTGGATCTTGAGATGTCCATACAACACTGTTTGGGATAACAAAGCTAGAACTTGTGCTCGTCCAGATTTAGTCTCAGGTCCATGTGGAACAATGAAACAAGAATATCAACAAGCTTATCCAGTTCCATCAGTCTATCCAACTCAACCAACTCAAAAACCATCTTATCCAGTCTACACCACCACAACCACTAAAACTACTACACCAGCTACAACAACTTACCCAGCTTATTAATTTTTTCTAAAGACATTTTTCAAAATAAATTGATTAACTAGAATTTCTATTTTTTCTTCATTAATATTTTTACAAATATTCGGTTCATGTTCTTATGACCCGATTCTTCACCTTTGACGATTAAAAATCTTCTATCTACCGACACTACAGAACAAATTTACATGTAAGAAACCTGGTCTCCGTTCTTAAAGAAGGATATCAAAAAATTAGAAAAATTCAACGTTTAGCAACCAAGCTTGTTCCTTTAATTAGAAACAAAAATTACGAAGAAAGACTGAGCTTGCTTGGACTCTCTACTCTAGAGGAGCGTCGGGTAAGAGGAGACCTAAAACAGTTTTTCGAATTCACCAAAAACATGGTTTCACCCAATCGGTCAGTCTCTAAATTCAAGCTCATCCGGTCCAGCTGACTTAACGAGAAGACAAAATCAACTATCGTAAACCCTCATTTTTTGAACCATGGCCTAAAAAATTTTGAGTAGAAACTAAGATATTTTCCAAATAAATTGATAAAATACAGTTTTTATTAATTTTCCGAGACAATCTCTCAATGATTTGGTTCCCGTATTGAGTCATGGATGCTGGCATAATGTCAGTTATACTCTCAAAAAAAATTTTATCCAGTTTGTTAGTCGATTGACAACATTAATTTTCGGGTTTTGTTGAAAAAAATTAACCTATTCATGAAGTGTCAGTATAACATTAAATTGCAACTTTTTCCTATTACGACAATTTTAGTGCATAATTCCAAAATACTTAGATTGTTAAAAGTCTCATTAAGATAACTTAGGAGCATGTACTGAACTTTGTCAAGTTGTGATACTGTTCTTACTAAGTATTTAAATAAGATTGCGTTCATATGTTTAGATCAAAATTCCTGCAAATTACCCAAAGTACCCAGTAAAAAAAAACAATTAGATGACGAGTTTTTTTTTGGATTAAATCACTTCGATCTCTAATTAAAATTCCTTGGGTCACTGGTTTAACAAAGTACGCTTTGTTTGTTTTTCATCAGAGTTAAGACCGAGTTTAGCAAAAAAAAATTATAAAAAAAAATTTATTCAAATTTTAGAAAAATTGACTCATTGTAAACACATTTACAAAATAAAAAAAAAAGAAACATCAAAACATCGTCTAAGAAAAAAGCAAAAAAATTAAAGTTTTTTTTTGAATCCATAAATAATAAATTAATTAAATTCTTTTAAAAACACTTTACAATAAGACGAAAATAGAAAATAAAGTCACATTTAAACGCTTACAACAAAGCATATATTTACACAATAAAAACAATTAATAGATAAGAATTTTTTTTTGTATTAATTTACGGCATATTGGACATTCGTTCATTTGATCACCTTTAACAAAAACATAAAAAAAGGTTAAACTTCTTCAAAACTTTTGATTCAATGCAAACTTAAAAATTCCACATTTGGTCTTGAAAAATCTTTCTGTTAGATTTTTAGAACTAAGAGATTCCTCTACGTTCACTAATCGATATATAGCCTACAATCAGATATAGATAAGGTTTGCGAGTGGTCAAAGATGTGGTCAACTCAGCTTAATGTAGACAAATGTAAACTTGTTCATATTGATAGGAATAATCCCGAATTCGATTACACTATCGACTTGAAACCACTAAGTAAGTGAAAATGTGAAAGAGATTTGGGGACTTACATCCAAAGTGATCTAAAATGGGACACACAAGTCAAATATGCAACAGCCAAAGCGAACCGAATGTTGGGTATGATTGGGAAAGCTTTTAAATATCCTTGCACCGAGACTATCAAGTTATTGTATTGTTCTATGGTTAGACCGCGACTGAAGTATGCTGTCAGTCCATGGTGTCCATATTTGGACAAAGATATAAATGAGAGTTCAACGAAGAGCAACTCGAGAACTACGTAATTTGGATTATCAACAACGTTTGTCAAGGCTAGATTTAACCAATCTAAGAACAAGATGATTAAGGGGTGAACTTATTCAAATGTACAAAGTGGCAAACAATTATGAACATATTGAATTTAATAAAGGAATCAATTACAGTCCAAACACAAGGTCATCAAGCAGAAGACATGAATTAAGAAGAAACAGTTATTGTCTAACACGTGAACAAGTAAAAAATTGTCTTCCATGTATTGAACAAACTTCCGGAAGAAGTGGTAAACGCAAAGAACCTGAATTGTTTCAAAGCAAAGCTTGATGTTTGTGGAAAAAAAAAGAAGCGAACAAAGCTGCAGTTTAAACTACTACTACAGATCAACAAAAGCTCACCTGATAAAATTACGAATATTTTCCGCATATATCTTTGCTACAGTACAAAGCTGAAATAAGTTAACAACATGTCATAAATTTTTTTTTTGCCCACCCCTCCAATGCACATTGGCAGCAATAAGATGAAGATTTTAAAGACGAAAAAAGTGTTTTAATACCCAGAGTAAAGTTAAAACTAGTTGCAAATATTTTTATTTTTTTTGTGAGAACCGAGGCTGAGGGTCTAAAGTTCTATTTTCCCATGACCAACCTTGTTGGTGATCACGGTAAATCTTTTTCAGTTTTTTTGGAATTTATTGAAATCTCTTTTTGACTTACAGTTTGAAAAATAAAGAGATGAGAAAAAGTAGTGTTGTTGTTTGAACCTAACGGACCGTAGAAGATGTTACAATACGTTACCACCGAGGTCGTTTGTCAACACTAGATGCAACCATTCGAAAAAATATTTTTTTAATAAAACAGGGTTACCTGCAAATACCCTTCAAATATCAATTTAATTGTTCAAGAAAAATATAATGTAGGATTTTGGAAGTTTTAGTTTACAAAAAATTACAGTTCTAGTTTAATTAGACTTACCACACATTTGACAAGTACCGTGTCCACACAAAAATACCATGTTCTTTTGTTTGTCCATGCAAACAGGGCACATGGTCTAACAAAAAAAATTATTAAAAAAAGTCCTATAAAATAAACTGTGTTTAGAAATTCTACTTGTTCTTTAATGTCCTGTAATTGTTGTTGTAACTTTTTAACATTTAAATCAATCCCAGTATTTTGACCTTCATTTACTTTACCTGGTAAAATATTTATTTGTTTTTCAATAGGTACTCGACATTGAATACATTTTTTTAATATCTTTGAACAATCATCACACGAACTAACATGACCACATGGTTCTATTAGTATACACGCCATTTTGTTTTCACATATCATACATTCATTTAGTTTAATACGTTCTTGTACTGGTTCTTTACAATGCAAACACTTTTTTAAACGTGTCGAACAGTCTTGACAAGCGTTCAAGTGGTTACACGGCTTGAGGAGTATCTCGAGTTTATTTTCACTACATATTGGACATTCGTTTAGACTTAACACTTTCATTTTAGTATTCAAATTTTCACATGTTTTCTTTGATTCGAGTACATCATGGCTATGTTTGATTAAGAATTTGATAAAATTTGAATCATTACATAAATCAATTGGTGTTTGATCTTTACTATTTTTTATGTAAAGACTAGACCCGTTTTCGATGAGTAGACAAGCTATTTTTGAGTATAAATTTTTGTTGATTGTGTCATTTGGTTCGCTCATGTTTTCCGCTCGATTGTTCAAGTCACTCGATGAAAGCTAAAACAAAAAATTAATTTCAAGTTGTAAAGAGTATTAAAACTTACTGTTTTTTGTGAGACATCTTTCAAATTTTTAAGTTGAAAAATTGTGTAATTTCTTAACAGACAGTGTAAAGGCGTATCGCCATCTTTGTCTTGAAGATCAAGATCACATTTAAATTCGACTAAAATTTTTGTAATTTCATAATTTAGACGTTCGACACCCAAATGTAATGGGGTTTGAAAATTATTGTTTCGAATGTTAATATTTATGTATTCGGAATGTGTGAGCATTAGTTTAACTATATCGTGGTAATTGTTCAAACATGCCAAGTGAAGTGCGGCAAAACCATCCTCTTTTTTTTCGTCAATCAACCAATATTTTTTTAGTTCAATTATTTTATTGAGTAGACATTCCATTGAACTTTTAAAATTAGATTAAGATTAGACCTGTAATGTAATGACTACATTAAAATAGACTGCCTTAAGCTCTAAAAATGATACAACTTGAAGCCTTGAAGATTAGTGTTGGGCACATGCTAATTGCATTACGAAAACCGCCAGAGTTTCAATTTTTTCATGTGCATAAAAAAAATTTTTTTAGCTTAAGTGCTTTACTTTAACGTTTTAGTACTCATGATTTGAAAAAGCTTTAATTGAGTGGAAGATATGGTCTAAAAAGCTGCGATCAACGCTAATACCCTAAAATTTCCAATCCTTTTATCCCTTTGTTAGCCGAGATGTAATTTAATTTTTTAAAAAAGGCTTAATTTTTATGATTTTTATTTTATTACTCTCAAATCATACTTTCAAACAAACAACAAGGAAAGTGAAATTTAAAAAGTCAAAATAAAATTTACAAGAACAATTAAAACGATATGTATTTGTTTAAAATAACCTCAAGGGAGTTGAATTTTAGAATTTAAGAGAACAAAGTCGTAACGACTGAGATGATTTTTTTGATTATAAATAAAGAGAAGAGATTCTTAACTCTTCATTCAATTAATTCAATTTAAAAATCTAGAACCCGATCAAAAAAATGTTGAAATTATTCATTTTAGTCGCTGTCTTCTGTGCTGCTCAAGCACAATATGGTCAACAATATCCAGCTGATGGATCTCAACCAATGCCAAGTCCAGTCTACCCTCAACCACCTGCTCCTAAACCACGTAATTAAAACTAAATCAGTCTCTAACCTCAACCTTCTTTTTTTTAATATTCTTTTAATTTTAAATAGAAAAGTGTGACATGTCTGTTGATTACACAAATGTTGTTGGTTCATGCACAGAATTTAGAAGATGTTCAAACGGATACTTGTGGATCTTGAGATGTCCATACAACACTGTTTGGGATAACAAAGCTAGAACTTGTGCTCGTCCAGATTTAGTCTCAGGTCCATGTGGAACAATGAAACAAGAATATCAACAAGCTTATCCAGTTCCATCAGTCTATCCAACTCAACCAACTCAAAAACCATCTTATCCAGTCTACACCACCACTACCACCACAACCACTAAAACTACTACACCAGTTACAACAACATACTCAGCTTATTAACTTTTTCTAAAGAATTTTCCTAAATAAATTTATTAACTAGAATTTCTATTTTTTCTTCATTAATATTTTTACAAATATTCGGTTCATGGTCTTAAGACCCGATTCTTCACCTTTGACGATTAAAAATCTTGTATCTACCGACACTACAGAACAAATTTACATGTAAGAAACCTGGTCTTAGTTCTTAAAGAAGGATACCAAAAAATTAGAAAAAAAAAATTACGAAGAAAGACTGAGCTTGCTTGGACTCTCTACTCTAGAGGAGCGTCGGGTAAGAGGAGACCTAAAACAGTTTTTCGAATTCACCAAAAACATGGTTTCACCCAATCGGTCAGTCTCTAAATTCAAGCTCATCCGGTCCAGCTGACTCAACGAGAAGACAAAATCAACTATCGTAAACCCTCATTTTTTGAACCATGGCCTAAAAAATTTTGATTAGAAACTAAGAGACAATTTGTTAAATTATCTCCAATTGTCACCATTTCCTCTTTTACGTCTATCTTCCAAACTCGACAGATTCAATGGAATGTTTTGTTTGTATAAGTCAAAAACTCAAAAACTGTAAACAGCTGCAGATTAATTATAATGATAATACAAAAGAGAAGTTGATGCCATGAATTTTAATAGGCCAAGGGTTGACTTTTCAAAATCTAAAATTTTGGTACAACGACATTCTTTTGGAACTCATGTCCTCAAAAAATGTAATTTGGTTCATTTAACAATTGAATAAAGAGAAGAAACTAGTTTTTCCAAAATTTTTAAAACAAGAAATGTTTGATAGACTTTAACAAAAAATACCAACCTGCTGTTTCCTCTCAAAGCTGCATGATGAACCGAATTGAAACCATATTTGTTACATACCGTAACATCTGCATTAAAATCCAACAATAATTTTATAATTTCATCATTTTTTTTAGTAATTGCATCATGTAACGGTGTATCTCCATCAAAATCTTGTAAACTCGGATGAGCTCCTAATTTCAATAAAACCTTAACAACCTCAACATGACCCTTGTTAACTGCTATATGTAATGCAGTTTGCATTTTTTTATTCCTCGAATTCAATTCTAAGCTATGAGTCTTATGGTTCAAGTTACACGATTCATGAGACGGATTGTCTGAAACCGGACTATTTTGTTTAAGAATTTCAATAACGTCTGGTTCATTTCCGAATGCGGCATGATGAATCGCACGATCTCCATCTTTATCCTTAAAAATAAAAAATTTAACCCTAGTTTTTGTTGGTCGGGGGGTTGACGTTACCTCTACTTCCATATCTGCATTGTACCTGATTAACAACCGAATAATCTCAGCGTGTCCATTTTGTGATGCAGCATGTATGGCTGAATGACCCGAAAAAAAACAATTCACATTCGCACCTGGAAGTCTTAGAATATACTCACACTTTTCATAATCACCGTTAGCTGATGATTTAACAAACTCTTCATTCAAGTCTTTTGTAATCACAAACTTTTTGTTATTCAAAGGGTCTAATTTTTTAATCAAAAGTGGATTAAAAGTCCACGTAGTCCCACAAACTTCAATCTTAAGATCATTGTCTGAATAAATTTTTACAATTTTACCAATTTGACCGAGGGTCTAGACACAAATTAAATAAATTATGATGTAAAAATGAAGGGTGTGAATATCTTACAGGTAGCATTGCTTCAGCCCATTCACCGTGACCGTGTTGTAATTTTTTAACTAATTCAAGATCCGAGCTGATCTCGATAAGTTCATCAACACTGAAATCATTCGAATTTTTAGTCAAATTGTTATTGAACAAATCGATTAGATTCGAGTCTTGGATCGAACATTTCGGATTACACGACTCTTGATTAGTATTATTCATATTCGGTTCTTCTACAGGAAAGTTTTCTCGAGTCCCATTGTCGACCAAAGACAACACAGCTGGGTTAAAAGTCCATTTATTACCACTCGGATAAGTGACTTCATAATCATTATCCGAATCGATTTGGGTTATAACTCCAGTGTTGCCTAGACACTCGAACATTGCCTCACACCAACCCCCATGTCCAACTTGTAATGACTGGACCACTTCAAAATCAAGATCAATGTTAACATGATCATTTATTTTCATGACTTTTTGTTCCAAGTCTAAAGACAAACTAGATGATGAACTGGCCATTGATTTTCCAAAAAATTCTCCATTCGAATTTTTGAAACTTTTTATTTTTTTTACACGGCCATCTTCATTTTCAGAATTGAACGAATCCGAACGTAAATCATTAATATTTTTTTTGGCCTTTTTGAACTGTTTTTCTCCTAAAACAGGCAGATGATCTCGATAATAATACCCGCCTTTAGCATCGTTTATACACTTTAGATCGGTCTAAAAAGAGGGTTTGTTTAACGGGACCATAAAAAAAATGAGGGTGCAATAACTCACCATTCCTTCGAATCCTAACCGGTACAAATTCCGATTCCCGTTCTCCCATTGGATAAAAACAGCACTTAATGGGGTTTTAATATTCCATTCTTTGACACATAAGACTTTTCCTTTTGATATTGATTCTTTTTGATCTTGATTATCCCAAGACCAGTCTATACCTCGAATTACCTTTGCACCTGGGTATATACCTCTATAAGGTATTTTTTTTGACTTTTTTCTCGACTCGCAAAGAACCCTTCAAAAATTCGATTAGATTCAATTTTTAGTATTTTATGGCCAAGATTACTTTTCTGATGTTTGAGTAGGGATCCGATAGAATCGATGTTTAGTCTGATGTTTATCATCATGATAACATTTTGAACATAAATTAATGTTTTTTGTTTCATTGGCTAAACAGTCTGCACACACCCATCTAGTACCGTATAAGGGCTCTTGTCCACACTCGTTACATTTAATACCCTCATGAAAGATACCACAAGAGCTTGGTTCTAAAATTCTAATGTCATACTCGCCGGCGCATCTGTAATTCGCACCGGTACCGTTATCCCAAACGACTACGACTTCTTCGTATGATTCAAAATTTCGGATTGTTCCAACATGACCTTCTCCACCGTCTTGTTTACCCCATTTCCAATCAGGACCGCGCACTACACGACACCCTATGAATTTAATCAACGGATTTAATTCAATATTTCGAGATTTTTCAGCCATGATGAAATTTTCGAATTTAAAAAGCCAAAAATAAAACTAAACAATAAAAAGTCTCAAACAGTGTCTATGAAATAGTTGATAGACATCTAAACAAAAACAATAAACACAGTGGTTTTTGAAATTTAAAAAAAACTAAACAAGTCTACAAAATTAGCAGTTCAAAAGAGAGTGTGGGCGAAATCTAGACACGAGTTATTCAGATAAAAATGGAATTAAAAGACTTCAAATAAAAATTATGAAAAAAAAATTCCTTTTTTTTTGTTAAAGATAGAGTGCACATGTGCACTAGTGATCTGAATGCAAAAGCAAAAAAAAATTAGAAATAAAAATTTATAATTTTTGAGTTTATTTTTGAAACATGGATGAAGACGACGTGAATTATGTAGAACCCATGGACCAAGTCCTCACTGGTAATGAAACAGACTTGAAAATTCAAAAAGAATGCAACGATTTATTTGCTTCAATTGATTACATTATGGAGCCTACAATATTCGATACGATAAAGACTTATTTTATGCACGGTGGTGAACCAGGTCCAGTTGTTGATCTACTCTCTGAGAATTATACAGCTGTCGCACAAACTGTTAATCTCTTAGCCGAGTGGTTGATTACAATTGGTACACCGGTGCCAGAAGTCCAACAAATGGTGGAAAATCATCTTAAAAATTTGATCATGAGAAATTTTGATCCTAAAAAAGCGGATACGATTTTTACGATGGAAGGGGGTGCGCCAGAATGGTTGACTGAGATAATAGAACACTCGGTTTGGAGGAAAATGTTGTTCAAACTTGCCGAACAACATCCGAATTGTTTAATGTTAAATTTCACTATTAAAGTAAGCTTTCGAACCCTTATGGATGTTGGATTTTAAACCCTTGTTTAGTTAATAAGCGATTCTGGTTATGAAAAAGAGATTAACAGTGTGGCAGTTGCATCACAACAAGTCGAAGTATACTCAAAAGTTTTAAAGACATCAATAGTGAAATTTATAGCCGAAGGAATCGAAGTACAAGATAAAAATTTACAAGAAATAATCGTAAGTTTTATTGTAGTTTTAGAAAAAATTTTTCTCGACCGATCATACTGAACAAAAAATTGTAAAATTGTAACTCTAATTTTGTTAGTATACTTGTTTTTGATTTGTTTTCAAGTTCTAGGTCAAAATTGTTAAAGTACTTTTTGTATTTTAATCTTAGTTTATTGACTAAATAATGTTTTTTAAAACGATTCGAGTGTTTGTACTCATCGGCTAACTTTATAAATCGTTTTAAACGTGATTTTAAACATATTAATTCGAGTATCTTCTCTTTAAAACCTAGATACAAAAAGAAAATTGTTTAAAATCAACTTAAAATTCGGAATTTCCGAGTAAAATAAAGATATATTGTATGGCGGCCTAATGGGGTGAATAAAATTTTCGGAACGATTGTAAAGGGTTAGAATAAAGCTTATCAATAGACAAAGACCCCTCATCTTATAGATAATTCATTCTTCTACAAGCCATATTACATATATATCTTTCATATCACCTATGGTACAGACCCTGTCAAAGTGATTTTAGGGTAAATGCATAAAAATGGGGCAATTATGTGAGAGACTTTTTCCCCAACAGACATTTTAACATGTCAGTAAGTACCGTAAATACTCGATAGATATCCCGGTACAATTATAAATTTTTTAGATGTATGCCCATGGTACAATTTCATTTTTATACCCGTTTTAGGGGGGTAAATTGGACCGGTCTAATTCCGAATTTAGACCTGATATACTTTTAAAATTAGACCGGTCCAATTTTAAGATTTGCTATTTTGGAAACATTTGACTGGGTTTATAGTTAAAATATAATGCAAAAATTCAACGTTCCTGTTAAATAAACTACATTTCATCGCTTTTCGACCTTTTTTAAGGCTTATTCTTTAAGTGGTTATACTTGGTATTTTAAGTTACTTAAGCGTCTTGTCTTTTTTTCTCTGTTCATTTAATTTATTAAAATACTCTTATTATGAAACGACTAGACTGGTTTGGCATTGGTAGTTAACTTATCAATGGTATTTAACACAAAACGAAAGCAATTTATGCAATTAAATAATATAAAAATGTGGCCCAACAAGTGGCCTTAGCTCAAGATTTAATAAATAAATAAATAAATATAAAAAAATCCAGGTCATTTTTCATGCTAAGCTTTGCACTTAACATTTTTCATTTTCGTTACACAAAAGAAAAACTTCCAGTGTTCTTACCATAAATTCTCGTTCAGTGTTACATGTAACTAAATCTCAATACTCGGGTTATAGCGGAATTTCTGATTGGTTGAATAAACAATTAGCCAATCAAAAAGTCCGCTAAAACCTGAGTATTTAGAGTTACATGTAACCTTGAACGAGAATTTACGGTAGTTTTTTAATATTTTGATTGTTTTTCTCTTCTTTTTGAGTTCATTTGGTGGATTCGACATCGTATGATTGAAAGAATTTCCGAATATTTGCTTAATTTATAATTTTGGTTACCATCCTGTGGGTCATTTTTTGATTTTTTCCTTTTCTTTCGTAAATTTTTTGTTCTGAATGGCTTTTATAAGATTTTATAAGTTTAATTAAAACCGGATAAATTCCTTATGATATAACAAACAAAAAACTTCAAGCAATATTGACATTTATTCTCTGGACTTTTTTTTCTTGGAAAATGATCGGTTTTCACTTTTGCTCCGGTCTTATTTTAAAAATATACCAGGTCTAAATTCGGAATTAGACCGGTCCAATTTACCCCCCTAAAACGGGTATAAAAATGGAATTATATCATGGAACAAAATTAAAATTTCAGATTTATACCATGGTACAACTATCGAGTGAATACGGTAGCTCATTTTTCCCTCTTTCAAATGAACTATGAATAAGGGATATGAATTATAAGAATAAAGTGTATGAACATATTTTCTAGACCATACTTTTTTCCAGAAAAACAAAAAAAAGGTATACCATTTTTAAACCATAAGTTAAAACCACGGATTATTTATTTTTCTAACAAATTATAGTTCATTTGAAAGAGGACATGATAAGCTACTTACTGATATGTATAACTTTTACATGTTAGAATCTTTTTTGTGTGAAAAAGTCCCTCACATAATTGCCCGATTTTTATGTATTTACTCCAAGATCACTTTGACGGGGTCTATACCAATGGCAATATGAATAAGTACATAAGCAAAATATATCGGCTTGTAGAGTACACAATTCTCTACAAGGATCAATGTATACATAAAAATAAATTTTACATCTAAACTATCGTTACGTACTATTACTTTGTCTAACCCTTTTATGTGTCTGTAACAGCTGGTTGCAAAACTATCAAGTTTACTGAGATGTTTCTGATCCGAAACCCATGGCTCGCTTCCATAATGTAGAACAGATAAACTTGGAAAATTCTTATCTTTAGTTCTATTGATGTTACTTTTGAAGTCCAGATTTTCTCAAGTTTTCTAAACCCCAACCATGCTTGTCCTTTTCTACTCTTCATTTCCTTTTCACTTGAAGACATGTTCGATCCGAGATGTTTGAATTCCTCACCATTTTCTTTATACCTAAAGAAAGCTCCAAGTGAGACCTACATAATCGTATGCTTTTTTTTTTAATTTCAATGTTTGTATGAAGAGAAAAAAATCGTCTTTGAAAATAATGATCCACTGTGTAGTGGTTAGCGTGTTCGACTTTTATTCAAAACGTCTAAGATTCAATCCGTGTGAAGCTCCATAGGAGAGAGTGCAATCATTTCTTAACATGCCATGCACGACTCGGGTTCAGCTTAAACTGCACTGTGAAACAAAAAAAAAGTTTGAGTACTGCCACAGCTCTCAAGAGTTTAACCCTAATACCACTACTGCTACTACTGTATCAAAGGTAATATTAAACTTATAGAAACCCAATAGCAAGCATTATACATCCCTGGGAAAATAGAAAATGTTATTTTTTGTTTTTAAAGGACCTTTTTAGCTTTAAGATTTTTCATCATCAAAAAATGTTTTAAATAAAGTTCCGGTAATTCAAAACTTCTACGCTATCAAAACTTTGCTATTTCGATATCAGATTCGGAATCAGAATTTTGTCTAGTTTCAGTATCTATAGTAAAAATGGGGGTATTTGGTATTTTGAAGGACGAGATTCGATTTAACTGGAATTATGCACATTTTTGCGCTTTTTCCCTGGAATAAAATCACACAATACTTATTTTCCGCAAAATTGAACTCATTATTTTGTAGATTAGAATATGCGCTTTCAGAATATATGTCCATTATATATGATAAATAATCAAATAGCCAAAATTTCGGCCACAAATGGTGACCAACTTACACTTGTTCTATAAAACTAGGGGAGGGGGTGTCAAAAAAAATTTTTTTTCCAAAAAAAAAAATACATTTTTTATAAGTTTTTTGGGGCGCAGATTGCGAATCTGATATCGAAATAGCGAAATGGAAGTTTTGAACCTTATTTAAAACATTTTTTAATGATGAAAAATCTTAACGCTAAAAGGGTCCTTTAAAAACAAAAAAAAACATTTTCTATTTTCCCAGGGATGTGTAGTGCTTGCTATTGGGTTTCTATAACTTTTTTTTAAAGTTTAATATTACCTTAGATACAGTAGTAGAAGTAGTAGTTATTACCTAACTTGGTTTTCAACGGGACGTCTAATTCTTTTCATATTAGTACAAATTTCTTTTAAAAAGTGGTAATCCTATTTTTTTTAGTAAAGGACAATCTAAAAATGAGGTAAAAATCCCTTAATTAATATCCTTTTATAAAACTCCCCATAAAATTGTGGCTTTAGGTCTCATATTTTCAATTTTTTTCAAAAAAAAACAACAACTGTATAACCCTTAATCCTTTTTCCATTGTTATTTTGACGTTTAAATTAAAGTCTTAAATTGTTTTTCAGAACAAGGAATGGATTAAAAAAAAACAATGATGCTAGATTTTTCGATTAAATTGAAATAATTAATTAAAATTATTTTTGTTTGTTACAACACATTCGTTAATTTATTTCACTTAATGATTTTTTCTTTCTTTATTTTTGCAAGAAAAAGGAAAAAAGAAAAAAACTCTTGATAAAAAATTGGAACAAATTTATATCTTTCAATCTTTTTTAATGAAACTAACTTTTAATGAAATACCAGAAATTTAAAAAAAACATTTTTTGATGCAGATGTTTACTCTTAATTATTCAATCAACATTAAAATGATCTTTAATAAGACCTAATTTTGTGATACAGTCCCAAAGGTAACTGAAATAGCAAAAATGGATAATTAATGAACAATTGTAGAAACAAAATTCTGAAAGAGTCTGTTGCCCAAAGCGAAGGTCCTAAGGAAGGATTTTTTTTAGGTCTTAAAGCAAATTGGTACCCGGAAGCTAATGGAGCTTTGATTTGGCGGCAAAACAAAACGCTTTAGTAATCAAAGCTTGTAGTAGTAGTTGTTTATACTGCTCTAATGAGCTGTAGCAGTCGCTTCACATTGTTTCGGCATTAAAACATCAAGCTTTGCTTTGAAACTATTTATGTTCTTTGCGCTCACCACGTCCTCCAGGTCACTAAAATTAACCTGTTTGTTTCCTTGTACATTTGACGACCAAGTTTTCTTCTCATTCTTAGATCAGTTAATCCCAAGCTTGATTAGTGCTGTGAATACTCCAATTCACGCAATTCAGGGATCATCTTTGTTGTCTGCGTTGTACCTTTTCTTTCTCTAAATATGAAAACTATAAACTAACCGCGTACTCTAAATGTGGTCTCACCAGGGAACAATGCAACAACTTGATTGTCTTACGATAAGAATGCTTAAAAGCTTTTCTAATTAAACACAACATACGATTTGCTTTAGCCGTTGCATTTTTTACTTGAGTGTCAGATTTTAGATCCTTTTGTATAAAGATTCCAAGGTCTTTTTCACTGGTAGACATGCTAAGGGGTCGCGAGTTAATTGTTTAATCGAACTCCTATGAAACCCTAAATTTAATTTTTCTTTGGATGGGGGGAGTAAAAAAACAAAAATTCTAGTCATAAGGTTAAAATGTATGTTTTCTAGGGTTTTCCTACATGAGGATTACGAATTTATGGTCAAAAATATGAAAATCCATCATCTTAGTGATTTTTTATTTTTTTATTTTTCTTGGCCTCGATTGTTCAAAAAATAAATTGAAAAAAGTAAAACCACAGTTTTGTTCCAAATTTTGTTTAGTTTCAGAAGATTAATAAGATAGTGCTGTCATTTTGCATGACGCGAACCTTACCCCTCAGCTTTTTTTCCATCAAACCTCATAGTGCTTTATTTAAACATTTTAGTACGTAGATTGGAAAGAGCCAAAATTGATTTAAAGATATGGTCTAAAAGTTAAAAAGCTACTTATGACGCCTAGACCATGATCGATGGGGAATCGAATTTCAAAAAAAGCCATTGGGTCAAAACGGTAAAAAAAGGGAATTTTTTTGGAAAAATCATAGAGGGTACCACCCAGGAAATACCTCATAAACAAAACTTGAAAAGCCTGTTGAAGGTTAAATAAACTTTGTTAGTTCTTACCAAAGTGCACCAATACTGTGATCAAATATTTCCAATATAAATACCCTGGTATTAAACTTTGAATCAATGTACAATAATCACATATCATTATACCCAAATAAATGGCCCATGAAATCCATACTCTGTATATCTCCTTGCTCTTCTTCGATCCATATGCTTCGATTGTGTTGATCGACAAGCTTATACAATTGACAAAATGAAACACCAAAAGGGCATAAAATTTAAAACTTTTGTCAACCATTTTCAATCAACATAGAAATATTTTTTTTTTTGCAATATCAAAAAAATTTACCATGGTAACATTTAATTTTTTTTTAAGGCTCTAGCATGTCGTGGCGAACACACATATCTCTACACTCAAATACTCCTAAACTCAATAAACAATCGTAACAAACCAAATTATCATGAAAACGGTAGTTTCATATCAAAACGAATATCACAAGAAATAGATTTGGCTGCAAAAGAAAAAAATTATAACATAACACCTTATTCATTGGCTCTTAATCACACAGCTAAATATCCTAAAGTCTATTCCGGTCTTGATTCAATGCTTACTAAAAATTCTCTCAACACAAGTGACATTACAAATGTAAGGGTCCTAAGACTGTTTTTTTTGTCTAAATCAATTAATTATTTTTCGTTTTTTTGAAGTTGTTTAAATTGTATTCGAGTGATGACCCACCACCTGTTAACTTGATCCGTAACAGTCAATTTTTAGACATGTTAATCAATTATTTTTTTGAACCAACAGCCAAACCGAATCCAGAACACAAAGACAAGTACTTGTTTATTTTAGCCTACGCTTCATCTGTTTGTGAAATCTACAACGGTGATGAACGAATTTCAATTTTGAAAGATAGCCTTGAAGAAACAAAAACATCAATCCAAACAGCGTATACAATTTGTCACGAAAATAAGGCATCAAGTGATATTTTAGGGGATTTAAATGAACTTTTTAAGTGTTTAGTCCACCCTGTTGTGGCCATTGGGGTCTTAAAATGGGTCGGGTTAATCATCATTGATCCGGGTTACTTTAAACTCAACACAGATGGTTCGCCTATTCATTTAATTTTGTTGGACGAGGTCATTCAAAATCACCCATTGTTGCACAAACGGGTTTTCGATCTGTTAAACGAGCTGTTTTTGGCAAATTTTGCAGACTTGGATAACCTAGTTCAAGTAAGTCTATAACCAAACACCCTCTTTTTGAGAGCCTTGATCAATTTTTTTATTAAGATTCAATTTAAAAAGACGATAATAGATCGTTTAATATTCCTACTGGGTAAAGGTTATGTGATACCAGTGTTGGCTTTATTGAACAAATGTTGGAAAGATCAAGACACGGATATTTCATTGATAAGACATTTTGTAATTGAAGTATTGGAAATGATAGGACCACCATATAGTCAAAAATTTGTGTCTCTTTTTTTGCCGTTGATTAATAATGAGTATATAAACACGTTTTTAAAAGCTGATGAACGTAAAATTGTTCAAGAGTTTTTGAACTATTGCAAAGAAAATAATTTGTCATAAATCAAAAATATGTTTTTTTTTTACTAAAATTGTTAAAAAATAATTTCGATTAAAACTTGTACAATTTTTTTTAAATAAAAATTTAATGACTTGAATTCTAATCTAGACATGTGACCATCGTAAATGGGGTCCCATAACCCATAATACATACATACAAATTTTCTTAAGTGAGCGTATCTCTTCAAATGAATTAGACGTTGAGCAAGATCCACAACGACAACGGTTGATCTTGAAATTTATAAAGTTAAAACGACTTGCCGCCCTCCCATTTTCACATACGGGCCGGCAAAGGCATGTTTACGATTATGCTACTGTCATTCACTCTAGTGACTGTGGGACGTTCATCATAAACAGCGCCACTCATCCGAGCCGAAGCTGCGAACTCGACAACTATTCAAACTTAGCTTGGAACCACAAACCAGGCGTATTTTTCATTAAAGGAGAATACTTAACTTTGTCACTAGAGCTACACCTATTGCTAATTGGGTCTGCTGTAAAACAAGCTCTTGCACCCGTTTCCAGACTTCTATACGTTGTGATGGTCAAAACCAGCGGCACCCCAATACGACAAGATTCGAACGCGATCCGTAGACCCACGTACCCGTAATACAGCACATTTAGAATGGTGTTAGAATGACAGCAACATCACCGCCCAGCCATTTTCACATCCGAGCTGGGACCGGCCAAGGCATGCTTAATAACTTAATATTTTTTTGGGATTTAGAAATATTTCTTCAATAGATGTTACATAAAAAATCTAAAAATACACCATTTTCCAATCTTTTCTTCTTGATTCTTATAACCATCATACTTTTTTTGGAATAATAATTATTATAGCATGTTCAGAATTTTGTTAGCTTTCAGGTGATATATGGAAAAGATCTTCAGTAAAATAATATACCATTAAAAGAGACATTTTCCCGAACTAACACTTCTAAAGGCTACTTCAAATTGACCCTTCACTGGTCATAATTCTTTCTTTTCAGTTACTTTTCAAAATTAGACAATTCTGAGGTTTTCATATACGCTGATTACGAATATAATATTAGTATTGCGAAATTTCCAAGATCTGAGATTTTAATTCGTAAGAGAAATATTATCTCTAAAATAATAAACGGTAACTGAGAATGAAAAAATTCCTTCATTTTTGAAATCAGCGTATCTCATTACCAATAGATTTTTGTTTAAATTTTGTTTTTTCTTTGGACTTTATTTTTTAAGATACCCGAGGCAGAGCCTTTAATATTGCGAGTAACGAACCGTTAATTTTTTTAGTCACAAATTTAATTTAAAAAAAACTGACAGATTTATTTTTTGGCTGATATTGAATAAAATGAAGTACTTATGAATATCTTTCCCTAAGAAAAAGTTTAATTTTTATTATTTTGATATCTTCAGGGAGGCTTCAGTTTTAGTTGGTTTGGATATTAGAACCAAAATCGGTTAGGGCATAGAAGACAAGGCTCTAACACTAGGGAAGGCATGGCCCTAACACTAGGGAAGGCATGGCCCTAACACTAGGGAAGGCATGGCCCTAACACTAGGAAAGGCATGGCCCTAACACTAACGAATGGTAAATTGATCTATTTCTTCTGATTTAATTCGATGTGAATAAATTAAAAAATTCGCTCTATTCTTTCTGTGTGTGTTTTTCAAAAAAGTGTAGAAAGTCAACAATAATGTGTATATTATCAGTCTTGTGTTAATTTAACGGTTCTTTTAATTTTTAATTGGTTGTGAATAAAAATAATTAATTTTTGAAAACAATGATTTTATTGTTTAAATTGATACTGATAAAAATAAACAATAAACAATCAATTAAAAATTAAATTTATCAACTTTGTTTGATTATGCGAGCCAATAGATTCCTGTACTTTTTAATCCAATAGAAATCAAGCGGTCGAACAAAGGCTCAAAATCACTCGGTCTTAGTTTCTCACGTCTGGTTATTAGCTTCGTCACTTCGTTCCTCGCAAATCAATTTCAAAATGTTCAAACTGTCCGAAGCTCTTAAGTCCTTAATTTTTGCGAGAATATTTTCATAATTCTCATTTGTCTATGATTGAATTTCTTTTTTAAAAAACAATAAAGAAGTCAAATTTCACTAAAGAATTTTAAAAATGATTCACTAAAATCTTAAAATTATAAAAAAAAATCAATAATCATCTTAAAAAAAACAAAATTAAATTTTGAAAAAAAAAAATCACTTTAAACAAACGAAAAAAAAAATGGATCTTCGAAATTCAAACATCTTAACTAGCTCATTCATACTAAAACCAAAAGATTGTTTAAAAATTTCCCGATCATGCTCAAGCACAAGTGTGTTATTAAAAACACCTCAAAAAGAGCTTATCGGGTGTCGTGTTGTAAGAGGTCCCGACTGGAAATGGAAAAAACAAGACGGTACCTTTAAAATCCCTTCATGATCAAACATTTTTTAAACTTATTTATTTACAAGGTGGTGAAGGTCATGTTGGCACCATTCGTAATTTTGAATCGTACGAAGAAGTTGTAGTCATTTGGGATAATGGAACTGCAGCCAATTACAGATGCTCTGGTGAATTTGATATTTGCATTCTTGAACCTAGTCCTTGTGGTATACTCCATGAGAAAATAAAATGTAATGAGTGTGGACAAGACCCTTTATTCGGTATAAGATGGACTTGTGCTGATTGTTTGGTGAATGAGAGCAAAAACATTAATTTATGCTCAACTTGTTATCACGACGATAAACATGAGATCAGGCACAAATTTTATCGCATTTTGACCCAAACTTCCGAAAAGTAATTTTTAGAGTTCATTTTTTTAAACTTTTTTAACAACCTCTTCTATTAGAATATTGGTTGGACCGAGACGAAAATCAAAAAAAATCTCTTACAAAGGAATCTACCCAGGTGCTCGAGTGATCCGAGGCGTCGACTGGATATGGGATGACCAAGATAACAACTCAAAAGGAACTGTGATTTCAATTAAAAATTGGGATTCAAAATCCCGTTTAAGCGGAGCCTATGTCAAATGGGACAATGGGAAAGAGAATTTATACCGTGTTGGGTTCGAGGGCATAGTAGACTTAAAGTGTAATTTAAACGGCAAGGGTGGTCATTATTACAGTGAGCATTTACCAGTCTTAGGCGAACGAGTAATAATCAAACAGATAACTAAAAATATAAACGATTCCAAGTTCTTGTCGCCGTCTTTGAATGATCTAAACGAGTATTTAGACGATGCGACACATTTATGTGCACGAAGTAAAAACTCATCGACGCGGAGTAGTGTTGAGAATTTAAGGCTCTCGGGCGCAAGTTCATGTAACACTTCATTATATGAAAACGGTGGAATTAATCTAAACCCTTTTGTATCAGAGGCTTGTAAAAGTCTTAAAATAAACGATAAGGTCAATATTGATTTAGATTTAGAAATTGTTCAATCGTTACAAGTTGGTCATGGTGGTTGGTCAGAGCCAATGTTTGAGTGTCTCGGTAATACCGGGGTCATAACTGGTATTGACGCTGAAAATGATTTTGAAGTTTCTTTTCCAAGTGGTAATAAATGGACTCTTAATCCAGGTATTCTGAGACCGGATACTTCGGGATGTTTAAATAATATGTCTGCGTTATCAAGCAGTTCACCACATCGGTCTGGTAATGAGCCGGATATAATTGAGCTATTCAAGAATAATTTATCTGGTAAACATTGTAGTGATTCGAATTTGAGCGGTGGTGTGTTTGATCAATTGTACGGGGGAATAAGCACATGTTTGAGTGAAAATTGTCTTGTTAAAGTTAATGAAGATATTGAAATTGTTAAAAAATTGCAGCATGGTCATGGAGAGTGGACTGATTCGATGATATCTTTGATTGGAAAAGTTGGTAAAGTTGTTAAAGTTCATTCGGATAATGATGTTAATGTGGAGATTGATGGCAAGACATGGACTTTAAACCCCATTCTTCTAACTAAGATTGACAGACCATTTAATTTTAAATTAGATCCTGGAAAAAACGTCTACGAAGGTGAGATCTTGTTAAATATTTTAAATACCCTGTTCTCTTTAAAAACGAACAAGACGTCATCGCTATCCAAGCTTAATAAATTTGACAAAATAGAGAGTAATTCCCAAATTTTTGAGGGTCGGAAAAAATTCAATTTTTGTATAGAGGGATTCCAACTTTGATATTCAGACAGAGTTAGTCTTAGTTTTTCGTTAACATATTTGTGATCGAAATAAGCTAGACATCTGCGTATGTGGATTTCGGTTAATGATTTTGATATTTCTTGTAAATTTAAAAAAACACCAGATGAATACCAAATAAAATTTTATTAAAAAAAATTATTTTAGAAACGAATTCGCGAACACTCTTGCGTTCGCTTTTTCTCACATTATGGGCATGTGTTTTTTTCAGATACCCAATGTCTTTCCCCAGTAATTAAAGTAACTTATAATATTCAGCTTCAACTTGGTCTTGGTTAGTAAAATTCCGTCCTCTAAAGAAATGAGCCATAGAGCAGAAAAGATGATAATCAAAAGGTCTGGACTATACGCTGGATGAGGGAGAAGTTCAATCCCTTCCAGCTCATCAATTTTTTCCATGTTTTTTCGTGCGGTATGCAGTTTTGCGTTAACTTGAACAAGCAAAGCTTTCGGTTGATCAAAGTAGGGTATTTTGCTTGAAGTGAAGCATAAATTCGTTCTAATTATTCACAATAAAGGTCTGCATTTATCTTACGACTGTCAGCAACAAGTTCAAAGTGTATTTCCCCTTGGTAATTCCAACTAAAGTACAACATTACCTTTTTTCGAATTGTCCTCTTTTAACGACTGGTAGGACTGGTTGAGATGGGTCCAACCACTGGTTTCTGTCATCAGTATTTCGAAAATAGATCCATGGAACAACTCCGCAGCGTCTAATAACTTTATGGATCACTTTAAAATGACGATATATGGTCGACTGTGAAGTACTAAGGTCACTTGATAATTCGCGATTACTTACCCGGGGGTTGTTCTCTACCGCCGTACGCAGGGGGTCCTGATCTTTAAGGACATTCTCACCTTCTACTTGACATTGGGTTGCTGATGTTGTTTTGAGGCCTTTTTTCCAATAATTAATAAACAGCACCAAAATTTCAAAATTTTCATCAAAAGTTTTCATAATTTTAAAAATACTTAGAATCAAAAATTTTAAAATAAGTATAGTTTTTGAGGGGTCTTGACATTTTAGACCCCTAGGGACTCAAAAAATTATTTTGGATACCCCCCAAAAAAATGGCTTTCCTACGTTTTCATATCTGAAGATTACAAATTTGAGGTCGAAAATCAATTTTAAAGTTTTTGGACGTTTTGCATTGCCGGAACCTTACAATTTCTTTAAAAAAATTATCATATAAATTTTATGATTTTCCATTCTGGCTAAGAAAGGATCCCAAATTAGCTTGGATCGGATTTAAGATGGTTCTTCGAAGAGTCTTAACATATTTTATTTTTTAAGAACTTTTGAAAGCTTCAGCAGAAGGAAACTATGACATATGTGATTACATTTTAAAAACACCAGATATCGACGTTAACACGATTGTACTAGGACACACAGCTTTACATGCAGCTTCTCATAATGGTAGAATCGAAATTATGAAACTTTTATTAAAATTCAAAGCCAATATTGAAGTAGAAGTAAACTTTATTAGAAAAAAAATTAAAAAAAAAAATTGTTTTAAAACAAATTTAAGGATAAAGACGGTGATCGAGCTATACATCACGCAGCATTTGGCAACCAATCAAAATCAATTGAACTTTTATTTGAACACACACCCAATAAAAAGTCATTTTTGAATTCAAAAAATAAAAAATATCAAACTGCATTACACATTGCTGTTTGTAAAGAACATGTCGAAGTTGTTAAGTGTTTAATTAAATTCGGTGCAAATGTTAATTTACAAGATTTAAATGGTTATACGCCATTACATGATTCAATACTCGTTAAAAATGATAAAATATTGGGAATTTTATTGAATACAAATGCTGATTTAGCTGTTTTGAATAATTTCAATTTTAATTCGATTCATTATGCTGCTCTTAAAGGAAACACCAGGTAAGACATAATTTGATTTTTTCAACTTGAAAGCTTTCTTCTAAATGTTTCCACTCATTCAGTCAATTTATTCAGGTCCAATATTGTAATCTAAGCATAGGACTTTTATAAAGTCATTCAAGGTTTTATCGGGTCTTCTGGGATCAGATACAAATGAAAAATCACAAAAAATTGAAAAAGTAGACCTTTGTTTATTTTTTTTCTCCACAAAATTTCTCTGAGATATTTTTATTCTCATTTGACAAGGGTTAACTGATTAAATAGATCACCAAAGTTTTTAGGCTACAAAAATACGGAATTATAGGGGTTTTGAGTACGAGACGCATAACCATTTTATTATTATACACAGTCGAACCTCTTTAATCCGGTCTTCATTAATCCAAATCCGGTTTTGGCTCTATAAACCCACATTTTATGGGGAACCCAACTAAGACCATACCTGAAATCCAAAATTTCTGTGAAACCCATACCTAGTCGAACCCGAAATCTTAAAATTAATGGGGACATATGTCTGAACCGAGCATTCGAGCTCAAAATGGACCATACATCTATGCAGCTCATATAATTTTTTTCATCCCTCACTTCATGTAAAAGTTACACCTGGGTGTATATTTTTCAAGGTTCCGCAAATTACAGATATAGTAGTAGTTCTTTTTATGTGCAGATCTAACATTTAGTAGAACAATTCTGCAGAAGCTGCTTAGACTTTATAGGCGGATAGGCCTTAGATAAACGGAGATTCTATTGACACACTTTGTTGCAATATTATAGGGTGTTCCCCGGCGGCATACATAACATAAATTATATCCTCTGTTAGCGGGTGCTTATGTATTCATGAGCCGGACCACTCTCATGGTTAAAAGACCTTTCATACTAGTTGCTATTTGTAACTAGTTGGTTGCTATATTAATAAACTTAACTTGGTTATTTCTAAGCTTAAATATTTAGAATGCATTTAGTTCATTCTATCTTCTATATTATGAGAGTTGTGAGAAGTACTAAGAATTAAGTTGTAATTAATAAAGAATTTTGTCGAACCAATAACATCTTTTATTTATTGTAATTCCTACAACTACGCCCGCCAACATCCTCGAATAGATTTTACAACTTAAGATATTTCTGCTCCTTCGTGCTAGGTCTCAAATAGTCTTTTGTCTACTGCAACAAAAGTCTTTTAGAAAAACAAATACTTTGTGATTCGGCTAAAGGGTTTACAAAACTAAGGGAATCCTTACTAAAACGTTCATGATTTCACGGTCTTAAATAAACGTTGCTCTCAAATATAAAGGGTATGACAACAGAATAGCATCCACATTCTCTGGGTCTACATTAACAACAGGAACATCATCTAGAGATTCTATCACTTTCACAAAAACGCATATGATTGTGCTTTGTCTCACGCATCAAATCAAATTGTCCAAGTATCAAATCTGTTTCTTTATCATCTAATTTTTAAATGAGTTCATTAACTTTATTCAAATATTACTTTTAGTTGTTATTATAACTTTTTAAGTGGCTATTTCTATGTGTTCCAAGGGTTGGTAATTTTCTAAGATGGAACCGGACCCATAACTCTTGACAATTTTGCCATTTTTTATTGAAATATTCAATAAAATTATCTAGCAAAACTAAGTGTGTATATAGCCTTTACTATTGACACATATTGTTGCAATAGAGTCACCCATAATTTTTTTTTTTAACTCGCTACGTTTCTATCTTTCGACGCCCGACCTATTGTCAATGACTAGCTTAAAAACCAGTATGCGAAAAAAGTTTAAAAAACTTCCCATCCTTTTCAATGTAATTTTCAACAAAACTAAAATTTGGCTCGGGCATAAAGACCATACTTTATGTTACACCAAGAAGGAAATCAAGCATAGAAACTTTATATAATTTTTAAGTGAAACTCTTGGGTCTTCTTGGACTTTAAAAAAAGTTCATGTCAAATTACTCTTAAGTCATTTTTTAATAAATCCTCACCCTATACTTAACCGAACTCTAAACCCTACCCCTAAATTGGGGGCCATAGATCTAAATTAGGTTTCTTTGATATGGTTTCTACAAATTGCTATTAAAATAAATCCTCACCCTATACATAACCTTTCCATACCAAGCATAAGAACCCATAAAGGTTTCATACGGGTTCCTTTCATTTTATTGATACCTTTCTGTAAAGTACATAAAATCAGAGTTTGCCGCCATTTCTACATAAAGACCCATAAAGGTTTCATACAGATACATAAAGAGCATAAAATTCAAATAGGTCTTTTATAAAGGAAAGAATTAACATAAAGTCAAAGTGACTTTTATGCAGCCATTGACAATAGATGCGACGCCCTAAGTCACAGCCATTCGCGAGTCCCAATACCAATGACACAGAGTCATTGGTGTTGTGCTGCTAGGACACTTATCCATTTTCATTATTATTTTTTCTAAACGCTACAATTCGAACTAGTGTCACTAGCTACCAAAGCTGTTTACCCACTCGGCCACGACCTTTATAAAATATAATTGCTTTGGAAAGATACAGAGGGATGATTTTCAATTTTTTGTAAAAAAAACAAACTCCAATGTAAATGCAGCTACAGACAAGTAATTATGGAAAGATAGGAAGAAGGGGTTGATGTTTAAAACGCAAAAAAATAAATCTTTTATTTTGAATTTTTAAAAACTCTCAAATCAAATTAGTCTGATTCAAAAACTCAAATATAATTGAAGAACTCATAAGGATTTAATTTAAACTTATTCATAATTTAAAAATTTACATAAAATAGATAAACTTGGCATAATATCAAAAAAAGTTCCCGAATGATTTAATTAACTAAACAAGATAAATACTTGAAATATTTACTTAATTAATTAGAGAGAGAGAGGAATTGGGTGGGAGCTTAATTTATTTATTTGTTTAATTAAAGATCAATTCATAATCATCATCGTATATTCAAAATTTCTAATAAATATAATTAATTTTCTTTAGTCCAAAAGTTTATAATCAGCATGAAAAATAAACAAATCATGCCGCAAGAGTGCAATTGGATTTTTTTTTAATAATCGATTTTCAATAAAAAAAATATTGTAAATTTTTTATGTCAAGACTAATTTTTTAAAAGATCTTATCTACATTGGTCTTATAAAGTGATTTATTTCTACTTGATTGATATTGATTTAAAAACAAACTTTAACTTGAGGCTAAACTTTAAATTCTAATTTTTATCGAAAATCGAAGCCATACTGTTACTCAAAAATAATTAAAGTAAGGTTCGCGTGGAGCAAAATGTCCACATTATCTGAAATTGTAAAAAAACAATTTTTTGACGGGGGGTAAAAAATCAAAATTATACCCCTACCCCTTAGCTTATTGCATTCAATGTGCTTTATTTAAACATTTTAGTACACATGATTGAAAAAAGCTATGATATGTTCTGAAAGTTAAAAAGCTGCGATTGACGCTGGCACTATTATCGCTTAGGAAAATATTTCCCTATAGCCTTACTCCGGTAAAAACGTTAAAATGAAGGGAATTTTTCTTTCAAATCTTATTTCCCAATTTTTTTTGTGCATCTGCTAAAACAAGAGGCGATGCTCTACGAATCTCAGGAATTACTTTTTTTATTTTATTTTTCATTTTTATATACTAGCGGACGTAAAAATCAAAAAACAAAAATAAGTGGGATTTACCACTTTTTGACTTTAAATTATGAATCCTCGTATACAAAAACCCTAGAAAACATACATATATTTCGGTAGGGAACATTTTATTTTTGAAAATCGGTTTTGGGTGCTATAAAGGGTGCGCAACAAAGCGAATTTAATGAAGTTGTGTCCACAAGATTCTTCGGTAAACTGTTCCAATTATTGTAATGTAGTTGTATCTTACCGAGGAAAAGACTTTGGATTGACCCCTTAAATTATAATTATTCTTTGCTGAACTATACCGATACCATTCATTAAGTTGACAGCTTCAAACTCATTAACGATCCTTAAAAAACAAATCGAATCCCCGCTTCTTCTTCTTGTATCAAGTGAAATAAGATCCATGCTTGTTAACCGTTCTTCGTATTCGAAACCCCAAATCATTTTCGTCGCTCTACGTTGTACTTTTTCCAGTTGCTTCTTTTCACCCTCATAATATGGACTCCAGGCGATAATACCATATTCTAATAGCGGTCTCACTAATGACGTGTAAAGGAGCTTAACCAAATTTACATCAAAGTACTCAAAATTCTTCCATATCATACCCAGTATTTAGTTTGCTCTGTCTGAGGAGTAGTCAACTTGTGCTTCCCATTTAAGGTCACTCTGACAATACACACCAAAATCCTTTTTCCAAACTAGTTGTATTTAAAGGCTCAGTTCCGTGTTTATTGAAGATTTTGTATTCATATTGTCGATTCTTCTGACCGATTTGCATAACTTTGCATTTCTCAATGCTCAATTCAGAAGCCCATGTTATTGACCAGCTAGACAAGGTGTCAAAATATCTTTGTAAGACTAGCTTATCATTTAAATTCTTAACTGTTGCTATGATCTGTTGTATATGTCATACCTTAAAAATTACATAATCGCTTGTTCTATCACAGTGTAACAAAAAAAGTCCCATCCTCCATATTTTAATAAAATATTATCCATTGAAACAAACTTTCCAAAAAAGTGTTGTCTATTCAAGCTAACTTAAAAGATTATATCGTAAAGCTATACTCACTTTTTATATATTAGAAGATAGAGAATTGTCTTCTCTACTAGAATCTATATTTAGATTTAAAATTAGAATCTTCTATGTAACATAATTAACGGAATTTACACAAATTTCCGAAACAATTTTTTTATTTTTGGGAGGTTTGTTTGTAAGAATGTCAAAAAGATGAATCAGAAAAAAAAAATATTGGTAGCTTTTAACGACTTGAATGAATCAGTCTCTTGGTAACAAATACTTACAATTTTTTAGATGCATAGTGTAACAATTCAACGCACTTCACTACATTCCATAAACGAGAAAGTTATTCTCTCGTAATTTTTAAATCAATATGGATTTGCAGATAAGTGCGTCCAATCGATTGATTACACGAACCATTTATTCAAAAAAAATTTTTTTTTTTTTTACAAAAAAATTTTTCTTATTTGTTTGTTAAAGAGAACTAAAATCATCTTTTATACAAAAAAAAAACTAAAACCTCTTAAATAAGAAAAAAAATAAAAGATAAAATAAACTGATTACAAATTTTGTTGTTGTTGTTGTTCGTAAAAATAAAAACTTTATTTATAGTACTTAACTTAATCCAACTAGAAAAAAACTTAAAATCAGAATTTCGAAGAAGAAAAATAAGAAGATACTAAATATGGAAATTTCAGAAAGAGAAGATTCTGTTGAACAAAATTTTGTTCGTATCCAATCAATCATCAAAGCTGATCGTTAGAAAAAAAAAACAAACTAAAAGATACGAATTGATGAAACTTGAACACAACCAACAACAACAACAAAAATATATAGCAAAAAGTTTAAACTGATAATCATAAAAATTTATATTGTTTTTTTTGTTGCCTATTATCATATCGATTTTTGTTCTGTTGCGCTCTCTCTCTCTCTCTCTCGCTGTTTTTTCAGAAAATTGTAATTTATAATTCAACTTAGGGTTATAATTATTCGTCTAAATACTACTTAAAAAAAAATTATTCCAAATGAAGATAAGATAATACCTTAAACGGGAATGCGAATTTTTTTTTTTTAGTTAATTTTGAACTGACCAACAAAAATATATTGAGTTTAAATAGAATTTTTTTTGTTTTAATTCAAATCAGATTTTGATATTAAATTACAAATTGAAAAAAAAAAAAAAAAACTTCCTGATGTGAGAGTTTCTAGAGTTACATAAAGATAAGATAAACAATAATCCAGATGTGTTAAACAAACTTCTGACCGAAATTTTATTGATGTTTTTTCAATCTAGTTTTAATCATCTTTAACGAACTTTTTTTTTTTCGTTATTATTTTTTATGATCTCCCTTTAAGAAACTTGAAAAATTTAGAATTTGATCACGCCGAACAAAACTCACATTTTTTAATAAAAATGGCGGCAACCCTATACTCCAATGAAGTCAGAAATTGAAGATCCAAATAATGCATTTTATACCCTAACCCTCTCAAGAACTGTCTACAAAGGTGAGTTTCAAGAAGCCGGATACCCCATTTATAGATTTTAAAATACAGAACGAACCCTCGTTAATCCGAACTGACTTTTTTTGACTGTAGATTTGTTAGACTGAAACTTGTTCAATGGTTTCATAAACCCGCTCTTTATTTTAACATCTATAGATGGAGTATCCGGCTTCTTGAAACTCACGTTTGTGTACAGTTCTTGAGAGGTATAGGGTATAAAATACATTATTTGGATCTCTGACTTAATTGGAGTGTAGGGTCGCCGCCATGAATGGTTTCACAAACCCGCTCTGTATTTTAACATCTATTCAATCAAACTCACCTTTGTGTAAAATCTTAATAGTCCAGTTCTTGAGAGGGTTAGGATATAAAATGCATTAACTGAAACTGCAATATTTGTACAAGCTTCGGAATCTTGAGATCAAACTAGAAGTGAAACGAGGGTCTAAAGATGACTGAAATACAATTCCCTTGCTGAGGGGACCGGGTTTAGAGCACTGCTGACTATCGGTAACATGTTATAGAATTAAAATACTAATCGTTCATCATTGGAGGGGCACAGAAAGTTATAGGATTTTAAACACGGTCGCTCATCGTTGGGGTAGATCCCCTAAACAAGGGTTTACGGTAATAAAAAATTGGTAAATTACGACCAGATTTAACTTTTGCATTTTTCTAAAATTTATTAAATGTATGCTTAAAGTACTAAAATACTTAACTTAGACGAGGTTTTTTGAATACTAAAATGTTTAATTAATTTTAAATTATCTCGAAGCTAAAAATAAAACAAAACAAAAAGTTTTTTATTTCTCTAGAAAAAAAAAAATTTAAATAAAAACAATACTAAAATAAAAAACTACAAATGGAAATTTTATACCTTGACATATTTTCTTTTTTGGATAATTTAAAAATTTAAAAAAAAAATTTTTTTTTAAATATTTTGATTAAAATTTTTTTTAATTAGAACTAATTAAACTATTTTGTTGTTGTTGTTGTGAAACGCAAATTGCTATGGTTGCAAATTAAAAAGAACTGGACATTCGAATAATTTAACTTTTTTTACAAAGCTTTTTATAAACGATTTCCTATGACGGAAACAAAAAAATTGGAAGGATACAATTTGAGTCTTTTTTAAACACGGTTGTTAAATTCTGATGGATTCAAGAAAAAAATCGAATTTTTTAATTTGCACCTTCCATTTTAATGAAAAATCCCATTGATGTTAAATTTGACTGTTACTGTAGACTGATATTACATTCCTGCAGGGTCAGATGACCAAAATTAAAAGGTTCTTAACCCTGTATCCTTTGGGATACTTTTTTACAACTGAAGCTGAAAACACTGGAATAGACATAGCTGAGTCTAATACACTGTTTAAAACTTCTTTTCCTGTCCTTAGAAAAGTGTTTTAACAACTTTACAGGACAAAAGTTGACCCTCATTTTCATTATTGTAACCTTGAATACCTGTTGTTGAACAAAAAAAAAGCTAACACGCATAGAAACAATACTTGTTAACGGAATAAAAATGTTAAATTTTAAATCTGGAATTTTTTAAAATTTTAATTTCTAAACAACTGAATAAAAAAAACAACAACTCGAAACAGAAAAATCAAGATTACACTCTTTTTTTGTTGTGTTGTGTTTTCATTCTAAAGTAGTAATTAAAATTATATAACTTTTGTTGAAAGCGTTTCAACAAAAAAAAAAAAAGAGAGAAAAAAGCTCAACAACAACTCAACAACAATCAACAAAAAAACGTAGAAAAAAAGGTTAAACTTTTTTTCTAACCTTAACAACGCTATGATAAGGCAAAACCAATTCGAGTGTCAACACGATAACCATCAGTTTTTTTTTTCTGCTTTTTTTTTAATAATTAAAAATTCTCTCTTATCTGTTTTTTTTTTATTTTATCGTGACGAGAAATGTTTTCCTATCTCAATTTGAATATTTGATTAGTTTAAGTAGTCATCAATTTTCTTTGTCGTCACTCAGTGATGATTTAATGAATATTTTAATTCAATTCTCTCAAACTAGACAAAATCGATTTTTTTCTCGTAAAAAATTTCCGAAATAGAAAAAAAATCGATTTTTTTACTCGACCAAAAAATAAAAACTAAAGACAAACTGACTAATTTAAACAAATATTTTGTTTAACAAACATCTTGAAATTTGCATATAGTTCTTGAAATAGAGTAGGTTAATTAGAGACGGGATAGAGAGAGGGGGGATGTAGTGTTTATAATTGAATTAAATATTTACTTTCTTGACCAGGCTAACTAACTGTTATCTTGTGTTAAAGTCACGAATAATAAATAATTTTTGTTTTGTTTGCTATCTTGCGCTTGTCAATTTGAATTAAACTCTCTCTCTTTCTCGCTTGCGCTCTTTTTATGTTTTTCTTTGTGTGTTGCTTATCCGTTTCCCTTGGTAATTTTTGTTCTGGAATTAAAAGATTAATGATTAGCTGTCAAAATTTCTATTTCGTGATTTATTTTAGTCGTCACTTTTTTTTTCAAAAATCGATGAAAAGTTTTAAGGAAGTCATTAGACCGTGTAATAGAAACAATTTTTCTGCTCGAATAGAGATTACACTTTGATACAAAAAAAAATCAAACAAAATTAGACCTTATTCGGATGTTGGTGTAACCTGAAGTGGAAAAATACTGCTTGAAAAAAAAACAAACAAATTTTCTAATTTGAATTCCCTCCTTAACTCTTGAATATTGCCATTTTTTCAAGCTTATCGCTTTTAAATTTAAAAAATAGAAAAACATCTTGGGATTTTGGGGTAAATTGGTCATGGTCGGAACATAAATAACAAAAATTTTAGACTTTCAAATTTGAGTTCTGAGGTTTTTATTCGGATTTTTTAAGAACCCTCTATAAAAAATTGATGACTTAAAAAAGGTTGAGAGAGAGGTTCTCAGTTCGATCAAACACTAGTGTCAAAAGCTCACAAGAGCCGATAGAACCCGTTTATTTAATTAAATAGAAAATTATAAATAAAGTTTATATTGCGATTTGTACTTAAGTACTATTTTCAGGTGTATACACACCATGCTGACACAAAAATGTCGATAATTTTGGATGAGCTAGGGGAGCAGTGTTGCGCTCAACCAACACAAATTACTCCATTAAATATTTTCGGCACGGCCAGGATTCGATCTCACCACCTTTTTAACTTCTTTGAAAACTGATCAACGACAAACTGAGCTAATCCTCTCATCAATTCCATTAAAGCACAAAACTTTCTATTTAAGAGGTAATTCCGACGGAGACAAACGTGGAATTTCAGTTTTCCCTCTAAACTCAAAAACTGCATTAGTCTTTTGCGATTATTTCAAATCATGTAAACTGAAAAACTTTAAAGTGATGGATTTTTTAACCATTGCGCCCTTTTTTACAATTAAAAAAACGAAATATAAAAAAAAAATGCTATGGAAAAAGATACTAGTCTGATCGTTCACATGTTCCAAAAATAAACGTTCCTCCGTATTCTTCCGAACGTTCAAAAGTTTTCCAAAGTTTTCATAATTTTTCAACCTTTTTCACTTCCATGTAATTCATCAGAGTTTGGCAGAGTTACAGCAGAATTTACAAGGATATACTGGATGATCATAAACTACAAGAAAAAAAATCGGCGGTACCTTTTTTTTGAAGCCATCGTCATCAGATTCAGTTCGGCTTAAGAGAATTTTGGATAAGAATCTAAATAATGAAGTCATCGACACGTTATAATCACTTTTAACAAGCTTTAGGGCTTAATTTTGTTGATATTGAGTTGTTATATTCCTAGCTTAGGCTCAAAAAAGTTTTGTCGAAGAATCTCTCAATGGGTACTTTAAGAGGTCCCATTTCGTTGGAATAGTTTAAATCACTGATGACCAGAGCATGATTTACTGTGCATGTAACCAGATGTTTTTAATAGAATTAACAAATATTATTTTTGGCTCGCTGGATTAAGAAGCATCGACAACTGCAAACCAGTGGCGTAGCCAGAGGAGGGGCAGCGGGGGCAAAATTTAGCAATTTTTTGGCAAAATTTAGCTTTTCGCCCTCCCTCACAAAAATTTCTGGCTACGCCACTACTGCAAACTACCTATAATCTTGTTTTTTTCTGTGTTGCCTTGGAACGAATAAACATATACCCAGGTGTAACTTTTACACGAAGTGAGGTATTCAAAAAATTATTTTCATACTAGGTAGAGTAAATGAAGGGCTACAAAATGATACCATATTTAGACGTTATTTTGGGAAGAAAACTGATTTCACTTTTCAGTCTTAAAGGACCCTCATAACCCCCCATAGTTGTTGTATACACCCACCATTTCTTATATATCAATCGAAAGCTCTCAACGAGATATACATACATGTATGGTCCATTTTTAGTTGGAATGCATAGATTTCCAGCTTTTAGCTTTAAGACCATGTCCAAAAATCAATAGCAGTTTTTCCAATCGTCAATTATTAAATGTTCAAATAATAGAAATCTAAAATTTTAATTTTAAGCGCTATAAGATTGATAATCATAAAACTAATACAAATCAAAAAATACTGGCTTATAGACGAGCGTAAACAAGACGGATTTAGTGCATTACATTTAGCATGTTTAAACAATCATTTTGATTTAGTAAAAGTCCTAATCGAAAACGGTAATTTAAACATAAACATAAAAAACGATGCCGAACAAACTCCATTACACTTGGCAGTTGATCGTCTCAATTATGAAATTATAAAATTCCTATGCACATTCAAGTATCCAACAGACAACAAAAATCGTTGTAATCTAAACGCACAAAACAAAGATGGCGAATCACCATTGCATTGTTTGCTTAAAAATTACTCTCTCTCACAATTAAACGAAGTAAACACAGAAAAAAATCGTTTAGACGATAGAAAAAATATCTATCAAGATATTGCGTGTCTTTTAATCGAAAATGGAGCTGACATTTTTCTTAAAAATAAAAATCAACAAATTCCGTTTGATTTTTGTTATGATTTTGAATTTGTTAAATTTTTATTCTCATTTTCGAATAATTTAAATAGAAAATTTGAGCATTTTTTTATAAATGACGTACCATCCGAAAATCGTATTATAGAATTTTGTAAAGAAGATTACGACATATGTGTTGTTTGCATGAAAAAAAAACGTGATGTTCTTCTTAAACCTTGTAATCACATACTTGTTTGTAATCATTGTTCAGTGAATTGTTTTAAATGTTTTATTTGTGATTGTTTTATAAAAGAAGTTGTACGAATTGTAAAATGTACAATGTGTCAAGAGAAGACATCATCGTATCTATTTGAACCATGCGGTCATTTAATTACATGCACAACATGTTCGTCTAGTATGAAATATTGTTTTAAATGTAAAAGATTAATCGAAAGGTTAGTATCATATAAAGAAATTTGTATGATTAAACATGACACAAGTAATAAACAAACAATATTGGATTTGAAGCGTTATATGGTTAGATTGAAAGAGTTAAACACACTCAAGAATCAAGTTATAAAAATTTCTAAAATTCATAAAAATATTATCTTATGTTTGTTTTTGTAGGCCATTTGTGGATATTGTAATAAATCAATCAAAAACTTGATATTTTCATGTGGACATTCGACATGCAAAACTTGCGGTAATTATTATAAGCGTTTGTTTAGTCTAAAACGTCTAAGTTTATTATTTTTTTAAATAATTTTTTTGTTTAACTCAAGGTGAAAGATTTGTAAAATGCCCAAGCTGTGATTGTGATATAACGAAGAAAATATTTTTGAATTAAAATTTTAATTCTGAATTGTTTGTTTTTTTTTTAAATTGTAACTTGGTTCCACATTCCTAACATTCATAAAAATCTTCTTAACATAATTTTATTTAAAAAAATACTGACATGTTTAAAATGAAAATTTACTCAAACATATACAATTGACACACACTGGATACACAAAGACTTAGCTTAACATCTATCCAATTCATGTAAGTACCGAAAAGATGGTAATCTTTGATAAGCGGATAAATGTTTAAGCTCTACACTGTACAACTCAAAGGCACTTTTTTAAACTACTATTTTCCCATAAGATCTAAATACAGTCAAACCTCGTTAATCCGAAGTCTGATAATCCGAAAATTTCTTTTAACCGAATAAATTTTCTGAATATTTTATGTAAAATCAGTGGATTCTTTTCTCTGAAGTCCGAATTTTCGGTAATCCGAATGGAATTTTCTTAAGTTTTCCTGTTCGGATTAACGAGGGTTGACTGTAATCGATGGGGATATTTTTGGAGTTTCTTACATCGTGGTTAGAAGCTTAATTCTTTAAAAATTTATCAATAAATAGAAATATCTTAATTGAGTCTATTTGACTCATTTATGATATTAATATTTGTTTAGTAGTAGCAGTAGTGTTTTTTATGAGCAGATCTAACATCTAGTAGGACAATCCCAGACTAAATTAGCTGCAGAAGCTTTGAGGCCGAGTAGGCCGTTACAGAATATCTTTCGATGACCTTATTTTAAGTAGCGAGTTCCAATACGATGATTTTCAAAGTTTTCATAGTTTTAAACCATCTAGGGAATGACTAGTCGATGATTCTAGTCAGATAGTTTCCTAGCAGCACAACACTTATGACGATCATTCATTTCCTTTATTATTTTTTCTAAACGTTACAATTTTTATCACTCGACCGGGATTTGAACTCGTGTCACTAGCTGCCAAAGCTGTTGATTTATCCACTCGACCACGATTGCTGGATGTTAAAAAATATGACGTCTTAACGTGTTTTTACTAAAAATAATTTTTTTTGTTTTTTTTTATAGGAATAAATAAATGATTGTTTTATTGTGTTTCAGATCTAATAAAACGCGTTTTAGCGCGTTATAACGTTTAAGATTAGTGTATACAGATAATAAAACCTCGTTAGCTAAGAAGTTTTTTTATGTATGTTTAAACAAATTTTGAAAAAAATAAATTTTCGAACTTACACTGAAATTAAAAATAGCAAATTTTGACCTCTATTTCTTAATTTAAAGATAACTTGGCCATGAAAAATATAACTATTAAAGGTCAGGAAATTGATAGACTTGCTTCTTACCCAATTCTATTTAATTGAGCAGGGGCTCAACATTGACATTATATACACTGACTTTTCAAAAGCCTTTGATAAAGTTTCTCACGTAAAGTTGTTAAGTAAACTAAAATCCTACGGTATAGTTGGCGAAACTCTTGAATGGATAAAATCATTTCTTATAGGTTGAAAACAAAGGGTTGTACTTGGTAATGAGACCTCGGGCTGGACAGAGGTAACAAGTGGAGTTCCCCAGGGCTCAGTCCTAGGTCCTATTCTATTTGTCATATATATAAACGATTTGTTGGAACAGTTGAAATGCTTCAATCTATCATACGCGGACGATCTCAAATTAATAGGCTCATGGACTCAAAAAGACACTCCGGATAAGAAATCGAAGGAATTGCAAGAGGACCTTGACATGCTATTCGAGTGGTCAAAAATTTGGTCAACGGACTTAAATCTCCTGAAATGCAAAACAATGAAAATCGGTAAACGTGATCAAATTGACAATCATAACTATTCAATGGCTGATGCCAACGTTAACCATATACTTCAAGACACAACTGAAGAAAGAGATCTGGGTATCATAATCACGAACGATTTGAAGTGGAAAAAACAGTGCTGTACGGCAGCGGCAAAAGCAAATAGAGCTTTAGGACAAATTAAAAACTCGTTCAGATTCCTCACTCCAGAAACACTAAAGTTACTATTTAATGCGTTAGTTAGACCACATCTCGAATATGCAGTGAGCGTTTGGTGCCCTTCTTTAAAATCAGACGTAAAAAAGATAGAGAACGTACAACGAAGAGCAACAAAATTGATCAAATCGGTCAAGAATCTCCCATACGAGGTTAGACTGAAAAAACTTGACATGTTGAGCTTAGAAGATAGAAGAGTCAGAGGAGACTTAATTCAAACTTTCAAATTAATAAACCAATTAGAAGAAGTAAGCTTAATTAACGGCATTAACTCGGCAAATGAAAGAGTGGGCTCACTGAGAAGGCCACATGACCGTAGGCTGGTAAGAGAGAAAAATAAAAAAGGTACACATCGGTACAACTTTTTAACAAATCGAGTCGTAAACGCATGGAACAATCTTTCAAGAGAAGCGGTTAATGCTAAATCAGTTAATTCGTTCAAGGCAATAATCGATAGAGAAGTATTTGGAATGGTCGATTTCAATGGCTGCCAAGACTCATCTGAGTCAAACGCTTTAATGCGTTAGAATGGACTTAATCGTCTATTCTGCAGTTCTATTTACTACTACTACTACTACTAATGGGGGTATTCAACAAATTCATGAATCAAGTAATTGAACACTTATGAGATGAATCTTGAAAATATATGCTTAAAGATGGCTATTAACAATTTACATCTGGCTTTGATTGCCTGTTAATGAACAAAAAAACTCTGATAACTTTGATTAAAAATTAAACAAAAATAATTTTATTCGTTTTTAGAAATCATGAAAATCCAAAAAAAAAAGGTTGGTTTCAATACTTTAATTAAAAAAATTTTACCTTAATCATTGTCTAAAATATGATTTTTGTTAAATTTTCTATAAATTTCGGTTTGATTGTTTAAGTTTAAAACATGATGAGGTGATTATTTTGTTTTAAAATGTGAAATGCAAAACAATATAAAGGAATTAAATGATGAAATTCACTTTTATGTAACTACGGCGATATACCAGGCGTGAGTCCTTTTTTGATTCGCATCAACTATAAATATGAGTCTAAAAAACAGACTAACAACTAACAATTTTAAAAATGTTTGTTCTAGCAATTTTAATTTTGTGTCTAATAGGAGCAATCAAGTCAGATCCAGTCTGTCCATTTCCATCATGCCAAAGATCTTACAATTTTTATCTAGACTACTGTACAATTTCATGTAATGGATTATCGTTTCCCGACAGAGGAAATTATGATATAAATCGTATTAGTTTCTCTTCTAATCATCAATCGATTCCAGACAAAGCCTTTCAAAATTTATACATGATAAGTCTAGAATTAGATGGTTACTATTTAAAAAATATATCAAATACAAGTTTGGATGGAATGCTTGGATTGGAAAAAATCTCATTAAATCGATTTAATGGTTCACAAATATTGAATCAAATTAAATTGAAACAATATTCAAATACGATCAAATCGTTCAAGTTCTACAACAGTAAATTAAATAACAATGACCTAAGATCAATTTCAGAAGAGATAAAAAACTGGTACAACTTGACAAATATCGATTTCAATTCGAATAACATAACTCAAGTTGATCTTGATTTAAATAATTTGACTACATTAGAAAGTCTAAATTTAAATTCAAATCAAATTCAAAATTTTACAATCAAAAGTAAATCGTTGAGGTATTTGTATTTATCTTTTAATCGTTTAGAAATTATCAACAACTCAAATTTCAATGATTTACCAAAATTACACTCGATTCGATTGGATTCAAATTTAATTACCGAAATACAAAATTCAACGTTCAAAAATTTACCGAATTTAAGCTCGATTCGATTGGATTCAAATTTGATAACTCAAATTGAAAATCACACGTTTGTAAATCTTTCCAGACTTTCTGATTTGAGTCTTCGAAACAATTTGATAGAAAAATTTGATATTTCAAACCTTCCAAGTTTGTATGATCTTTATTTAGCCAATAATAGTATCGAAAAAATTTCATGTGAATCAATGTCAAAAATGTCGGGCTTAGGTACTTTAAGTTTGAGTGAAAATTTAAACGTTCAAGTCGAATGTTCGGATAAATTAACAAGTTTACATTTAGCCAATACAAACATTTCTGGATTGGTCGATTCTCAATGGTTAGGTAATCCCACCAACTTGGAAATGTTAGAACTTTCCAATAACAACATAACTGATTTAGATCTAAAAAATATGACTAAATTGAGGTCCCTTTACATTTCGAATAATAAGATCAAAAGTCTAACAAGAAGTTTTTTTGAGAACTTAAAATTATTGTCGATTTTGTACATTCAGTCAAATCTATTAGAACAAATTGAGTTTTCCAATCAGAATATCCTAATGTATCTCTATTTGTCGAAAAATAAAATACGTTCAATCAGTAAAACATTGTTTCAGACAACGACTAAACTAGACACAATTGATCTAAGTAATAACTTAATAGAAAGAATTGAACCAAACTCGTTCGATTCACTGGTTAAATTGAGGTCCCTTAATCTAGCAAATAACTTTGTAAAAATGATCCCAACCATTAACAAGTTAATTTCGTTGCAAACCATCAACTTGAATAATCAAAATGGAAATTTGAATACAATACCAAACAACGCATTTGAGCGGGAAGTTAACATAGCCAACATTTTGAATTCAAATTTGATTATTTATCTAAGAAATAACAACATCAAAAAAATTAACTCAAAACTTTTTTGTTCAATGTATTCGTTTTCATTTGCGTTCAATTCAATTAGATTTAATATAGATAGTGTTGCAAATATGGACAAGTGTATGCTTAAACAATTAAAATCGGATAGTATTTATATTTATTCGTATCAAGGAGTCGATTGTTCATTCAGAGCATTGGCTAAAAATTTAAGTATTCAATTAATAACTAATAACTTAAATTTATGTAACAACTTCAATTTTATCGATGACTGTGAACTTGAATCGAAACAAATATTTAAGTGTCCAAACGCTCAAGATTTTGTTCGATACTCAACTATGATCACTGGTGATCCTCATGTGTATTCTTACCGAAAAAACTATGAAATTTGTTCATTGGGTCAAAACATAACATGTTTTGAAACAGGAAGATTTAAGATTTTATGTTCGGATCAAATTTTAACCCGCCCAGAGCTTTCTGCATTGACCGAGATAAAGTTCATTTACAACCGAGGTGATTCGAACATTAGTATTGACTTTACAAGTTCAAAATTACCTTATGCGTTCGACAACGGTGACACAGGGATCTATGTCAGCAATAGGAACGAAACAAAATTGGTAGAGTTAGTTAATTACGATTCCAATACCAAAATAATTTATGACTATGAAACAAAAACACACATAATTATCACCCAATGGTTCAAATATTTTAATATTGTAATAAGGGCTACTCATGAGACTTATTCAGTCAGTAATGGAATAATGTACGACGGTTGTCAAAATAAGACTTTTGACAAAACTCTATTGGGAAGAAAGAAACGAGCATTGAACGATGGATGTGTTTTGGAGTGTGAAAAAGTCAAACAAATTAGTTTACAGAGTTCATTAAGTATGAATGAACTATTAAGTCCTGTTGAACTATACGAAGCGTGTATGATTGATTGTGAACAAGCTGGAATTGAAATGGTAGGAATGTTTAAAACAGCAATAATTGCAGTCGAACTTTCAGTTAATTCTGATGTAAATTCGACCGAATTTGAGAATATCACACTAATTGAACCATTGATTGTGTTAAATGACATGTCATCTCCAACAATGGTCGGTTCATTCTCAACCAAATGTGTGATTAATGAGTTAATATTATTTTTTTCATTTATCATCTTATTATTTAAAACAATTGTTTTGTCATTTTTTTTCTAGCTGAGTTGTTTTTTAAAGTTAAATATATTGTCTTTTAATAAAAAAACCTTCAAATTATTGGAGGTGTCGTCAATGAGGGGCTGTTTTCTCAAATTTTCGACTCTAATCTTAATGGATGAATGGGACCTCTATCCCCTTACTGCCTCATGACCCCGGTATTAAAAGAAAAGTTCGACTTATAAGTAAACCGTAAACCGTATTTCTAAACCGGTTAGAAATACGGTTTTGTTCGAATCACTTTGCAACGAAGCTGATATGAAGATCATAGCAACAGTTAATAATTTTAATGATAAACTAGCCTTACAAAGAAATTCGGACACCTTGTCTAGTTGGTCGATTGCATGGACTACTGAATTTAGCAGTGAGAAATGCAAAGTTATGCAAATCGAACAGAAGAATCGACAATATGAATACACAATATTCAATAAACACGGAACTGAGCCTTTAAATTCAACTAGTTTGGAAAAGGGATCTTGGTGTGCATTTTCAGAGTGACCTTAAATGGGAAGCACAAGTTGACTACTCCTCAGACTGAGCAAACTAAATACTGGGTACTTTGATGTAAATTTGGTTAAGCTCCTTTACACGTCGCTAGTGAGACCGCTAATAGAATACGGTATTAGCGTCTGGAGTCCATATTATGAGGCGAAAGAAGCAATTGGAAAAAGTTCAACGTAGAGCGACGAGAATGATTCCGGGTTTCAAAAAAATTGAATATGAAGAACGGTTAGCAAGGATGGATCTTTTGTCACTTGATTCGATATTTTCCGTAGAGGCTCAACAGTTTTACGACTACATGCTATATAATGTGGCTATCCCCTCTTACCGTAAACACTCGATAGATATCCCGGTACAATTTTAAATTTTTTAGATTTATTCCCATGGTACAATTTCATTTTTGTACCCGTTTTAGGGGGGTAAATTGGACCGGTATAATTCCAAATTTAGACCTGATATACTTTTAAAATTAGACCGGTCCAATTTTAAGATTTGCTATTTTGGAAACATTTGACTGGGTTTATAGTTAAAATATAATGCAAAAATTCAACGTTCCTGTTAAATAAACTACATTTCATCGCTTTTCGACCTTTTTTAAGGCTTATTCTTTAAGTGGTTATACTTGGTATTTTAAGTTACTTAAGCGTCTTATCTTTTTCTCTGTTCATTTAATTTATTAAAATACTCTTATTATGAAACGACTAGACTGGTTTGGCATTGGTAGTTAACTTATCAATGGTATTTAACACAAAACGAAAGCAATTTATGCAATTAAATAATATAAAAAATCCAGGTAATTTTTCATGCAATGCTTTGCACTTAACATTTTTCATGTTACACAAAAGAAAAACTACCAATAGGGTTCGTACTCGTAGAGAAATCCTGTAATCGATTAGATAAAGAGCTTAATCGTAAGAAAAAAAATTAAATCGAACCATTAATTGTTTCATTTTTTTGCTTTTGTTCCGAATTATTTTAGTTGCACGGAAAAATTTTAGTTGTGGGTTTACTCGAAGGAAAATGTATGTTTCGATTGGGAAAAAATTTTAGTCGAAATGAAAAATATTATTTTGAATTTCAACTGAATTTTTTCATTGAATTAATTCTCTTCCGTCAGATTTTGAACGAAACTTTTTTGAGAAAAACCTAATGTTTAAAACTCAAATAAGAAAATCAAGATGATAGGAGAGTTTTTTTGAATAAAATAAGTCATTGGGTTAATAATACTGTAATTCATTAAAAGAAACGCTGATTTTTCGGCCTCTTTTGCAAATACACTAAAAGGATAGATTTCTTATTTATATAAGGAGTATCTATGGTAACGGAATTTGTGAATTTTCCATAAACAAATTTTCTTGCGACTCAATATTGTGGAAACCAATGAAAATTACAGTTAAATAACACTTATATCACCCCATTTTCCAGCCATTTTTGCATAGATAAAAATTAAATGTGACTTAACTGAAATCTTGACCCCTTTTTATGTTGTGATATAACTTTAATAGTGATAAAAGTGTATAGGAATATAAGTGTGACTTGACTGTAATAGAAAATTTTATCTATAAGCTAATGATAAAAATTAATTTGTTATAATGATCTTGGTCATGTAAAAACTACGTTTGTGTCATTGATTGGCTTAAATTTTGGGATGTTTAAGTGACGTTAACTTCTGTGTCTTAAATTCTAAATATCTTTTTCCGAATATTTTTTTTCGAAAATACTTTTGATCGTAAGTCTGTCGAAAATATTTTTTTCGTTCCGATATCTAATTATTCTTCCGTTGTTTTGAAATAATTTTAAAGTTACTGCTTTTTTGAAACAACTTTTATATTAGTATGTTAGATTAAAAAAATTTTCATTAAATATTCGTCGATTAATTTTTCCTTAATCGTTGAGTGTTTTTTTATTTCGAAACAAAAAATCGCCACTTTCATCGATTATCCATTAATCGATTCGTAACCCTAACTACCAGTGTTCCTCCCATAAATTCTTGTTCAGTGTTACATGTAACTAAATCTCAATACTCGGGTTATAGCGGAATTTCTGATTGGTTGAATAAACAATTAGCCAATCAAAAAGTCCGCTAAAACCCGAGTATTTAGAGTTACATGTAGCCTTGAACGAGAATTTACGGTAGTTTTTTAATATTTTGATTTTTTTTCTATTCTTTTTGAGTTCATTTGGTGGATTCGACATCGTATGATTGAAAGAATTTCCGAATATTTGCTTAATTTATCATTTTGGTTACCATCCTGTGGGTCATTTTTTGATTTTTTCCTTTTCTTTCGTAAATTTTTTGTTCTGAACGACTTTTATAAGATTTTATAAGTTTAATTAAAACCGGATAACATCCTTATGATATAACATACAAAAATCTTCAAGCAATATTGACATTTATTCTCTGGACTATGATCGGTTTTCACTTTTGCACCGGTCTTATTTTGAAAATATACCAGGTCTAAATTCGGAATTAGACCGGTCCAATTTATCCCCCTAAAACGGGTATAAAAATGGAATTGTATCATGGGACAAATTTAAAATTTCAGATTTGTACCATGGTACAACTATCGAGTGATTACGGTAATCGTGTTAAAAATGAAGAAGACATGGAACCTTGTGGAAGACATAGCTGTGGTGTAGAAAAAGACCCTATCTTAATTTTTGCGCTTTTCTTTCAGTAAATTCAAAGCTCTTAAGTAGTTTTAAATGGGGCTGATGGGTAAATAAGAGAGTTAAAAATTGAAGTAGGGTTTTCAACTTAAATAAAAGTTCTTCGATTTTGAGGGTGTTTTAGTACATTTAACCTAAGAAGAATTTTCAAAAACTCAAATTGAAAAAGACAACTTTTTTGCCCTTAAAAATCAAAATTAGAAAATACAAATTTCGGCTTTGCATATTTTTTGAAATAAAATGATTAAAGAACTAGTCCAAAATTATGTTCAAAAAAATAAAAATTAACATGAAATCGTAATAAGTTTTTTTTTTTTTCGAAATTTCACTCAATTAACATAAAACAATAAAATAATAAAAGTTACTCATTCAGGGGCTAAAGTATCTTTTTTGTTTTTATTTGTTGTTGTTGTTGTTGTTGTAATTTTGAAACAATGGGTGCTACTTTGAGTACAGCTCGTAATTACATACCTGATTTATGGCCATCACGAACGAACGAACATTCATCAGATAATCACACAAGCGAACAAGTAAATGACGAATCTCAAGATTTAAATCAAAGTCAAGCTAACTCGAGATTAAATTTAATAAATCAATTGTTAGGTAATAATTCATTGAGACCTAATCAAGGCATAAAAGTTAAAAGTAAAAATTCAAATGGTCTCAATGATTTTCAAAATGTTCATTTTGCACCTAATTATTATATGGCTGGTAGAAAGTTTAAAAATTTAATAGATCAAAATCAAACATTTTTGTTCGGTGATCAACTTGATTTGGGATTTATACTTGCACATAAATCTGTTAATGTAAGATTTTTTTTTTTCTTATTTTTTAAGACAAGAAGTGAAAATATGTTACAATCAAAACATGTTTTTTCATTGTATTACCAGTTGGTGACTGGATGACCAAGCATAAAAAATTGTTAATTTTAAAATCTCCTGAAAAGTTTTTTTGATCGGTCGATCATTCCAAATTGGTATCACTCTTTTAGTGAAAAAAATGTGTCTCAATGTACATGACTTGATAAACTGCTTATAATATCTGTCTTCTGGTGTTAAAGTTCCCCAAGTCATAAACCTTAGTTTCCAAGAAAAGTTTCAGCACCTTGCAACTATGTTCAAAGGGACTTGAAAATTTATGGGTATATATTTTTCCACATTAACTACAAATCTTACTATAAATTTTTTAAAAAATGTTTTAATTTCTAAGAATGAAGGGTATGAAAAGTTTTAGAAGCGGGTTTTCACCGAAAATTTTTAGAAAAAGCACGTTAAAACCGAACTTTACATACCTCTAATTTCGCATATTTTAATATATTTTAAAACGATTTATAGCAAGTTCTATAGTGAATATCACAAATTGCTTGCATGAAAATTTTAGGATAAATTTCGATAAGATTTTGTTCAATTGAATCCTTTTGAAAAAGCGGCTATAAATACTAAGGTTTATGACTTGGTGAACCTTACCAGCTGGACATGTTGAAGTTGAAATGATAAATGTTCTTCTCATTTCAACTTCAACTGTAACATCACACCTAGATCCCGTTCCAAACTAAAATTTTCCGATGATGTGAACTTGATTGTTGATCTCGAATGAATAATGATGGTTCTGATGAATAGTACTAAGATGTAGTGTACATTCAGCTTCCAGTCGGCTTTCCATTCGAGTATCTTATGCATGTCATTTATTAAAATTATAATTATTATAAAGAGCAAGGGATCTAAGACTGACCCTTAGAACTCCACTCAACACATCTCTCCATTCTGATTTAAAACCATCAAGGAGAAACGCTCTTAGCCATTCTAAAATTTTTCAATTAAATCCGTGAGCTCTAAACTTCTCCATTAGTTCTCCGGATGTCAGATCAAAGGCTTTCAAGAAGTTTAGGAAGAGGATATTGACCGCGAAACCTCTGTTTACACATTCCGTTATCATGTCCAATGTTTCTAACAAGTTTTTTAATACGAGATTTGCACCTAACGAACCCATGCTGAGAACTGTTTACCAAATTACGTCTGCCATCACATTCTTTCCATCATTTTGCACAAAACTGAGGTCAAGGAAATATGTTTTTAAATGAGGGTTTTGATTTTTTTGCACAAAAATTGGAAATATCTTGAATTTAGTACTTTTCCGACGTTAATCTTTTAAAGAATAAAAGAGAGAGCTCCTGATATAAATGCTGAATCATCTCTAGTTTAAGCAGATCCTTAAAAAAATATGTATAAAGGGTTTCCTCTTGGACAACTTTTACGTTAATAATTTTTTTTCATCGATTACGGCTTTAGGGATTTTTTTTCCTCAATCGATTAAAGTTGCAGCGTCAATCGGAGCTTTTTAGCTATCAGGCCATACCTTCAAAACAATTATATCTTTTTCTAATCATGAGTTCTTATATATTAAAGGCACATTTTCACTAGGCTTTAGAAAGCATAGGTAAAGAAGTGAGGTTTTTGATTTTTGCTTGATTGAAGGGGCTGTTTAACCAACGTGATCTCCAAATTTAATCACAAAAATTTTCAATTTAAACATGAGGTCCATTTATTAAAATTATGAAAAAATAAGGTGTACATCAAATTATAAAAAAAAATTTACAAATTTAATTGAACATTTAAATCTTAATTACATGACTTTTTAGTTGTTGTTTTGGTGACCAATTTATCAATAAATGGTGAGATATCTGCATTTACACTGGCATCTTTAGACTGCTTCGTTTTGACATAGGTTCTACATGGTTCATCTACCATTTCACTTTTTTTCCGTCAGTTATCGTAATCGAAAACTGAAGTGTGCGTTTGTGTTGATCTTGAGACTAATGAAACAGCTATGATAATCTTTTCAAACTCCGCAACTTCATCTTCATTGTGCTGTTCTCTCCTCGCTCTCTGTTTGTTATTACATGAAGCGCGATGAAGTAGACAAGTTAGACAAAGATTAAATGATCCTGAGTTTTCAAGTTCGAAGATTACAGTTATAATGTCGAAAATTATAAATTTGGATAGTATGGCCGTTTTGTTACGGTTAAATCATGTTAGCAGGCCAATATCTGCGCTACTTCCTTAGTTAATTCATAGCTTAAATACTAAGAATTCATTTCGTTCATTTTTTAAGTCAAATTGGAGAGTTACAAATTCAATTATATTTTCCCGTAAAACCTTGCTGAGAATTCCAAGGACAATATTAAAAAAATGGATGGGGTATAAAAAAATATGTATGCTTTATCAGAATATGTATGAATTTTACATGGTTTATGTGTTATCTAATTACCCAAAAGTGAAAACCCGATATATAGAACTGAAAAAAAGTTAATTTTCAGACCCCTCAACCCTAAAATGTTTTTTTTGACCTCCATAACGTAAAGAATTTTTTAAGGTTTTTGTATACGTAGATTACGAATATGATGTCAGAATGGTGTACTAAGGGGTGCAAAAAGGCATATTTTGGTTTTGGGTGCTTTAAAATCTGTGAAATCGAGTCATTTTTTCAAAAATCGAATAAATAGTTTTAGAGTCTTGAAACATGTTTTATTTAGTGAAAACTTAACGATTTCCATACAGGATTAAACTGAAAAAATGCTGTTTTTTACCGTTTTTGCCCGATTTTAAATTTACGGATTTTTTTTACGGGAACGATTTTGGTCCTGGCATCAATGGTAGCTTTTTAGCTTTCGTTTTGTACCTTCAGGGCAAGAATATCTTTCACCATTCATGAGATCTTGACTGTTTAAATAAAGCACCTTTACACTTGGTACCAAAAAGCGGAGTGGTAGGGGTAAAACTCTTGAATTTTCACCCGCATCAAAAAATTGATTTCTTGGGGTTTTTTTTTGGGTTGTAGATTACAGCTATGATGTCGAAAATGACAAATTCAATAGTGTGGAAGTTTTGCTCCGCGCACACCTTAACCAGCGAAAAAATGTTCAGATTTCAACCATTTTACTGCTTCACTAGGACCTTCAGTTTTTAAAAAATGTTAATAAAAATTTTTTTTAAGTTTCCGTATGAAATAAAACCGATCGACACACCCAGTAATTACATTCAAAGCTTAGTAAATATTCGAAAAGACACTCTAAAATTGGTGAAGTAAGCTTATAAAAAAAATTTTTTTTTGTTAGCCCGAATTTTAACCTTTTTATTGTTAGATTAAACGATTCGTCTTGTTACGAATCAGCACCAGCCCTCAATTCCGAACACCGTAATACTCATACAAATCAAAACAATCAAAAATACTCAATCGAATTTATATTCGACTGTGACTGTGATGTTGAAATTCGAATCCATTTTTTTGCCATTGAAAAATTCAACGAATCTACATCAAACTCCGAGCGGAAATTAACTTACACATGTTCTTGTTCAAAATATGCAAAAAGCTGTATTTGTTTAAGCTCGTCTAATTCTGATCAAAAACCAATTATTTATAAAAAAGGTGCTAACATTATGTTCAAACAACACGAGTACTATTTCATCCCATCCGATTACCCTAAAAACTCGGTAAGTAATGACCCCATAGTTATACTAATATTTAGTCCATTAACAATTTTATTTTAAGTGGCAGTTCAATTTACACTCAAGTTACTTTCCGATAGTGATTGAATGTATTCCTCTAGATGATAACGTTCGTAACCGTCATTCTCACATAACCCTAGCCTACTTGGACAAATTTCAAACAACCATAAATCCGTCTCAAACAAACACAGAGTCTCTTAACCTTGCTTCACCAACATCAAACCAAACTCAACTTACAACGATCCAAGAAAAAAATGAAAAACATCTCTGTGCCAAAGCCCTCAGTGTTGGTTGTATCTCACAAATTGTTTTCACATATCAAATTAAAGCAATCAAACAAAAACAATACATTGACGGTATTGTGTATTCTTTACAAGAAATATATGGTATTGAAAAAAAGTCTAATGAAGAGGGTTCAGTACCTTCGTTGAATACACACGACTCTCAAGATACTACAACTACATCATCGACTATAAAACAAACAGACGATCAAGAACAAGAGTTAAAAGGCATCGAGTGTGTCATTTGTATGTGTGAGATACGAGATACTTTAATCTTACCTTGTCGACATTTATGTCTGTGTAAACTATGTGCTTACAACTTGAGGGTCCAGTCTAATAATTGTCCAATTTGTCGTATGCCGTTTATAGCTCTTATTCAAGTTAAACTGTACAAAAAGAAACAAAGCATCGATTCGGGGGATAACTTACCAATTGTGACTCTCAAAGACCTTGCCCAAGACTCGACAGTTATAATCCAAATTGATAACAAAGTCGAAGGCAAAGAGAATAAAGACTTTCAGGTCAAGTGTGAAAACTCGGTTAGCAAGAAACCTAAGAGTAAAAAAAAGAAACTAAACGAAGTTTATGATCACGTGACTCTATTCGATGTGTTTAACACTAAAAGTGAAGAGGGTGTCGCAAAAAAATCGGGAAAAAAAATTGAAAAAGACGATGAGCTAAATCGTATTAATTTAGATTGTGTAATAAACACTTGTTTAGAGAATAATGAAGATCAAGTAGATATGAATACAGTTCTTAATTCGATACCTTTGTCAAATCGTCAAGGTAAAAAATCAATGTCTGTTAATGTAGGTCCGAGTGGTATTAAGAATGTAAATGGTCCAATTTCAAGATCTCATATTGATTTAAGACACAATGTAGGAGGTCAAGAGAGTATAAACTTAAAAAAATTGAATACTAATTCGTTTAATTGTATACAAGGTCAAAATTCTCATAGGATTACATCCCAAATTTAACAAATTTTTTTGTTTTTTGTCGTTGTATAGGAAATTTTTTTTTTGCTTCAAGTTCAGATATTAAAAGCTTGGCTTCTAATGAACCAGACTGTGGTATTAGAATAATCATTTTTTTTTTTCGAAGGCTTTAATTTTTAAGATTTACAATTTTTTTAAATAAAATTTTTTTGTTTTTATTCATCTCATTTTTTCATTTTTAGAGATTATTTCTCATTCCTAGATTCACCGTATCTACAAGCCCAGCATTATTACAGTCATATGACTTTCTATTAAAAAAATATTGGATAAAATATTTTGGATAATATTCCATACCATTTATAAGTACCAAATTGTTCAGAATTTTTTCTTGTTTCAGAATATGTATTTATCTTAGAGATGAGATGAACACTGCATAAGTTATATCAAAAAAAGTAAAAAAAAAAGGTAAAATTTGCCCTTTTTTCCTTAATTTGCACCCTTCAAATAACTCAATGATTACTGAAAATAAGACTAATTCAATTGCAAAATCACCCTTCAAATAACTCAATGATTACTGAAAATAAGACTAATTCAATTGCAAAATCACCCTTCAAATAACTCAATGATTACTGAAAATACTTTTAAATTGTAGAAAATTTTACGCCTTTTCATAATATGAATAAATAATATAAGGTTGAGGAGTTAAAAAAAAGATACAGGTCAAAAAGTAAAGTATGGTTTTTGAGGAGTCTTGACACTTAGGACCACTGGGGTCTGAAAAATTATTTTGGACACCCTCTAAAAAATTGGTTTTCCTAGGTTTTCATACATGTAGATTACGATTTTGAGGTCGAAAATCAATTTAAAATTTAGTGTGGACGTTTTGTATTTTCGAAACCTTACTCAAAAACTTTACAACTGACCTAGTTGTTTCAAATTTGTCTCAAGAAAAATTTCTGATGTCTGTCTAAGTGATTCCAACTTTAGCGCTTTATTGAGGGGTCTTGTTCTCGTATACTTATTGATTCCAGTTTTAAGCATCTGGTTGCTAGACAAGTCGACACTCAAAAAGGTCTGCAGTACAAAGGAGATTTTTATGCCCTCTTTTTAGGGGGGTAAATATATGGTATTGAAAAAAAGTCTAATGAAAAGGGTTCAGTACCTTCGTTGAATACACACGACTCTCAAGATACTACAACTACATCATCGACTATAATGAGATACGAGATACTTTAATCTTAATCGGTAACTGTAGAAATGTTTAAGTTTTCTGGTGGATAACCAATCGTATTAGCACTGTTAAAGAACCACTCTAAAACATAGACCAAATCGACTGAGACACCATGGATCAAAAATTCATTGTTTATGCTATCTTTTCCAGACAATTTTCACACTTTAAATTCCATAAAATAATAAAAAAATGTGACTTTACATACTGTATTCCCTCGTTCGATTATGCAGCACCAGGACCCAAAATCCAAATTTTTAGGAGGGTTTTTTTAACGATCAGAAAAATGCTAAAACATGCTTAAGACATTCGTCACACTCTAGTTTTGAAAGCACAATCTTCTTAGAATATTTTAACAAAGGCCGATTGGTAAAAAGAGCTTCCTAAACTTTTGGATTTCGTGTTATGATGCTGCATAATCGAACGAGGGAATACGGTATATTCTTGTAGATCTCAACTAGACGAATCCAAATATATGTGTGTTATTGTACCAAAAATTTTCTAGATCCCTTATTTTTTAATCCAACCTTACTAATTTTGAAAATCTCATTATATTAAAGCTTAAAATGCCGCCTCCTCAAAGAGGCCCAATCACCAAGGAAGACAAAGTAAAGATTTCTTGCTTCATCAAAAAGGAAAATCATTGTCTAAAATAGAAGTTGGGTTAAAAAGATCAAAAAAATGCATAATAACCATAATTGACCGATTTATTGAAAAAAATTCATATGAAGATTGGGCCATATCTGGAAGGCTAATTTACAACTCTCAAAGATGACCGTCTATTTGTCCGCTTGGTCAAAAAACCGAGCATCACCAACCAATGCTCTTCCACAAGAATGGAAACTATCAAATGAGAAAGAGCACCATCCTAATTGGTTCCTCGAGGATTAATTTCGAACAAAGTTGAATCGAAATTTGTGATTCGAAAGCAACGCTTTTCAAAGGCTCACAAAAAAGCCCGTAAATTATTTTGTTTGGGTCTAAAATCATGGGGCAAGGCAAAATGGCGAAGTTATGTTAGTGATGAGATGGATATTAAAGCCAGAAGAATGTCATCTGAAAAATACAAACCAGAATGTATTTTAAGTCGAACTAAGCAAGGAAGTTGTTCAATTGGAATATGGTGCTGTATGAGCTATTATGGACTTGGGCTCTTTTATTTATTTATTTATTTATTAAACCACAATGCACCACATAGGCGACTTGAATAAAAAAAAGAAAAAAGTATTTAAAAAAAAAAAAAAAAAAAAGATAAACAAAGAGTTTACAAAAAAAACAAAATTAAATTACTGAGTCATTTAAAACGCTTATTAAGACATTTTTGTAAAGATTACGATTCGTTTGATCTTTGCAGATCATATTACATAAATTAATAATTTTTCTGAACAATTCATCTTTATTTTGGTGGGTAATTTTGGCTAAATATGCTTGATCGAGGGCATCCAAACATGTTTTAACTTCAGTATGGAAAGGGTCAAGACCAATTAACTTTGTGACATCCCTGATTTGCTTAATAAAAGAGTCTTCTGGGCATTTGTAGCGTTCGTAGTAGTTCTTGAGGTACGACGTGATGTTGTTCAACAGACCGAGATTCTTAATTTGACCAAAAAATAACAGTTTAAACCTGTAGTAAAGCTTACTTATCGGCTTTATTCTCAAAGCCTCAAGTAGGGCGGTATTTCTTGTGTATTTTGATAGACCAAGACTTCTCTTGATGAGGCAGGCTTGGGATTTATCAAAGTCCTTCAGTTTGGATTTTTTGATGTGACAAGTCTCCAATCCATAATTGAAAATAGGCTGACAATAAATTCCATAAATTCTTGCTAAGACTTTCGGTTCAAGTCCAAAAGCTCTACATCCCACGCCATTCAGTGAAAATAAGGCCTTTTGGATACTTCTATATTTTTCGTCCCAAAAGTTCTCTTTGATACAATGGTCACCAATTGGAAGCCCTAAGTAAATGATGCTGTCAGTCACACTCATCTTTGAACCATTTAAGTAGAAGTCACGTAAGATTTCTCTCTTGTTTACGTCGTGATTTAAACACATAATTACTGACTTTTTAGGATTAAAATTGATCTTCCATAACCTACCAAACTCTGCACACTTGTCCAGCAATATCTGAAGGTTGGTTTTGATTGAACTAAGCAAGACAATGTCATCACAATATCCAACTATTGATGTATTAAAACTACCGATACGACATCCAACATTCAGCTCGGTACACGACCAAAGTAAGTCATCAACATAAAAATTGAACAGATGTGGGGATATTATCCCTCCCTGCTTAACACCTCCTGAGATACCAAAGACATCCGTCTTTTCATTCTCCAATTTAACAATAACACAGGATACATTGTAGTAGTTGTATAAGGCTCTCCAGAAGACAATATCAATTGCCTTTATAAGTTTATAAAACAAGCAAGCCCGCCAAAGCTTATCAAAAGCTTTTTGGGCATCTAAGCTCGCCAGATAGACACTTGGGCTCTTTTGTATCTTTGACAGGAGACTAAACTCTCAAAAATACATTGATATTCTAGATAGAAGCTTGTTCCCTTCACTTCTACTTCGACAAGACAAACTGTTTGTTTTCCAGTGGGACAATGCTCGATGCCATCAAGCCGGAATGTTCATTAAATGGTTTGATGATAATAATCAAGATCTTTTACCTTGGCTTACATACAATCCTGATCTTAATTGTATCCAAAACTTATGGAGTCGGTCGGACAAAGATATCGCCAAACAGGAACCAAGGTTATTGAACCAATTGAAAACGGAAAATTAGCAAGTGTAGAGATTTACAAAAAAATAGAATTTTATTTTCTAATATTTTTCCAATATTCAAAATTAAGTTTTTGTTAAAAATCATAAATCGATGAACAAACTTCATCAATGAAAAAAATAATATTTTTAAAGGTAAAATAAAAAAAAAATTTACAATTAAAAAAATTTAAGTTTTTTTGTTGTTCTACTGCATAACAGCTACCAAGGCATCCAAAAATTTACTTTTATCCTCATTATTTATTTCAATAACTTGAGAAAAAAAAGAGGTGTTAAACCTTTTTTTAAGACTCGACATTTAAGAAACTTACTTGATGTATCAAAATAACTAAAATTGACTCTTGACTTTGTTTTTTCAGCGGCTTCATCGAACGCCAAGCCAAAACAACTTTAAAAAAAATTAACTCAAAAGACTTAGACTAATGACTTCTTTAATAAAACTCACTTTTCAGTGTTATTGGAAGCCCTGTACGGTGGTACACCAGCTATTAAAGTGTTACCTTCATTCAATGGTATGCATATAATTAACGGCATGTTACGAACCTTTTTACCCTTTGTTAAAGCCAAATAAGACTGTAGGGCATACCGGGCTAACCTTTTTGAAGTAAAAACTTGTGCAAAATATGGATTCTCATTCGAACCCTCTTCCAAAAAAACTTGTAAAAATGGCCCTGATGCTACAACTTGATTCATATCGATAAAATTTTGAATTTGTTGAAATACTTTTTTTAAATTATTCTTAGCCGCTTCAATACCACACTCCAATGTTTTAAGATTGTCTCTATTCAAACAATTTAACGCTTCAATAAACTTGTCTGACAAATTTTTTTCACCATCGACATTTTCTAACAGTGACTCGACTGCATATGCCATATCAAACGCTGTTAACTTATTAGTATAACCAAAACTTGCTATAAAAGTTGAGAGGTATATAAAATTTTCATCGTATCGATACTTTTCTTTAATATTTTCCGAAGCGACAAGCATTTTAAAATCGTTTTTAAATGAACTGTCCATATACGCAAATTTTTGTTTACACTCGTTCAATGGCAGACCTAGATCAGCTAAGAATTCATTTAACTTTTTTTTACCTTTGTTAGTCCACATTTTGAACAAACAAGCCAAGTCTATAGAATGATATATACTCTCTAAAATTGACCAGTGTCTTAACAAAACCATGTTTAAATCATCCAAATGGGATATTTTTAAACAGTTTATAGAAACGTCATCTTGTACTGGATTGGCGTTACTAGTCCCTAAAGCACTTACCGCTGGTCTGTGATTATGTCTTAAAACATGTGAATTTAGCTCTACAACATAACGAGTGTAAATATCTCTGTCTATTTTACAATTTATTAATTGTTCTGTTAGACCGATTATAGACCACCATAAGAGATCATTGTTATCTTTAGCAGCTTTCCATGCCAAGTCAAATAAGACTAAACTCGATGAACAACGATGATAAGTGTACTTGTAGTATTCGAATAATGTTTTACTTCGTTTAGCTTCCCATTCACGTTTAGCGTGCATTTTTTCTAAAAATTCCGGATCAAAACGTTTACGTTTAGACCGACTTCTAGGAGCTTCATCATCCGAGTTCTCTTCGTCACCCTCTTCGTCTTCTTCTTCTTCGTTATCTTCATCCTCGTCGAATATGTCTTCGAATTCAGGGACTAATTTTTGTTCAATTCCCAACTCGTTTTGTAAAACAATAATTTTAATCTGAACACCGTTGTAAACATTACGGACTTCAAGAGGCCGAAGACTGTCAATTAAATAAAACACGGTCTCCTCGGGTGGTTGTAAAACTTCAACAAGATCTAAAGTCGCACCACAATTTATAAGAATAATGTTCGTAGCTACTTGTTTGTGTTGATTGTAAGCGTCTTCAAGTGCTTGTTTACTGTTTATTGGAATGACTGAGTACAAGATGTGTTCACAGTGAAGGAGATGTTGTAAAATTTTCCATGAGCATAAAGCATCAACGTCTAAATGTACAAAAACAAGGACTCTCTTTCAAAAAGAAATAAATTATTTTGAGATTTTAAACCGAAGGGGGTCAAATTAGTTACTTTGTTTATAATTTGGTCAAGAAATTCTTTTTTAGCATCTTTTATAAAAACCATTTCTTCTTCATTTGATTATCAAAAATTAAAAACAACAACTTAGAACTTTGTTCTAAAAGCATGCAAATTTAGTTTTAAGATTAAAAAACAAGTTTTTATGCAAAGTAAAACTTTGAAGAGTGAAACGCAATTTAATTTTGCTAAAATTTTTTGAAAAGTTTTAAGTTCTATTTTGAGGGTGTCAGTTACTTAATTTGAATAGAATTTTGTCCATTCATTTTCAATGCTCTACAGATTCCAAATACTATCCTCACAAGATCTTAGTCTTTTCGAGCTTGTTTAAGTACGATATTTATAAAAAGATCATACCTCAACACAAGACACTTACGATTTTTGTCGGAAACACATTAAGGGTTCAAGGTGTCTAAAAACACGAAAATGGGCTTAGTTTTTTCAATGACTTGGTGTTTGAAAGATGAAAGGTACTCGTGTACCCTTACTTAGAACAGAACCCTTAATTTGAACGGAACAGTTATCTGGAACGGAACCTTTAGTCTGAATGTAACTCTTACTTGGAAGAGAGAACGCAACGGAGCCCTTTTTTTAATGTATGTTCCGTTCTAGGAAAGTCTGCGAACAATTTCGCAATAACAATTGTAGGACAAAAATTTAGAAAAATGCTCTGATTAAGATTAAATTCAAAATTTCCACACTACCTGAATTTGTTATTTCTGATATTGTAACCGTGTTCTACGACCTCGAAAACCCCAAAAAATCAATTTTTAAATTTGGGTAAAAAATCAAAAATTTTACCTCTACTCTTTAGCTTTTTGCAGCCAAATGTCAATGTGCTTTATTTTAACATTTTAGTACGCATGATGGGAAAAAGCAATGATAGATGTGAAGATAATTTGTAAAAGCTTAAAAGTTGTCATTGACGATGGGACCATTGTCGATGGGGAAAAAAATTCCCAAAAGCAATACGCTGGTGAAAACGGTAAAAATAAGGTAATTTTTCAGTCAAACCGCATTTCCTCCTAAATTCAGATATCAGGGACATTTTAAATTTACTGAACCTTAAGATTCCATTAATTTCAAATTTCCACGGTTTTACCAACATAAATTTTTTTTTTGAGCCGTTTCTCAAAAGACGGAAAAACGTTAAAAAGTGACCAAATCGTCTCCTTGAAGAACTTCTGTTATTATTTTATGTTTTTCTGGCAGTGCTCTATTGACAAAGACTCGAATTTTAGAGCCCTCATAAACTATGTCAATGGTGTTGACGATCTTCTCTGATATACCATGAAGCCTGAGAATTGATCCTTCCAAAAATAGATTCGAAGCTGATTTGCTGTTTTTCACTTGCAGAAACCAGCTTGATCCGTCTAAGCACTTCATTCACCACTGGAATTACGTCACGGCTACTCTGTGAGAGATCAAAAAAATTATTAAACTACTTTATTAAAATTATATTTCGTGACATTATTTTCAAAGATTCGAACAAGGAAATTCGTCAAGATAAAATCACAACAATAGACAACAGAATAAACATTTATTTTTAATTAAAATATTTATACCAAGATTCAATACGGATTCGTTTTTTCTTTAATCATTTTTTTCAAAATTTACATTAAATCATGTCACAACAATTCCAAAACATTTCTAAAATGATAAACTTTTATTTTCCTACCATCGGGGTACCAATTGGGATACTCCTTAACTTAATTACAATCACAATATTTCAAACAAAAAATTTTAAAAACACAAATATCCGAGTCTTTTACACTGCTTTAGGCATCTATGATATCCTTGCATTAATGAACTCAATTCTGTTCATCCAACTTTTGCCTAATTTAGGGATCAACCTAAGCTTAATGTCTGACGAGGTGTGTAAATTTGTATCTTTATGGCGTCGTACGATCATTCAAAGTCCCTCATGGGTCCAAGTCATAATTACTTATGACAGATTTAAAACAATATGTTTTCCTAGTCGATTCAAAAAAGAGACTAAAACGAACGTTACAATCAAACTTTGTTCGGTTATTTTTATCCTATTTTTGGTCAACATGGTCCATTTATGGTTCACTTTGACAGAAAGAAACGAACCCAGTTCAAATTTTACGAGTGTTAACAGAACAATTAGATCATGTACAGCTAGAAAAGAGATCATGATGGCAACTGACATAATTAACGTATGTTTCAGATCTTATATTCCATTTATAATAATGTTAATAATGAATGTAAACATGTCGATACACTTTTTTAATTCGAAAAAAAAAATTTTACAACGTGATTCATCTATGAAAAAAGAGTACTATTTTACATTTACAGTTATAATTATGAATATAACGTTCTTTATTTTATATTTACCATGGTCTATTTGGTATATTTTGAATAATATTTTGGTTAATGAAATTTTAGGGTCTGGGTACTTGAAAGCATGGATTGATTTGTTTCAAAGTGTTTCATTTTCAATTGCTTATTTAAACAATTTTACTAGTTTTGGACTTAATTTTGTGTTTAATAAAATTTTTAGGAGTGCAATTTTTGGATTGCTTGGAATTTACAATAGATCTGTATCCAGTGTTATTAATGGTACAAGTAAACAAGATTTTTAACTTTTTTTTTTGTTGTTTATTCAATAAAATTTTGTAAAACGGAAAAGCTCATACAATCGTTGTATTCTGGTATTGTTACCTTGTTATACGACTTTGAAACCCCAGAAAACCACAAGGATCAGTTCTAGATCCTATTCTTTTTGTCATTTATTTAAACGATCTATTGGAAATTTTTTAAAGGCACTGCCTATCATTGTGATATACATTGGTTTTTGCGAAAATACGTTCTATTTGGAACGCGTTCAGAATGGTCTAAAACAGTTCCGTTCTCATTCTAAACGTTTTTCATTAGGGTCTTGTTTCCGTTCCAAGACTCATTTCATTATGAAAAACGTTTAGAACGAGAACGGAACTGTTTTTAAAGACCGTTCTGAATGCGTTCCTAACGGAACAGTACATTTTCACAAAGACCACTGTAGCAACATCTCGTTGATATCACTGGTTTAGTTAATTAACTTAGCTTTAGACATTTGAGTTATTTTAAGCATAAAAGCTAATTTAATATACAGTAATTTTATTGATTTTTTTACTCACAGTGTGGGTTAACGTTAGCAATAAAAAAAAAACGTAAAATGAAAGCCTTAATAAACGTTAGGCTCGTAAATCGTTAGCGTTAGAATAGTGTGAGGGGTGTTAATTATAAAGGTCTCATGACAAATTGTTAAAGAAAACCTAATGCAAGCACCTCTCACACTTCAATTTTCAACTCTAACGCACCCCTCACACTTATTTCCAGTACCCTAACACTTTGTCTTTTACTGCATCACCAACGTTTTTTAAAAAAAGTAAAAAAATCATTAAAATTACTGTAATAAATATACGTAACATTATCATTTGAGACGTCGTCTGAATAAACGCGCACAAGGGTACAAATGTGAGATACTACAATCAAATTCTGACTACTTGAAAATAATTTGAATTTTTGAAGCACAATAAGATAATGGCACAAGCGTCAATGGCAGCTTTTTAGCTTTCAGACCATATCTTCAAAACAATTATAGATTTTTTCAATCATGTAAACTAAAATGTTTAGATAAAGCACAGTTACATTTGGCTGCAAAATGCTGAGGGTTAGAAGTAAAATGAAAAAATTTGTTTTCTTGTGTTTCAAAGTTGTACAACAAGGTAACAATACAAGAAATAAAAAAATCAGATAGCATGTAAGTTTTTAATTTAATGAACGTATAAAAATTTAATGTTTTTTATTTCTAAATTTCAATAATAAAGATAAGGTGCTAATTACACACTTGAGATGAGACAAGAGCTCATTAGATGACATCTGGGTTGTTATTCAACTTATTAAATATTATTTTAACAACGCATTAATCGGAAATGCTCATTAAACATAAAATATATAAGCATAAAATTGGGTTAAAAGTATCTTCCGTTATTAACTATTTAAATTGATTTGATTTTTTTTATCAGTTTTGATCAAATAAATTAATTTCTTTAGCTTGAAAATGAAAAATTCTACCACTTTTAATGAGTTATTTGATGATTCGGAAGTAATTTTATTTTTTTAATATTTATACACTTCCAAAATTAATTATCCAATTCGGAGTTATCATTTAATCTAACATGCTTTTTTCGTCGCACCAATAATGCCACTGAAGTCTTAAACCTTAAGAACGATTAATCAAGAAGAGAAAATCAGGTTATTGAAAAATAGGACTATGAAATTAATCAGGTAATTAATTTCAAATTAATCCTTTGGTCAGGGGGTATGAGTAAGAAAAATTTTCAACACAATTTCCAGAATCACCCTATGGTTAGCATTGTTAAGTTTAGTTCAAAAACTTCAGTTCAATTTTGAAAAATCGAAATAACTTTTTTCACAAAGGTCTTATGCTGGCTTTGCATATGCAACAAAGTCTAACAAACTTTGTTACACCATTGAGTGACCTCTGCAAAATACACACCATTAGAAAGTAATTAGTTTGCATAGTTTTTTGCAGAAGTCGCCCAATGGTGTAACAAAGTTTGTTACGCTTTGTTACATATGCAAAGCCAGCATAAGACCTTAAGTGAACTGAAGTTTTTGAACTAAACTTCACAATTCTCCTATGGTTATACACCCCTAGAAAATTACAGAGGAGCAGAAAATTTTGACCCCCCTCCTACTAAGTATATATATTATTACAATAGATCAATTATTTTCGACAAAATATTAAAATTTTAACGTATTTTGTTGACTAAGATTTAAAAGTTGTATTGCCGCTTCGCTATTATCTTTTGTCAAGAAAAAAATTTTCCATGGTGGTCTTGAGGGTTGGGTGTAAAATTTCAAAGTTTCAAAAAAAATTTTTGATTTCAATTTATTCTCGGTCATACCTCCTGCTTTGGTGTGGAAAAAATCATGGAAAAAAATCCAAGACATTTATTTACCTTTTAGATATTCTTTTTCCCTTTGATATCGGTACAAGCGTGAACAACAGCTTTTTGGCTTTTAGCACATTACTTCAAATCAATAATAGGTCTAATTGTTTTTGAATGTTTAAATAGAGCATAAAAATTAGTGTTTTTATTTTTAATTATCACTGTTTCAAAGTAAAAGGTTCCGGAAATGCAAAACGTCCACAAATTTTTTAATTGAATTTCGACCTCAAAATCGTAATCTCCACATATGAAAACCTAGGAAAGCCAATTTTTTTGGGGGTGTCCAGAATGTTGAAGTGTCAAAACCCCTCAAAAACAATACTTTACTTTTTAATCAGTAATTTTTTTTACTCATCAACCCTATAATATTTATACATATTCTGAAAAGGTAAAAAAATTTTTACAAACTAAAAGTATTTTTCAATGATCCTTGAGTTGTTTGAAGGGTGCAAATTAAGGAAAAAAGGGCAAATTTTACCCTTTTTTTTTAACTTCTGCAATGTGCAGCTTATGTCTATTATTTATGCCAATTCTAGCAAAGCTAGATAAAATTCTGAACAATTTTTGGTTTTAGTTTTTTGATTTTTGCTGTGCCTTTGGTACACTATGAGGCGAAAAAATGTCAAAAAAAGTCAAAAATCACTAAGATGAGGGATTTTGACAATTTCGACTAAAAATTCGTACAGTACAAAACTGAAATAAGTTAACGATAAACAGAACAAAAACAGAACATTGTCTAAACAGAAAACAAACATTGTATAGACAAAAAACAAACACTGTTTGAACAAAAAACAAACATCCTTTAAACAAAAACAAAACATGTTTGTTAAAAAACAAAAAAAAAACACATGTTTAAACATAAAAAACAAAAAACATGGTTGATCATTTAAACAATTAAAATGCAAAAATTGAAGAGTCTGAATAATTGAACTGCACATCAGGGGGTATCAGTAAGAAAAATTTCATACACATGGTCCATTTTAAAAAAAAATCATGGTTATACCCCCCTCCCCATGTAAGAAAATTACACAGGAGCCGAAATTTTGTACTCCCCCCCCCTTCAAAGCTATTTTCAACAAAATATTAAAATTCTAACGTATTTTGTCACAGATAACATAAATTTTTTGTTTAATAAGATTTAAAAGTTGAATTGCCGCTTCGTTAAAAAAAATCTGGGATTAAACAATCGCTTTTATTTTTTTTTAAAAAAAAATTTTCTCATTTGGTCTTGAAGGGTAGGTCTATGATTTATGAAAGTTAAAAAAATTTTTGATTTCAATTTTTTTCTCGTCATATACCCCCCCCCCTAAATTTTTGACATTTTCATGTAATTTTTTTTGTTAATTAGTTTAAAATTTTCTTAGAAAAACTACCTAGTCGACTTTCTGACCCATTTTATGCGACGCGCAGCTCTGACAATTTTTTTTACTAATAATCATAAGATGAAATTTGATGATTCTTGAAGATTTTTAGGGTTTGTTTAAATGAAAAAAAATATCCGTTAAATTTTTAAAACAATCTAAAATATTAGCGGGTGCTAAAGCACAATTAGGTTGCATGTAGCTCCGGCCCTGAAAAAAGATGTGTTTATGTTGTTTAATTTTTAAACACATGTTCAATGTTTAAACAGAAAAACATCTAAAAATTTTTTTTTTTGTTTAATAAACATGTTTGAATATGTTCAAACACATGTTCGAAAATGTTTCAACACGTGTTCGGAAATGTTCAAACACATGTTTGAATATGTTTCAACACGTGTTTGAATATGTTTAAACATGCTGTTAACTTATTTCAGTTTTGTACTGTAATCCTTATGTATGAAAACCCTATAATGAATATTTAATAAAATTTTTTTTTAAATTTTTCAAAAAATGACCTAATTGATGCCTTTTTCAGCGCCTAAAAGTGACTTTGCAGGAAATATGTATTTAGGGTTTTCATTATTACGAATTTTTAGTCAAAATTGTCAAAATCCCTCATCTTAGTAATTTTCGACTCTTTTTCGCCTCATAGTATACCAAAGGCAAACACTTCAGACCCCTGGGGTCTGAAAAAATTATTTTGGACACCCCCTAAAAAATTGGCTTTCTTAGGTTTTCAAATGTGTAGATTACGATTTTGAGGTCGAAAATCAATTTTGGACGTTTTGCACTTCCGGAACCTTACATAGAATTTTTTCTTATGAGCTTATAAATACAGCGCTTGAAACAATAACAAGAAAATTTGTTGACTTTTGCTCAATCAGAAGAGAGAAATTCCATTAAGTTCCTTTTCAATTTTAGAATTTAAAATAATACATCCGAGTGATTTTGATCAATCCCGTTTTTTGATATTGCCAGTTTGCCTTGTCAAAAGATGAAAAAAAAAACTATTAACAAAAAAATATTTTATCAAGGCTTTTGAATTAATTTTCGGAAGTTATCTCTAAAGTCTAATGACAGTTTTTTTTTTATTCGTACGGAAACAATTGTTACATAAAATGCCATTAAAAAGATCATCCTTTCACAAAATTTAATTTGTTAATATCCTCGAATATCAACCATGATATTTTGTTACTGTAAAAAATCGACAAATTATATTTTTCAACTACCAAAAAAAAAAATTTATCTAATTTGTTATTTTTGATAGTTGTGCTGCATTTCTTACTGTTAAGCAACATACCGTTTTCGAAAAATTAAACTGCTTTATTTCTATGGGTTTCTTAACAAATAAAATTTTTTTTAAATCACGTTTCGACATTTTGTCTGAAATTATAATGGAATGCAAATTTATTCTGTACACTCGATAAATCTAGTTAGTTAGTTTGTGTGAGCTGCAGCATAGAAAATTCTATACCAACGCACTAAGGCGTTTAGCCATTGATGGGCTTTGGCAGCATTTGCTTCGTGTCATTCCAAAAACTTTCTCGTCAATGATGTTCTTGAAATTGTTTGTTGATGTTTCTGATACTGCACTTTCAGGTAGATCATTCCAACTTGAAGTAACTCGGTTTGTGATAAAATTATATCGATATGAGCCTTTTTTATTGATTTCACGTACTAATCGGCGTTTGTGCTGCCTTCTTAGATTGATTGTGGTAGGTTTGGCGAAATTGATACCGTTGAGCAAATTTATGTCTTCATGACGATTAACCAACTTGTACATTTGTATCAAGTCTAGTAAGAGAAAACTTTCTCCAAAGCAAAAAAAACGCGAAATTGATTTTAAATATTGGTAAATGCATTTGATGAGTTTTGTTTCCGTATGTTTTTAATTTGTGATCATTGTTTATCGTACGAATAACCAGCATAATTGAATCGACAGTATCCGGTTTGATTATTAAAATAATATAGATTCGGTTTGGTATAAAATGAAGTGCTTTAAGTTGACGTCATTTGGAAACTTGATGAGTCAACATTTACGCGCGTTTGAGGAACAAGAATTTTGATTTGTTTCTTTGGGAGGAATCTGTAATTTGAATTTTGACTTTTTTCGTCTTTTTTGGCTCTTGCTCGTCGTTCAAATCTTGTGTGTAAAGTCGTTTCTTTTTGTTTTTTCTTGGGTTTATGGGACTCGTTCCCATTGATTACAAATATTCTCAAGGGCTCAGTTTGTTTTTTGCTAAAACACGGACCAAGAATTTCGGAGACCGATATTCTTGTTCATCTTTTTGTGCTCTCTTGCGGATCAGTTGGCTTAGTCCTAGGATTTTAGGTTCAGGCTACAGACTCGCTCAAATAAAGAAAACACATACAAAATTAACGGATCACCACTTTTCCGCCGACCTAAAGATCCGCCAGTTTCCAGACACAAATTTTCTGATAGAAATTTATTTTCCTTTTTTGCAAAATTAAAAGATAAGCTCTAGGACATTCAATTCGGGCTACAGACTCTTAAAAGCAACATTAGACCTGAAATTTTTAGAATACCGATGAAACATCATTTTTTGCCAGATAAAGGTCCTTCCGGTTTTGGTAGAACTTTTACTCTATCTTGCTGTAACTAGAGTTAAGCACTGAAATCTTTAGTTCTTTAGAATCTTTAGCCCAAAGGATAAAATCACTAGAAAATTTCAACGAACCACCATTTTGCCGTCGAACCAAAAGCCGAGTGGTTAACGGATACCGATTTACTGGTAGCCTATTTAGTGCTCTTTCTTGCTATAAAGATTTTCAATGAATTTAGACTTACTTGGGTTTCAAGTTTTGGAAAACGTTCTATCTAATTTTTGCTTTCAAAAATCTCAACAGTTCGATCTAAAACTTGGAAGATAATAGATTCGCTAGTGTAAGTTCAAAATTCTGATTACCTATTTTTGTCCAATCCTTAAACATTCATCTATAAAGGCACCCTGAAGTTCATGACCATCTGATCATCCTCAATCAAGTTTCTTCTTTAATAAATTTTCATTAAAAATTTATAAAACAGTTGCCCGTATTAACCTTTTTTATTTTTTCATAGATTTTTATGTCTTCAACAAACAATTTAAGTTATTTGCAAACAATCACCAAATCAATAAGCATATACTTTTCCGGTGTGTCATCTCCAACTGGTATAATATTAAACCTAATAACAATATTTGTATTTTCAACAAGAAGCTTTAATAACACAAACGCCCGTTTATATTACATTGCATTGGGTATAGTTGACAATTTTGCGTTATGTAATCTAGTTCTATTTTTACAAATGATGCCTGCTTTGGGCTACAATTTTGCTGCAATGACCTTAGGGTCATGTAAATTTATACTTCTATGGAGACGTTTGATTATCCAAACAGCTTCGTGGATACAAGTTTTGATCACTTATGATCGTTTTAAAATAGTTTGTCATCCAAAACGTTACAAAATAGAAAAGTCACTTGTTTTATTCCTCCAAGTGCTAGGAGCTTTTGCGTTCATTTTTTCTATCAACATCGCCCATTTTTGGTACTATACAACCGAAAAGGTGGTGAATAAAAAAATTTTCAATAACTTTACAAACATGACTTTAAACACTACATCTATAACTAAGAGCTGTACAGCCCCTAAAGCAGTTCTCTTAATGACCGACATTATAAATGTGTTATTCAGGTCTTATATTCCATTTTTGTTAATGTTTACAATGAATGTTTCAATGTCAAAAAAATTTTTTGCATCGAAAAAAAAATTTCTCAGTGGTGATCACAAAATGAAAAAAGAGTATTATTTTACATTCACTGTTATAAGTATGAACATAACGTTCTTTGTTTTATATTTACCATGGTCGTTATGGTATATTTTAAACATTGCTTTAGAGAGTCAAATGGCAAGTTCAGAAGATCTTAAAGCAAGTATGGATTTACTTCAAAGTGTATCATTTTGTCTTGCTTACTTGAATAATTGTTCAAGTTTTGTTCTAAATTTTGTGTTTAATAAAATATTCCGCAATGTTTTGTGTAATGTTATGAGACGTGGGGTTGTAGTTATGTCGTCAACTAATACAAACAACTCGATAACTAAAACTCTAAGATTTGAGACTAATTGAAATAATTTTTTTTTGTTTGGAATAAAAATTAGCATTTGTTTCTTATAATTTTTTTTAATGATTTTTATTAACAGATCCCGCGTGGTCTAGTGGTTAGGATTTGGCGCTCTCACCGCCAAGGCCCGGGTTCAATTCCCGGCACGGGAAGATTTTTTTGTAAGACCATATAGCCGAGTGGTCTGCGAGCTAGTCTTGCAAGCAGAGGGTCGAGGGTTCGATCCATGCCAGAGGAGAAAATTTTCTGACTTTTTCTGTAGTACGGGGCGATCGTCGGTAGATCAATGCTCAAAGTGTTAGCATAAGAAAACTTTTTTAAAATATATATGTTTACATAGTGACGTTTACATAAAACACGCGATAATTTTTTTTAGGTCTAATCCTTTGTGCATTTCTGTGTAAACCATCTTTTCTGAGATAAAAGTCAAAAACATCAAGAAGAACAAAAGTGGTATAAAAAAGTATTAAAATTATCATTGAAATTATTGATAGTTTTTAAAACAACTTTTTGAACTTTTAAATCATTTGATTCTGTTTCACATTTTTCACCACTAAAACCCTGAAAACATTTACACTTTGGTTCATAATTTTCTATTTTACATTCGCCGTTCCTTGAACATGTTTCGTTTTGACACAAGTCTACTTCAAATTGACATCTATCACCAAAATAGAATTCTGAAATACATTCACATTCAAAATCATCACTTTTTTCGACACATTTTCCATTGTTTAAACAGGGATTCAAGCCACATGGACTCACATAAGAATTACAAGCCGAACCAGTGTAACCAAAGAGACACTCGCATACAAACTTGTTGAGACTTTTGATGTTTTTACATACCCCTTTGTTTGAACAGTTTGTCAGACAATCGTTCAAATCAGCAACTGTCTTTATTTTTCCTACCAAAAGACCCATATTCTCTAAATCGATTTCTTCAATTAAATTGGGAGATTGGGAAGTTAGATAAAAAAAGTCTGTAAAGTGTTGAACATTATTAGTTGAAGCTTGCAATTCGAAGAAACTTGATTCAGAAGAATTAAAGTATCGAGTTAATTTTTCAGTTGTATCTTCAATGGCTATTTTTTCTGAACTTGTGAGATTAGCCTTGTCTCCGCTGTTTCTAATTGTAGTCTGCAAGACAACTATTTCAATTCCATAAAACTCAGGAATATATTTGACATAGTTGACGACAGCTAAAAGCTCAAATGTTTTTATTAGTGTATAGTCTGTCAAATTCCATAACTTTATTAATTGATCCCCTCCGCTGCTTATCAAAATACCATTCTGAAATGTTTCTAATGACAAAACATTGTTTGTGTGCGCATTAATAAATTTGGCAAATATTCTTTGAGTCATGTTTAAAATTGCAATAGATCCATTCTCTAGTCCACATGCAATTAAAGAGTATTCTAAAGCCTTTAAGCTTAGTGTAGCTGATCCTGGAGGTTCTCTAAATATTTGCCCACCATTTCTATTGAATAAACGTACATTTTGTTGACAGGCAAGAGCAATTTCGAAACCATTTATTATTTCCAAGAATCTCATGCTTCCACATGTGACGTTAAATGATTTACTTAAGCCTAAATTTAAAATATTCCAAATTTGTATTATTTTGTCTCTCCCAGAACTAGCAAAACTTGAATTGTCACTAAATGCTTTTAATCCAATTACCTCGTCAGTGTGAGCATTTTCGATTAATTTTATCTCTGTAAAATTGTTAATCGACCATATTTTAAGACTTTTATTCGCAGAAGCACTGACTAAATAAGTCATGTTGACCAATAATAATTGATTAATGTAACTTGAACCATGTAAAAGTTCTTTATAAACACTCATGTCTGTCAGATTGAAAATAATAATAGCCCCTGTATCTGAACCACTTGCCAGTAAGTTATTCCCAAGATATTCCAAACTACGAAATTTAAGTTGAAATTTAAAGCTTGTTCTAATCATGGACTCATTGTTCCAGAGAGTAACGTAACCATCATCTGATCCACTTGCAAATGTTTGGCAATAGACTAAACATGAGTTAAGACATGTTAAAATTAAAACAATAAAGTAAACTGGCATCCGAAAGCTGAAATTTTTTTCCAACAAAAAATTAAGTGTTTTTATAAAATGAAAGTTCTTTAAATAAAGAATTTTCAAAATAAATATCTACAGGGCAAATTTGGGCTTTTTCGATATTTTTTTATGTTATTATAAAGATTGGATTCGAAATGGATTAACTAAAGAGGGAATGTTTTCATTTATAAAAAATCACTTAATCTTGAAATAAATTTATAAAACTAACTATTAAATAATTGAATCTTTACTTCAAGCTAAAATAAACTTATTGTTAACGACTGACTATTTATTAAATCTTCTTTTGGAACCAGTAAAAATTAGAAATTTATGGAAAATAAGCATTTAAATAAAAAACGTAATTAATAATTAAAAAAAAGAAAAAATTTTTAAATGTTTTTATTTTTCAAAAATATTAAAAATTCAAAGATGCCTCTTGTGGTCTGTCTTAGTGAACCCTGTAACGTTTTGATTCTTTTTCTACGTATTCGAAAACCTATGAGTTTTTTTTTTAGGTTCATGCAATTCAAAACTTCCACGCTATCAAAACTTTTCAATTTGGATATCAGATTCGGAATCTGCGTCCCAAAAAACCCAAAAATGTATTTTTTAAATTTTTTTGAGAAAATTCGTAATCCTCATGCAAGAATTGATCAAACGGAATTCCGTCGACAGAAAAAAACGGAGATCTCCATAAAAATTCCGTTATCCGTGTTTCCGTTTTCGCACTTTGCTAAAAACTAGACGCGTTTAGATGAGGTTGAGGTTGAGGATGAGCATGAGCATGAGCATGAACATGAGGATGAGGTTGAGGTTGAGGATGAGCATGAGCATGAGCATGAGCATGAGCATGAGGTTGAGGTTGAGGATGAGCATGAGCATGAGGTTGAGGTTGAGCATGAGCATGAGCATGAGGTTGAGGTTGAGGATGAGCATGAGTATGAGGTTGAGAAAGAGCCCTAGAAAATTGTTGTACGGATTAAAACCTAAAAATAATCAAATACATGTAATAGTATCGGAAAGAGCTCCGAGCCTGGGTATTTCTGTTCGGATGTCAAATTATTCGGATTAAACTGTTTACGGATTATCGCGAGTCGACTGTACAATTTTTAAGAAATTAAAAAAGTTTCAATTTTATTTCTCTAACTGGTATGATCGGGTTTCGGATACAGATTGTAGGGGTAGTCAATTGACTGGAACTTTATCAAGTACTACTCATTACACGGCATATTGTTTTAATGGTTTTTGCTCATAAGTTATTTTCAATTAATTCGGATCTTACAAATAAATTATTTGTTTATTTAAGTTATTAGTAGCCGTACACAGTGGTGATGTCAATTTCGCCGTATCGTTGTTCAAATACACAAATACACATCATATTGCAGCTCAATTCAGTTAAATCCCAGTATTAAGATCAGGCAAACAAACTGATATAAAAGGTGTATGACTGTCCGCAATTTCTAAGAAGGAGTTAAAAAAAAGCTCAATTCCGAATTTCGTAATTAATTGGCTTAAAGAACTTTCAATAGGAGTTTATATTTACCTTTTTTTAAGGTCATCCTCTTTCTCAACCTCATACTCATGCTCAACCTCAACCTCAACCTCATGCTCACCCTCTGCCTCTGCCAAGTTTCAATCAATGGTCCAATTATAATGGAAAAAGCTAACAAGTTCGCCGGATATTTTCAAATGAAAGATTTTACAGCCAATAATGGATGGTTGTATACATTAGGGTTACACTTCGTATAGGTTTCAAAGTTTCGGAATATAATTTGGCTATTCGATAAGTTTTTTTCCCAATCAAAAGATATTCGAAGATGTTTTTTTATTTCGATTTTTCGATAAATTTTTTGTTTCAGCAGGTTTTAGTTGTCCACCATTCGAAATAAATTTTTTTTATGATGACAACTTTTAATTTTCATTTTTCAAAAATTCTATTTCGGAAAGAAATCATGCAAAACTAATCGATTAATTGACTAATATTTGGCCTTTTAGGGCTAAATATGATACTTGATGGACAAGTTAACCTTGGAAGAATAATATTAAGACAGGAGCTAATGTTCTATGAATGATTTGTGTCATTATTTACATTAAATTAAAATTTGTAATTCGAAAGTGGAATTTAATCGAAGAATAAAAAACACTTTCGAATTTTTCTTTAAATTTACGGAAAAAAATCACTGTAATGAGAAAAATTTACTTTTATTTCTAAATTTTTGTTTTGTATTACATAATTTTGATTGAATTAAAAATAAAAAAAAGTAAATATTCGAAAAATAAAATTGGATTCCGAAACACTTTTTTGCAAAAATATTCGATTATTGCTTATTCGAAGTGTAACCCTAGTCTAGATTTCTCGAACGTAATAATATTTCAACTAAATCGAATACTGGTGAAGAATCGTCCGTTGACATGAGTCTGGTTGAAAATTGGAAATCAAATTTGTCCAGGGCCGGCGCCACGGTGAGGCGGGGTATGGCGCCGCCCCAGTGAGACCTTTGAAACCTAGACAAGAAATCAAATTTTTCTTTACTTTTTTCATTCATCATAAGCAGAATTTTCTGGGAAATTTTCTCAGAAGGCGGATACGCTTGTACTAATCAATTTGAATTTGTAACTATTTATAAAAGATGAACAGCCGACAAAAAAGAAATTTTTTTATAAAATGTATTCGAAGTGGGATTGAAAGTTAAACGAATATACTTTTATTCGAATAGTTTCTTGAGACACCCAACTGATTCCACGAATATATGTATATATGAATAATTCCTTTAGAGACTTAACTGATTATGCGAATATACCATTATTCATTTAATCGTTTAATTATCTCAAAAATTCAAACAAAATTCAAAAGTTAAAATTTTTTTTACAAACATTTTTATAAGCTAAACCAAAACTAGTCAAATTTACTGATTATTGAGAACTAGAGTTCAAATTTTATTTTATATGTTTATTTGCCTTTTTAAGGCGTTCTAAATTTTTGTAAAAACTTGTCTCAGGGTCCTTGGGGTAGTTGAACCGAAGTCGACTGATAAATCGATGTGTAGGTAGCTTTTTTTATAAACTTGTCACAGACCCCTTAATCCTAATCTCAAAACCCCAGAGGTTTCAGGCCTCTTTGAAAAAACAAAAAATTTTAATCCTTTTGCCAAGTCTGCAAATCTTCTAAATGGTATCCGCGATAGTTATAATGATAATGAATCGTATACATTTGGTATTATCGGATGGGATGGGTATATTCTTTCAATCGGATAATCAGTAAAAAATGTTAAAGAAAAAATGAATAATCCTATAATCTGATAGTCGGATATTAGGAATTTTTTAAAAATTGCCCATGTCTGATTTTTTTTAACATTTATTTATCATTAATAAGTTAAGTCTTCTTCTTTTATTCTAATAAATGGGTAGATCAGTCTTGAAAAAATTTGGTGTAAGACGATCGAATGAATCATCAGTATTGGTAAATTCTTTATTTTCTTGAAAATCGATCTAATTTTAAAATAAAAAAATTAACAATTAAGAAGCTGAACATATATTAATTACCTTTATTTCAGATTTTGAATATTTGAATAATATGTCTTTCAAACTCACATCTATATTTAATACTTTCAATAAATTCGATTCATTTTGTTTTATAATCTGAGTAACAAAATAAGGAATTGTTTTAGATTTCTCAGCGCAAAATGACAAATTATACAAATTGTTTAATCCACTGAATATTTCAGCTCTAAATCTATAAAATAACTTAATATCAAAACTCGATATTTTTAAAAATTGTAATTGTGACAATTTCTTAAAAGCACCTTCATCAATTTCGGCGACATTTTTAATTTCTAAATATCTCAAACTTGCAAAATTTTTATTAAATCCTTTTATTTTTCTGGATGTAAATGATAAATGTTCTAATTTCCTACAATAAATGTCGTTAATTGAAAATCTCTTTTGATTAAACGAAATTGCTAATGTTTTCAAATCACTTAAAAAATTAACAAAATAACATCTAACAAATAAATTATCAGAAATATTCAGATTTTTCAAAAATGAAATTGGTTCGAATACTCTCGCATCAATATATTTTATACGATTAGACTCTAAATCAAGACATCTAAGATTGTAAAGATTGATAAAAGCGGATAAGTCGAGAGTCTTGATAAGGCAATTTTTTAAGTGTAACCTGGTCAAATTTCTAAACCCCATTAAAACGTCTGCATTTATTATCTCTGTCCAAGTAGAATTATAACTGAGATCTAAATAAAACAATTTTTCACATTCGATTGTAAATTTTCCTTTAAAACAGTTCATTGAAACGTTTAATAACTCCAAATTGTCCAAACCATTTAAACATTCAAAATTTGTCAAAAAATTGAAATTTAAATTTAGCTTCCGAAAACAATTATTTGATTTCGTAATTCTCTTAAATGGGCTAAAAACATGTTTACCAAGGTTATAGATTCTATTCGAGTTTAGGTCTAATCCGATTAATTTATCAAGTCCATTGAACGCTTCCTCATCAATGGTATTAATTTTGTTTTTACTAATGATTAAATAGGATAAATTCGTTAAATTATTGAAACGATTAGAAGGTAAATGTTCCAATTTGTTTTCGGAGAGGTCTAGTTTTTCCAATTTATCTAAACCTTTGAACATTAGAAAATCGATTTTACGTAAACCACATGAAATAAGATTCAAAATTTTTAGATTTTGCAATTCTTTAAACAAACAACAATTATTGTTCGAGTCGATTTCACTATTGTATATTTCTAAAACGCATAAGTTTTGCAAACCTTTGAACGAGTTAACTGTTACTCGCATACATGAAAATAATTTAAGATTTTCTAATGAATCAAGTCCATTAAAAGCGTTCTCTTCTATTTGAACTGAGGAATTGAAATTTAACAAAATCTCCAAATTTTTAAGATTTTTTAATCCTAAAAAAGTATTTTCTTCTAAAAAATTGCATTCGCCGCATCTGAAATTGATAATATTTTCAAAAAAGTAAACATCACCGGGGTTAATTTTTAACTCTGGAAAAATGAGCTGGAAATTTAATGTTTGATTAAATTTTTTGAGTATTTGTTTTGGAATGTTATGTATGTTAATACCGATTATTTGAAAACATTTAATATTTTCGAAGTTAATAAAATCAATATTAAAATCATTCTCGCGAATCTTTGTTTTTGGATAAATTCCCAAATAATTTAAAACATTATTGTCTTTGACAGTTAAGTCGATTATAACGTCTTGGTTTAAACGAGTTCTTATTAATTCGAATAAAACGTATTCCTTAAAAAAAAATTTATTAAGTCGAGATCCTTAAGTATTGTTTATGTAAAAAGAGTCGAAAATGGATTGATAAAAACTACTGAAGTGGCTAACCTCGCAAAGGTATAGGTGACTTCCGAGATATAGGTTAACTCAATCCAAAAAAATAAAATCTAAAAAATAAAGTTTTATTAATAGAAGTTATTCATGATAGTGGCTATTTGTTACCTCCCATGCAAAAAATTTTTCGGTTAATGTCATATCATCAAAATAAGTGATGAATAGAAAAAATCGGAAAAATTTGCATAATTCCAGTTAAATCGAATCTTGTCTTTCAAAATACTAAATAAATTGATTATAGGAAAGCGTTTGATCTAATTGACCCCTTACTTCTTTTATTAAAGCTTTTTCACTATGGTTTTGATAATAATTCACTGGGTCTTATTACAAACTTTTTTGATGACAGGTCTCAATTGGTCAAAATGAAAAATTCTTCCTCTATTTTAGCGAAACTAAAGCTGGGAGTTCCTCAAGGCTCAGTTCTTGGCCCACTCCTATTTTTAATTTTTATCAATGATCTTCCATTTTGCATACTCAAAGCCTTTATTGAGCTTTTTGGGGTCATGTCGACGATCTGATCTTTCTGTTCGCAAAAACTCTGTTCACCTAATGTGCGAACAAAAAAATCTAAAAAATGATCACGAAATAAAAAAATTGTTCGCAAAAATTTTGTGATCAACGATTAATCATTCTTATTAATTATTAAAAAACTAAAAACAGCCTAAATTTACAACTTATACCGCTTATTATTAAGATAAATGCATAATTGGAAAACCACACAAATGACTTGAAATAATTTGAATAAGTTCCATTTTACTACAGCTATCCGAGACCTTTGCTTAATGATTTATTTAATGGAAGCAAACCTGTTGTTATTTTCTGGCTACACCCATGTACTTACTAGTAGGGCTGGTAGACCGGTTTCGACGAACCGACTTAAATTCGGTTTTTTACAAAAACAGTCTTAGAACAGAACCGATTCCAAAAATCAGCTTCAAATTAGAGCCGGTTTAAAAAACCAGTTTCAAATTAGAACCGGTTCCAAAAGCCGGCTTCAAAATGGAACCAGTTTCAAAAACCGGTTTTTAATAAGAATCGGTTATAAGACCGGCTTCAGTCGGTTTTTGTTCGAATAAGATGATAAAAAATCTTTGAGTGTAAGGATCTCCAAAAACATCTATAATGATAATAAAATCAAAAAAAGCTTTGGATTTTTATTCCCGTTTTTATTTATGTATTAAGGTAAGATGAAGGCTTATGATTAGAGTCCACAAAAATATGTGAAAAGAATCTAAAGAACGGTTTAAATATACTCTCATTAGATTCTGTTCGCTTTTTTTGGTAGGCCTTGCTTATCATTAAACAAAACCTTCGATTAGTCAAATTGGTATTTTGTGAATTATTGAAGAGAAGATATAATAGTTAATAAATATTTTGTATATCTTAATCTATACTGAACAAATGACGTAATCTAGCTTAATAATAAGCGATTTTATAGCAATACTAAGGAGATATCTTAGGTAAGAAAAGAGTTTGAATAATTCAATTTTTATTTAAAGTCGTTTAAAGACATTAATAAATTTCTTGAGTAAAATTTCATTAATTCTTATTTGAGTAATTAGGAGTTCATTTTTCTTCTTTTGTTATTTTTTCTGAGACTATTTTTGTTTCAAGGCTAATAATTCAATTAGTTAATATAAAATCGATTAAGAAAAAATGATGATATTTTTTTGCATTTGGACATTGTACTATTAATTTCATTATTCAAATGTTGCAATCAAAAGCTCCACTTCAAAGCTTTTAAGCTTCTTTTCACGTATTTTTGTGGACTCTAATCATAAGCCTTCATCTTACCTTAATACATAAATAAAAACGGGAATAAAAATCCAAAGCTTTTTTTGATTTTATTATCATTATAGATGTTTTTGGAGATCCTTACACTCAAAGATTTTTTATCATCTTATTCGAACAAAAACCGACTGAAGCCGGTCTTATAACCGATTCTTATTAAAAACCGGTTTTTGAAACTGGTTCCATTTTGAAGCCGGCTTTTGGAACCGGTTCTAATTTGAAACTGGTTTTTTAAACCGGCTCTAATTTGAAGCTGATTTTTGGAATCGGTTCTGTTCTAAGACTGTTTTTGTAAAAAACCGAATTTAAGTCGGTTCGTCGAAACCGGTCTACCAGCCCTACTAGTAAGTACATGGGTGTAGCCAGAAAATAACAACAGGTTTGCTTCCATTAAATAAATCATTAAGCAAAGGTCTCGGATAGCTGTAGTAAAATGGAACTTATTCAAATTATTTCAAGTCATTTGTGTGGTTTTCCAATTATGCATTTATCTTAATAATAAGCGGTATAAGTTGTAAATTTAGGCTGTTTTTAGTTTTTTAATAATTAATAAGAATGATTAATCGTTGATCACAAAATTTTTGCGAACAATTTTTTTATTTCGTGATCATTTTTTAGATTTTTTTGTTCGCACATTAGGTGAACAGAGTTTTTGCGAACAGAAAGATCAGATCGTCGACATGACCCCAACAAGCTCAATAAAGGCTTTGAGTATGCAAAATGGAAGATCATTGATAAAAATTAAAAATAGGAGTGGGCCAAGAACTGAGCCTTGAGGAACTCCCAGCTTTAGTTTCGCTAAAAAAGAGGAAGAATTTTACATTTTGACCAATTGAGACCTGTCATCAAAAAAGTTTGTAATAAGACAGTGAATTATTATCAAAACCATAGTGAAAAAGCTTTAATAAAAGAAGTAAGGGGTCAATTAGATGAAGCCGGTCTTATAACCGATTCTTATTAAAAACCGGTTTTTGAAACTGGTTCCATTTTGAAGCCGGCTTTTGGAACCGGTTCTAATTTGAAACTGGTTTTTTAAACCGGCTCTAATTTGAAGCTGATTTTTGGAACCGGTTGCGATTAGGAGCCGGTCTGTAAACCACTTTAAAAATCATAACTGGTCTACCAGCCCTACTTACTAGCATAAATTAAAAAAAAATTATTAGATTCAAACACGGTGAAATTATTTTTTCAAAAAAAAAGATAATGTAAATCTAAAAGTAGGGTTGGTCGACCGATTTTTATCGTAAAACCGGTTAATTTTAATTTATGGTTTCATGGGACGGTAGAATCCTTATAAAGAACATACAAGTTGCAGGAAATAAAATTTCCTAAATTTTGGTACCCTCAAAGTTGAATTGTAAAATTATTTTCATTGATTACATAGCAATTTTCCCTTAAAAAAATTCGGTTAAAAAAACCGGTTCTAAAACCGGTCAAATTCAAATATAAGGCCCAATTAGAAGTATAAATGCATATCCTACATATCAAAAGATAGATAACTTAATTTCCTATAATCTGGTATGTGATTTATAAGGATTCGATCATCATATGAAACCCAAAATCAAATAAAACAATTTTTTGAAGTAAACCGGTCGACCAAGCCTATCTAAAAGGCTTAAGGTTACATACGTAACAGTAACCAAACTTTTTGTGTCTATGTCACATAAAATTGAAATTCACTTAAATCGTAGTTACTGATTTAAAATGAATGCAAGTTATTGGCTCTGATTTTCAAAAATCTAAGAGACAAAAAGATCTTGAGCAGGTGTTTACAAAAAGTTTTCGAGAAATTAATCAACTAACATGATTAAAAATTAGTTTAATTGTTCATAAAAAAATATTTTTTGATCACAAAATTTTTATGAAAAATTTTAATTTCAAAAAATGTTCACAAATTAGGTGAACACAATTTTGGTGATCAGAAAGTTCACAAAGTCGACATGATACCACTGATCACATTTTTTGGTGAACTTATGTTCACATAGTCGACATGACCCGCCATGAACTGGAGTAAAATTTTTTTCCTGGTTTTTACCGAAAAATAAATTGAAATTCCGGATTTTTTTATAATAAGAGGTTTAAAAATTAGTGTTGTTAAAGAATTTAAATTATAAGGTTTTACCATAGATTCAAAATTAAATTTTATGAAGCCAGTTTCAGAAATATGTCTAGCTGTAAATAGTAAGCTCTTTTCGATAAAGAGACTTTTCTATCTATGTACTTTCGTAAAAATTCAATTTTTTAAAACCTTTATTTTACACTATTTTGATTATGTGTTCACGTTAATTTGCTATTTTCGAAAGAACCTATCAAAGGCTGGCAAATTATTTCTATGTATTTTTAGACTACTAAAACTAAGAATAGGTTCGAGTGACTTCAATGAATTGAATAATTCATTAGAAAAGTATGGTCTTTTTACGTTTCAACATCGAGCTTTGGAGAGGATGCTGTCCTTCTCTTACAAAATTATAACATTTGATAACGCGCTAATACAACTCAAAGAACAACTAGTTTCGAATGAATCAAGAAAGATTGAATACAGTTTGAGGAATAAGAACGATTTTATGGTACCAAGCTCCGAAACAAGAAGCGGTGAGAATACATTTGGACATGTGTATTCAAAAATAGCTAACAAGTTCATTGTTAATAGATTGGTCCTATACACCACATTCAAACTGTCAATATTCAACAACATCAATCTAATTTATGACGAAGCATCAAAAATTTTGGTAAATTAAATTTAAATTTTAAGATTTTTTATTTTTGAGAACATAATTTTTATATTCATTTTGCACATTTTATTTTTATTGAATAAATGGAGAGTTAATCAGTCTTTAATTAGGCAAGGGCACTAGCCTGTTGATTAACCTTGAACTTGAAAATACTAAATACCCCCAATTTTTAAAATCGATTCTTAAACCAGACAAAGTTCTGAACAAAATGTTGCGATTTCGTTTTACTTTTTGTACAGTAAAGGCCGAAAAAATTCACAAAAACACTAAGATAATTAATGTATAAAGAATGTTTTTGAATACAAAAGTGTCAAAACTAACATTACATCAGGATACTACAACTTAAAAATGGAAGTCCTTAAATAAGAAATGATCCTTCGTGCTATTGATCCTCTAAACTTCTGAAGTACCTTTCAACTGTTCAAAGACACAAATGATTGAACGTTTATACATCTATTTTCGATATAAAATTGAAGATTTTGCTAGCGAAAATCAATCGTCGCCGAATGCTCCTAATAGACGTTAGATTGAAGAAGAAATAATTACTTTATAATTATCAAATTCCAAATCTAAGATCGATTTTTCTTTAAACAAATTTCTCCTAAATGATAAAAAATTAGAGGGTTATTACTTGTTTTAAAGGATTATTTACTCTAATCTTCGGATTGTTGTGTTAGATAAGATCTCATTTGGCAATGCAACAAGATAAATATGGTTTTTAAATTGACTAAATCTTTTTTTTCTTATTGATCGATTTACGATTAAAAAACAAAAATTCAACCATTTTGAAAAATTATTAATGTTAAAATTTTCGAGATCCTTAATGCTTTTAATGATAGTTTCTCGGTGTTGATTCAAATGAGATATTTCGATTTGACTTGACATGTTTTTTATTTTGATTTCAACTATGATGTCGAGTCTTCGAATTAAAGCATCATGGTAGCTGCACAATTTTTTTTTAGTTGAAAACATTTTTTCATAAATAGTTTTTTGATTTTAGCTGCAAATTTTAAAAATCTCAAAATTTAATATTTTAAATATTATATGGAACTCTATTCCTTAATTAAAAAGAATGTTACCATAGCAATTTTTTAGTTCGAAAAAATGTTTTGGTTTTAATAAACTTCTAGACTTGATTTTATATAAATTACATAACTATTAATTTTATTAAAATCATCTAAATTTTAAGCAAACATAACGTAATTGCTCGACATGTCACTATAAATACAGTGACATGTCACTTACGGTTTTGGCTGAGAGAACGTGTTTATCTTTGAGTAAATTTTTTACCCATTTAATGTTAAAAAATATGCAACTATACGAAACACACTTGAAAGACAGACGATTTTGAGCTGAATGATAATATTTAAGAACCAAATGTGAGACCCTTTAGGAGTCCATCAAGATACCGGAGAAATTTCACTTTTTAAACTTGTCACATGTCACTAAAATCGAACAATTACGTTATTTACCCGTTAATTTTAAGGTATTGGCTGGGTATCGGTTACCTGAAAATTTTAGGTTTTGGATATACCCTCCCCGGACTTAAAACGCGATAATTTTTTGATAGATTGTCGATAAAATACTTAGGGGTATCCAAAAGTTTTGACGTTCGGGTTAAAAAAGACGAAATAAAAATTTTTTTATCGATTTTATTTTTTTAGGTGTTCAAAGTAATCGCCTTGATTTTCTATACAAAGTTTCATCCGCTCAGTCCACTTTTGAAACTCTTCTTTAGGAATCGAATTAAGTATCTCTGTAATTTGGGATTCCAAGAGTTCTTCACTTGTACTATCGGGTAAGCGTTTTTTAATTTCGTTAAATAACCAAAAATCACATGGAGCTAAGTCTGGGGAGTAAGCCGGATGGTCGATTATGGTCATGTGATTAGTATTGAGAAAGTTCTTGACGTTTTCATGAACATGAGGTCGAGCATTGTCATGCAAAATTTTCATATTTTTTGTACCTGATGTTTGTCTTTGCGATTTTAAGGTCTCAATAAGAGAACCTAAGACATTTTCAACATAATAGGTGTTATTTATAGACTGTCCCCTAGGAACTACATGCAATAAAACAGGTCCTGTTGTTTTAATAAAAACACACACCATTGATTTCGGCTCAAATTGGTTGCGTTTTACCCCAGTTTGCTGACTTTTGCCCTCTGGAGCCCAGCTCGAATTAGATGCTTTGTTCCCAATTTTACGGTGGTAAATCCATGACTCATCCCCTGTAACTATATCACATAAACGCCATCTTTGGGTCTCTAAAAGTTCTAAATTTTTGCGACAAATCTCAACCCTTTTTTTTTGTTGATTCTCATTCAATTCATAGGGGATCCAACGCGAGGATAATTTACGTAAACTTAAATGGTCGTGCAATATAGATATCCTCGGGTTATTTTCAACAAGTCGTCGAATTCGATCAACATTTGAAGAATTAGTCGCTGTAATTGGCCTCCCAATTCGATCAATATCGTTGACTGACTCCACACCACTCTTGAAACGTTCAACCCACCTTTCGACAGTACGTTTAGAAGGAGCACTATCTCCCATTGATGCCATAAGTTCGGAATGGATTACTGCTGCTCTAATATTTAACTTATACCTGATCAAAATATAGCTTCTTACGTGCTCCTTATTCATTTTTGAAATTTTGAAAAATGTGAGTTTCAAATTATGAGCTGAAACTTTTGAAATACATATTCAATATGTTGATGCGACCACACATTAGAAAGCTAAAAAAATGGAGAACATGGTTATGCAAAATTTTTTTTTTTTAAATTTTTTTAAATGAATTATTGATGAAAACGTCAAAACTTTTGGATACCCCTAAGTACTATCAACCATTTAATGAACCCTGTTTGGTTAAAGGACCTTTAGCAGCAAAATTTTTTTATATTAAATTTTTTCGAGGTATTCGATATACCATTTTAAAGAGGAGATCAAGAAGAATTTTTTGGTGCAGAAAACTTAGTCGGTAGACTTTCCGTTCAAGAGTTATAGGCCTCGAAACTGAGGGTACCCGAAACCTCCATTTTTTGTTAAACTCATTTGATTAATAAAAATGATTTAAAATAAAAGAGGACTAAATTTTTTACTAGAAAATGTCTGTCTTTAAAAATGGAACCATTATCTCATGGATAGTTGAAATCAAAGCAGAATTTTTCGGTATCTCGAAACTGTAGGCTCGCGCCTAACGCTTTTAAACTCGATACCGGGTGGTAAATGTGAGTTTTTAAGAGATTAATAACATTTCAAAAATTCGTTTGTTATTACCGATGGGTTCGGGAGATATTTGTGAAAAACAAAAAAATTCATTATTTACATTAAATTTTATTCACATTTTAAACTAAACGCTATTAGAAAAACAAAAAAATATTCAGAAAAAATCACACAATCAACTTTAGTTAAAAAAAAAGTTTCGATTACGTTTACAGAAGATTTACAGAATTTATTCTTCAAATTTCATCATCAGATATCGATGCAGGTTCAAAATCTAGACGATCACTGATCGTCAGGTTTAAATGACCCAAGTTGTCAATATAATTCATGTGCTTTTGACAATTTCGACAAGAATAACGACAACTACTTTCACGACAACTACTCCTACCACTACTACAACGACTAGCACAACAACCACAAATAATTAAGTTATTTTCAATTAATTTTGATCTTACAGATAAATTATTTGTTTATTTAAGTTGTAAGTCGCCGTACACAGTGGTGATGCCAATTTCGCCGTATCGTTGTTCAAATACACAAATACACATTATATTGCAGCCCAATTCAGTTAAATCCCAGTATTTAGCTCAGGCAAACAAACTGATATAAAAGGTGTATGACTGTCCGCAATTTTTAAGAAGGAGTAAAAAAAAGCTCAATTCCGAATTTGTAATTAATTGGCTTAAAGAACTTTCAATAGGAGTTAATATTTACCTTTTTTAAGGTCATCCTCTTTCTCAACCTCAACTTCAACCTCATGCTCACCCTCTGCCTCATCCTCCAAGGTGACAAAGTAGATGCCACCACTGTAACACGGCTTAAATTTTGGATATTTAATTTGGATACACTGTATCAATAAAAAATAATCATTTTAAATTCCGAATATACAGTTCTGCTACGGTATCATTTATTCACCACATTTACGTAAAATTACGTTAAATCGGCATCTTGAAGTTTAAAATCATCTGATCATGGTCAATCTAGTTTCTTCTTTATAACTTTCTATTGAAGCATTAAAAATCAGTTCTGCAAAATGCCAAGTTATGTAAAAAAATGCTACACCTTACATTTAGCGCTGCAAGAACTCTCCAAAATTTTTACGCAGTTAACTTTTAGATCAAGTGCATTTTGCATACATTTTTGCAGAGCTTAATATAAGGTAAAGCATTTTTTTTTGCATAACTTATAAGCGTAATTTATCGTCAGACATGTATACCCATTTATTTTCAGGTATTGGGTCGGCTTAAGTAACCCGAAAAAATTGGGTTTTATGGTTCGGATAGTGTTTAGATTACCAAAACCCAACCCGAAAACCCAAAAATTATGGGTAACCTATACCCTACCCGAACCCTAAAACAAAATTTTTTCTGTTTACTGAAACCGATTCAATACTTGAAAATAAATGGGCGCACATGTCTGTTTATCGTAAAATTTGGTATATTTTTTTTTAATGGATTTTTTGGAAATTTTGTGTTTTACCAAATTTGACGATACGTAAAATAATGTTAATTTTCGGTAGTTTACGTTAAATTAATTTTTTTTTAAATAGACCTAGTGTTAATAAAATTTCTTACTCATACCCATTGCACGTAAGAAAAATTATATGGTAACTCTGGGAATGTATCATGCTTTTCAAAATAAAGGATAGCGACTATGGCGCTGTCTATGTTGGATGCAACATTAGCTCGATTAAGTCCTTAGAGAAACCTGACTTCGTACGAATACTCACTAAAAAAGCAATAGCTTATATTGAAATGCAACACTTAGATTTAAAAATTCTAAACGAATTTTAACTCATTTGCACCCTTTAGAAAAGAAAAAAATCGAAGAAAGACTGAAGCCAAATCTTACAAAATCGCTTGCGTTTATTTTGGAAACTTTTAAATGATTGTATGGACAATTTTGACTTCGCTGCGCAAAAAAGGCTATTATGAGAAGAAATTTTGTTAAAAGTATTCAAAATCATAAACCGTGGTTTGTTTCATTATTTTTCAAATCAAAACTTGATTGTCTAAAGTTGAGAACGAGAAATCTAATCTTTTGAAAATGGTCGCATGGAAACAATATTTAAATTAAAATAATTAATGTTAGAATAAGATCCCGCGTGGTCTAGTGGTTAGGATTTGGCGCTCTCACCGCCAAGGCCCGGGTTCAATTCCCGGCACGGGAAGATTTTTTTTTCATAAATTCTAATTAAATTGAATAAAAATCTAAAAATAAGTCAAATAAACAATAACATTGCTCATATAAATTTATCATGCTTTTTCTTTCTAATTTTTTTTTCTAACTCCGTCGCAAGCTTGTCTTTATCAAACAAACAAGAGGCTTGGTTTGAAGTAGTGAACCACGCCTCTTTTTTAAATATTTTGTCTGTACGTTTATTTTGTTCTGACCAAATTCTGAGAAATTAAATTTTAGGGAGTGGAGGTTCGGGATTAACAAAATAATTCTGTAAAAACAATCAAACAAAATTTTGGCTTATCTCTGCTTGCTTAGGTCCAGTGATTTTTGCGAAAAAGTTATGTTCAGAACCCGTCCAGAACGATATTTTAAAAGTCATCCTTAGGGCGAGCGAACGGTGACTGAACCTTGAACTGAAAAATTTTGAACTCGAATGTATGTATTTCCTAACCGTGTTTAAGGACCATTCTGGCATGGTTCCGAACAGTACTTGCAGCTAAGGTGATTTCTCTACTGCTGGTTCTCTCTATGAAGGTTCCGTTATGGTTCGGCACATTGTAATCGAAAGAGAAAAGTCAAACAAGTGGATTAAGGAACGATTAGAAAAAATAATTTTATTCAAAAATTTTATAAAATTCGATTATAACAATTGTAAAAAAAATTAAGATTCTTCAAGTATAGTTAATTGGATTGTACATAGGCGTAAAAAATCGTTTCAATTCTTCGTCTTTAAGACACCCATCGATAAATTCTTTTTCAGTTATAAGACCATTGTTATCAGTATCAAATTTTTTCATTAAACGATCAACTTCACTACTAACTAGTTTCGACGGAAGGCTGTCTCCATACATCTCAAATATAGACTTGAAAAAAAAACTTATCAAAAATTGTTTCATTTATAAAAATAAATCTTACATAAACAATTTTTTCAGCTTCTTTTTTTTCGATATAACCATCATCATTGTAATCGTAAATATCAAATGCAAGTTTGAGTTTATCCCTAATGTCTCCGTTTAAGATGATACCCATTACATGGGCATATTCATAAAAATCAATGTAACCATTTTTATCTTTGTCATAGGCAGCGAAACAAATATTACAAAATTTTTTAGCATTACCAGTCGGATAGAATTGATTGTACAATTTTGTAAACATTCTTTTAGTTAATTTACCATTTGGACAATCGCGTATGAACTCACCGTGCATGAGAAATAACTGTTCTTTAGTAAGACCGGTTTTAATAGAGATTTCTTTAAGACGAGATTCGTCTAAATGTGAATTTATTGTTTTACAATAATCATTACCCATTTTTTTTTTTATCTAAAAAATGAAATTTTGAATTTTAATAAAATTATTCAAATTTAAAAATTATAGTTATGTAATTTTTATTATCTTGAAATTTAAGTTGTTTTTTTTTTTTGTTTATTAGTCATGGAAACCCGGGCTTATTGAACTTTTTCTTAGAAAAATGATGATTTCCCAAGTTGAATAAATATTTTATTACTTTTTTTGTTGTTAATAAATAAGCTCTTATGATTCAGAACTCTAGGTATAAACGAATTCAACATTCATATTTTTTTTTAAAGTTCAAAATTGTTGAATTTTATATTGCCATTTTTTAAAAATTAACAAAAAAGATTTTTATCAGTTGATCTAACACTCGAACCTTTTAGTAATCCTTAGTTGAATGAATCATTTAAAATCATAAAAAATCTCAACACATTTGTCTCATTCAATTTTATTACAACTTAAACTGAAGTCTTGGAAAACTTTCAGTCATGTGGGACCCCTAATGCCTAAAATTATGCATACCTTGTATTTTAAAACACTAGAAATAAACCCGAGTATGGCTTTATGCATTTTTTTCTCATCAATTAGGACCCTATTTGAACGAAAAAAGTTTTAAAGGTAAACTACAGTATTAGACAAAACTTTTAAACTTTGAAGTTTGAATCATGGATCCGATTGAATCGTGCGTAAAAGCAGGCTCAGACCTCAAAGTTAAAAAGTTAGGGCTTACACTGTAGGTTTTCAAAATGCAAGTAAGACATTTTTTTCAATGCCTCACGCTAAATCTGCTCAAAAATGTTCAAAGTACCATTTCTTAGGGTCTTTTCTTCTTATTCGGGTTTTAAGGGACAACCCTTTTTACAGTCTATCCTTGTTAAACGTCCTTTTTTGTCAGTTAAGAGGAAAATACTGAAATCTGTTAGATAAAGATTCCAGTAGAAAGTTTCAATGAAAAAAAGGATACCGAAAGATTCATGAATCAAGTGCATTTTTAGGGTGTTTAATTCGGGATCGAAATAGGCTCTCCTAAAACTATCGAGTAGTTAAAAGCACTCAAAATAAACATTGAAAAAATTCAACGATTTACAAATGATCAATGAGAAATTTATCTATTTTTAGGACAACAAGCGAATTTGAGACATTAGGAGCACTTAAAATGATTGACCTATTTCAATTTTAAAAAAAATGAACTAAGTTTAAAAAAAAGATGTATGAAGACCATAAATCTTAGTTTTTGAAGGTTAAAAAACGTAATTTTATTGCAAAACTATTTTGTTTCTTTGACAAAGATGGTCAAGATGGAAAGCTGCATGATGAAAACTTAAAGCAAACTTGAACAATGAAATATTTTATAAGCTCGTAATAAAAACTTTTAAAAAAAAATAAAATAAATTTTTGCTAAGTTTAAGAAATAATTTAACTAATTAAATTCTTTTTGTGTTAAAATAATGAATTTTTTTTTAGAGATAAAATAGAAACATGTTTTTATGAAAAAGGTTTATGTAAATCATTAACGTCACTCACTAAGAAATCGTCATTTAATAGAGATTAAAAAAATAAATTTATTCAAGTGTTGAAAAAACCTAAAATTTTTGTTCAATCATTCAAATCTGAATGAAAAAAAACTGTTTGAATACGTCGAGACATTTATAGCTGCGTACATGAAATATGATTACTTTTTTTTATAACACGTAATGCAACCTTGCGTCTATTACAAAAGAGTCATAAAGCTACAGTTTTTGCTTATGTTTTCAAGTTTCGAAAACTCTTCTAACAAAAAAGTGCGCTCTCATGAATAACGTTCGTCTTTTTTGAAAGGAATCTATTTGAATTGTTACATTAATATGAAGATGGGACTTGGATAGAAGTAGAGGGGATCAAATAAAAATTAACCTAAATGTTTTTTCGATTCGAAATGAATGATTGATTCGTTAAAAATTCTAAACAATGTAAAACTGTTTGTCGGAAATTTATTTAATTGAAATTTTTAATTTTAGATGTAACAATTCACACTGGGTCATGATTAGAGAAGACATTTTTTTCTGTTAAAAATTTCGAAAGATGTAATTGAGTAATTTTTGGTAAAATCCTGCTATCAAATCACCACTGTACATAAATAAATAAAGAGAGTAACTTTAGAGAAAAAAAAACAACCCTCCCAAACGGTACGGGTACGCTACGCCTTCTTTTTGATACGCTGCGCTTCGGCACGGCTACATTATGGTTTGATTGCCGCCAAAAGTTCTGTAGAAGTGCAGTTTTAATTTTAATTAAATAAAAGGCCTGTTTTTAAACTAATATTTTCCAAAATTTAAGGTGAAATTTTTGAGATTTCAAACAGAAAATTGTCAAAACAAGCAAAAAGTTGTATAAAATTGATAAAAAATTTTAAATAATCCTTGTTTTAGGTTGTTTTAATTTGTTTAAAGTTGCTTAAAATTGTTAAAAAAATACTAAATGTAATTATTAAGTTTCTTTGTCTCTATTTATGATGACAGCTGATTCAAAGTAGTATCCTGGTTGTTTACATTTGGAGTGAAAATTTACCGTACTTTCTTTAGTCCAGTTGGTTCATTAGTCCACTTTCAACACTAAATAGATTCATTGTTTTTCAATGAAAAAATGACACTGACCTTTTTTGAAAATTGAACTTTTTTGAGATACGATGCTGAGGGTCTAGACCTCTTTTCGAAGGATAACCTAGGGCAAGGTAGGACTACCCTACCTACCAATATATTGATTTCTCTAATTTCTCTTTCTCTAATTCATGTCTCTCTGTGCATTGACCTAGTAGAGCCTACTAACCCTGACTAGCTCAAAATTTTACATGTTAAACATTTCATTTTGAATTTTTGATTTGTATTTAGATTGAGCTTCTAACGAAAATCATCAAAAAGGATCAAGAATAATAAAAAAATCGAGGCATATTCTATGATCAAACTCATTCAAACAAACTTAATTTAACTTTTAAAATAAATTTCCTATTTTTTTTAAGCAAAAAAATGTTCTTTTTCCTGATTAAAAGCGAGGGGATTTGTAATTATCTGAAGCATAAGTCCTAAAATGTTTCGATTGCGATGTTTTGATTGAATTTTTCAAAACTAAAAGTACTAACGTGCCTAGAAAGTTATCGATTTACTTTAATCTTCCGCTCTTACTAAAACTCTGAGACTTTTTTGACTACTTAATCAGAAAATGAGTCTTAAAGAGGACATGTATCCTTGTTAATTCGTAAATTAGAGAATAATCGGACTCCAAAAACATTTTTCAGACCCAGTGGTCAGTGTTGACAATAAAGATTGAAAAGAGAAAGTCGTTTTTTTTGTTTTTAAAAAATATATTTTTGAAAAATTTGAATTGAGCTGCTGAAAGTGTTTAAAGCAAAGCTTTTAAATCTAGAAAACGAATTGAAACATATATCCAAATTAAAACAAAAAAATGTTTTCTTTGTTTCAAAATAAATATATTCCTTTATTAAATCACAAACTTTTAAAAAACTTAGTTTTTATTTGTCATTTTTTAATTCATGTGTTCTTAAAAGTACCTTGAGGCAAAATTTATTTTTTTTTCAACTGTTAAGTAATCATTTTAATCGATTGATAGAATTTTTTGGAAAAAAAAAACTTGATCATATTTACTCAAGGGTTTATTTTTAGTTCTGTTAGTTTTATTTTTGCTGTTTAAATCAATTTTGGATTAATTTGTTCAAAAAAATAAATACATGGTTCTCAAGCAACCAAATAAAGCTCTCCCCCTCAATCAATTTAAATTAAAATTTGCAATGTAATCGAAATTAAAAAGGAAGCAAAATGATGTTTGTCAATGTTTATTATTTATTAGTAACATGTGTTGAAAAATGTTATTGCTAAAACACGGACCACCACTTTTACTTTCAACAAAAGGTCGACTAGCTTTCGGAGAACGATATACTTGTTCATCTTTTTGTGCTATTTCTTGTGAACCAGGTGGCTAAGCTCTGCGATATTCGGGCTATAGACTCGTTCTAATAAGGAAAACACGTAAAAATACTAAAAGACAACCACTTTTCCGCCGACCTAAAGGTCCGCCAGTTTCCGAACACCAATTTTCAGATAGAAAATTTAATATTCTTTCTTTTCACCAGGACACTCGATTCGGACTGCAGACTCTTAAAAGCAACAATAGACCAATTTTTTTCTAAAAAAAGATCCGGTCGGTTCAGGAAACACAATTTTTATGCTCTTTCTTGCTGTAACAAGAGCCAAGTCTTGGGACCTTTAGTTCAGGTGTGACCAAAGCAAAATTTCAACCGACCACCACTTTGCCCCGCGGTTTACCATTTCTGGTAGCATATTTAGTGCTCTATCTTTTTATATTGATGCCATTTTTCTTAAAACTTAGATTTTAGTCACAGCTTCTCTTTAAGACATGATAATAAAAACAAAGAGTTAAATCATTATCAGGATATAATTTTTAAGAAAATTTCTCTGATTCTTATTCATTTTTCTGAAACTTTCTTAACGCAGTAAACTTAAGCCAACTGCCTATCGCCGAAATTAATGTTATTAAAAAGGAGGATTTTTCATGAAGTTTTGTAAACGATTTTTAAAGGTTTAAGAAAAATGGCTTTTTGGATAACACATACACACCCAATACTTAAAAATTAATGATATTGCAATTATAGAAAATCTAGAACGATATGATTATTCGAAATAAAACTAATTTTTGACAAGAAATGAAGCTAAAAAATATTGCAAATAATAACATAAAGTCAACCATTGGAGTTCCACAAGCAAATTATTTTCCACAAGACTTTTTTTCGGAAATGAGATCTTGACGAAATCGAATTTCCTGATGCTATTTTTTGAAAAAATACCTAGAAAGTGAAGCATAGATTTGTCAACAAACAGATGAGCCAATAAAAACTTATATTCTGAATGAACCGAGTTAGAAAATTAAAAAAAATTACGGAACAAGGGAAACAGAATTAAAAACTTTCTGATGCTCGATGTTTTTTGCTCTCTTTAGTGAAGTTGAAACTAAAAAAGTTTAAAAAAAATTTCCATTTGATTACGTATCCATCGTTGCGTAATTGTCCCGGTTATGAATTCTATGGACCTTTTCCAGAAGACTTATTCCGAAATTTGTGTCCCTTAAATTCCGGTTTTGTAATTTAGGAACAACCACATTTACTTTTTTGTCACCTTATCGACCCATATATGTAACTTGCAAGGCTCGTCTTAACGCGTTAATAAAAGATTGTTAATTTTTTTTATATATTTTATTTTATTGCAATATTAAATTCTTTTCTTCTAACTAAAATGGGGTCATGTCGACTATGTGAACATTAGTTCACCAAAAAATGTGATCAGTGGTATCATGTCGACTATGTGATCTTTCTGTTCACCAAAACTCTGTTCACCTAATATGTGAACAAACAAGTCTAAAAAATGATCACCAAATAAAAAAATTGTTCACAAAATTGTGTGATCAACGATTAAACATTCAAAAGATAAGAAATAGAATAAATTTTAAACTTATACTGCTAATTTTTATGACAAAAATTTTTCTAAGTTTAAACGGGTCTTTGGGAGGTATAAATTTTTTTAATAAGATAAATGCATATTTGGAAAATTAGAAATTATTTGGACTTAAGTTCCCTTTAACTACAGATGTCTTAGCTCTTTACTAATGATTGATTTAATGAGAAACAAACCTGTTGTTATTTTCTGGCTTGGCCCATATACAGTTGTGGTCATTCACGTGTTCCTTTTGTGAACTCTAAAGGACTAACGATTTCTAAAAGCTACCATTGATAAATGGGTATCAAATGATAGCTAAAGAGCTCTAGTTAAAGCTTGTAAAGCTAGCTTTCATTTGATTCCTATTTATCATTGGTAGCTTATCGAAATCATTAGTTCATTAACGTTTACAAGAGGAACACGTGAATGGCCACAACTGTACTTACTCGAATAATAATTTAAAAAATTTTTTTTTACATGTTTCAAAAGCTATGAAATTATTTTCCCAAAAAATAAGAGGTTATTTAAATAAAAGGGCTGCACATTAAAGTTGACTGAAAATATCGAGCAGTTACAACGAATATATGAGTGCGATATCAAATTTTATAAAATAAATTATTTGGTCTTAGACAAATTAAGTTAGGATAATAAATTATTTTAACCCTTAAACGCCCGCTTGTTCAATTTTCAAGATACCGAAAATCCGATAAAAAATTTGAAATCTACATGAAAAGTTAGGTCAGAAATAGTTCAAAAATGCAAAAAAAATTCATGACATTATGTACTTTTTTTTTGTATCATATGTGATACAACGGGATGAAAGTAGGAAACTAAGTATGACTTTTGTTTTAGACTATTAAAAAACTAAAATTAATGAGAATTACGTAGAAACATTTTATTTATTTATATTTGAAGATTTAAATTCGTCTTTTTTTATTTTTGTTCCTAACATGTTTTAGTTTGAGATTATACAAGCTTGAGAATTCTGATTTAATATTTTTAACAATTCGAATTCAATACTTAATTTAAAAGATGACTTTTGTGCCTAATATCGAATATACAATTTACTATTTCCAAAATATAAAAATCATAGCGATAGTCTGCACCTAAAATTACGTAAGTTTGGCGGGAATTAGCCTTGACAACCATCGAAATCTAGGAGTACCATGAGCCGTAAATCAACTGTTAAGTTTACCGTCCAACAGGAGTTGTGACTGTTTGAAAGTTCAGCGCTTTTAACTGGAAAGTAATAAAACAAATATTGACCCTATAAATGAAAGCTTGGATCCTAAATTACAAATTAATTGTATTTTTATTTAAAAATATGTTACCTTTGGGTCAGTAACTACCGAAAATCCAAAAAAATGCGTTTTTTGTGGCCTTAGATTAGGCTTTGGTCCCTCCCTCCAAATTAAGAATCAATAGCAACCCATCATCTTGAAGCTCATTAAAAGCTCTACTAACTTACAAATTTTCAGTTGTCACTAATGTTCCTGTCAAAATTTACAGCGTTTTTCCTCAAATTTAACCAAAAAAGTTGTATTCGGTCATTTAGTCTCAGATATCACTTTGTTTAAAGAATCATTAATTCTTTTAAAAGAATAATTTTCCATAAGTTTTCGAATATGTAGAAAAAGATAATTTTCTAAAATTCAATTTAAATAAATATTTTCCTTTATTAAATGATACTTTTGAGAGTTAAATTTAAATCGTGCACAAGATCCCGTTGTATCAAATGTGATACATAACTTCAAGTGAATTTATCTCTTGAAAGAATTCTTTAATTAAATTTCTGAATACTACAGCATTTTTATCGTCCCAAAATATTCCAGAAAAATAGCTTTATACATTTTAAGTATGTTAATCGAAAGAGGATGTGTTTATAAACCAAATCAACTATTTTATTTTTTAAATTTAAAAAACAAATGAAATGAAAATTAATAAATTTTTATCTATGGTAGATAGGTCTTTTGAAGAGGTTTAATTTTATATATAAATCATTAGCTTTTGGTTATGATAAGACGTAATACTACGATGTTTAAAAAATGTATCATATATGATCCAACGGGCGGTTAAGGGTTAAGTGTTCACAAAAAATATTTTTTGATCACAAAAGCTTATTTAAAAATTTTCATTTCAAAAAATGTTCACAAATTAGGTGAACAGAGTTTTGGTGAACAGAAAGATCACATAGTCGACATGATACCACTGATCACATTTTTTGGTGAACTAATGTTCACATAGTCGACATGACCCCTAAAATGTAACTTCTATTTAAAGGGTAGATACGTTCCATCTCTGTAACTCATTAAGTCTAAGCTTCAGGATGAGACGCTTACATTATCAAATATAAAACTGTATTTAATTAAAAGTAAATTAAAATGATTAATGTTTAAAAATTGAAACTATTAAATCGACCAAGTATTAAATGATTAGAACTAATTAAAAACATAAAATCAAAAAATGTGTCTTAACCATGTGAGTTGGGTAACATATATCCTCTACATCTTTTTTACTTTTGTAGTAGTGTTGGGCACGGACAGACTTTTTCAAACCTTGTCAAAAAACAAGACTCTTCAAGAATTTCTTTTCAATTGAATTCTGCCCCAACTATAAATTTCGGTGTGGTAAGCTTAACAAAAGTTTTTATTTTAGCTATCAATTAAGATTACCTAGCTAGGTTGACCAGTTGACCTCGTGGTCGTTGCCAAACACTATTTTATAGTCTTATGGACTCAATTTATTGTTGTGGGTCGCGAAAAGATGGTCAACGAGTCGAACGGTGTCTTGGGCAGAGTCCCAGGTAGGATTCGGATAGGTTGATACAAAAACCTTAATATAGTTCCCTAATCATTCATTTTTTAATTTGTAAAATTGTTGAAATCAAAAGAACGTGTTTTCCAGTGGTAACCTTTGTGGAAGAGAACATTTGGATCTTCAAAATTTTCGCTCTATTGATATGTTTTTATATTTTTTGAATATTTGAAATCTTGCATTGTGGTTGTTTGGTGTAAGGATTATATGGAATTTGTCCCCGAAATAAATTAAACCCAGTAACAAAATATTATCCAATAGAAAAAATTTAATTAAAAAACGATGTTTGACCAATTAAGACTTAGATTCGTTCAATTAGTATATATTCACATGGAATGCTTTTGATAAGCTCAGAGAAATCTTGACCTCGAAGAAACTTTCAATACAACTGAGAGTGAAATTCTTTAAAGTTTCATGTGTTCCAATATTACTGTACGGCTGTGAATCGTGGATATTAGCTGAAGAACTTTCGTTCATCATCATATCTTGGATGTTTTCACAAGAAGCATTAATAGAATATTGCTAGGAGTTTCCCAATCTGAAACTCTCATAAACAACTAAGACCTTTGCAACGTGGTTAACCCTTAACCGCCCGTTTGATCATATATGATACATTTTTTAAACATCTTAGTACTATGTTTTAAAATAACCAAATGCTATTAATTTATATATTAAATTAAACCTCTTCAAAAGACCTATCTACCACAGGTAAACATTAATTAATGTTCGTATCGGTTGCTGTTAAAATATTTCACCAATAAAAAAATATTTGATTTGGATAATAAATTCATTCCCTTTTGATTATTATACTTACAACTTAGGTGGGTTATTTTTCTGGTATATTTTGGGACGAGAAAAACGCTTTAGTATTCAGAAATTTAAATATACAGTTCTTTTAGGAGATACATTCCCTTAAAGTTATGTATCGCATTTGATACAACGAGATCTTTGCACGGTTTAATTTAATTCTCGAAAGTATCATTTAATAAAGGAAAATATTTATTTTAATTAAATTTTAGGAAATAAACATTTTCTTGAAAATTATTCATTATACAGAATTTATGATTCTTCAAACAAAGAGATATTCGGGACTAAATGGCTGAATACAACTTTTTTAGTTAAATTTAGCGGAAAACGTGGTAACTTTTGACAGGAACACTATGGACAATTGAAAATTTGTCAGTTAGTAGAGCATTTAATGAGCTTCAAGATAATGGGTCGCTCTTGATACTTAAATTGGATAAAGGGACCAAAGCCTAATATAAAGCTCTTTAAAACGCATTTATTTGGAATTTCGGTAGGTACTGACCCAAAGGCAACATATTTTCCAACGAAAATGCAATTAATTTGTAGTTTAGGATCTAAGCTTTCATTTTTGAGGTCGATATTTGTTATTACGCTTTCCAGTAAAAAGCGCTGAACTTATAAACAGTGAGAACTCTTATTAGACGGTAAACTTAACTGTTGATTTATTCCTAGATTTTTATGGTTGCCAAGGCTAATTTCCGGCAAACTTAGGTAATTTTAGGTGCAGAATATCGCTATGATATTAATATTTTGGAAATCGTAAATTGTATATTCGTCTCCTTATGAATTGAGTATTAAATCCAAATTGTTAAAAATATTAAATCAGAATTCTCAAGAATTTATAATTTCAAACTAAAACATGTCAAGAACAAAAATAAAAAAGGACGAATTTGAATCTTTAAATAAAGACTAAAAACATGTTTCAACGTATTACACATTGATTTTAGTTCTTTAATAGTCTAAACCAAAAAAAGAGTTAGTTTCCTTCTCTCGTACCATATATGATACAAAAAAATAAACCAAGTCATAAATTTTTTTTTCATTTTTATACATTTTCTTACTTAACTTTTCACGTATTCGAATTTTTTATCTATTTTTTTGTATTTTGAAAAATGAACAAGCGGGCGTTTAAGGGTTAATCCAGCTTTCTTGTACACTGAGAAGAACCGACCAAAGTGTTCTCTCTATTTTAATCTCGAGTCTAGGCTCGGAGAAAGTTTGTCGCAGACAAGAACAGTTGGAGAGCCATAGCTAAAAAGCCCGATCAATGATGATGATGACTGTAATCAAAGATACAAAGCTGTACACGAATAATGTTATCCAATTTCGAGTAAACTGAGTAAGATTAAACCACTACAGTTGAAGAGCGGTACTTTAAAGTGTTCTCGCAAGCAACTTATGCAAATGTATACTTTTTTTTCTATTGGATTAATAATATTTCGATAATCAACCAATTAACTTTCTTTTTTCCTTAAAAACGGTTTCAAAAAAACGGGGACTAATTCCTATTTACCGGTGTAAGTCGGGCTTGGTATGACTCGAGACCTTGAATTAGAAATATGAATCCAAAAATGCTCAAACTTTTATCAAAAGATGAAAGAAAAAATAAATCAAATAGTATCGTTAATTTTGCTACCTGAAAACATATTGAATTTTATTAATCATGCTAATTAATATTAGTCAGAGAAATTTTGATCTTTTTAGTTTGTCTCGGTTACAAAAAATTGCTTAAATTTTATAAATGCTAAAGAACCGTCTAATGTAAAGTCAAAATAAAAAAATTTTGGAGACAAAATAAAATTTAATTTATTCTTTCGATGTACAAAACAAATGTCTCTAAAATTAAGGTTCCGGAAGCAAAAGTGTCAAGACCCCTCAAAAACCATAAGTTTTACCTATGGTATACAATGAGGCAAAAGAAGTCAAAAGAATCAAAAATTATTAAGGTGAATGATTTTGAAATTTTTGACTAACAATTCCTAATTCTTGTGTATTAAAAACCCCAAGAAACATATTTCTCTAAACTAAGAGCTTGTTCCTGTATAAAGTCATTTTTACGCGATGAAAACGGACAGAGATAGAGACTCTCAAAATGAGACTCGACTTTTATATTCTTCTAAAATCGACTTGGACTGGCTTTGTGAATTTTTGAACAAAAAAACAATTTGTACAAAAAATAATTTTAAAAAAGTGTTAATTTTTCTTACAGATAATATTTTGAGTCAAGATTTTATGAAAATGTGATACAACCTTTGTATCACCTGAAGGTAATTTCCTTTTAAGCGGAAGTAGAATCGTTTAAGAAAAATCCGCATTAAATGATAAAGTTGATTTGTACATGAATAGAAAAAAAATAAATAAATATCAAAACAAACTTAACCAAAACCAGATTAAAAGTAAAGCTTTTTAAGCATTTTTATGTAATGCAAATGCATGTACTAATTAGAAAAGGATTTTTTCCAAATAATTCCAAAGTCATTAGGTTTATCAGAATTTAAAAAAAGGCATCAGGTGATACAATAGTTGTACCACATTTTTATATAATTTCAACTCATAAATATGATCAGAAAGAAGATTAAAGGCTAGAATGTAATTATTTTTTGTACAATTTGTAATTTTGTCTAAACAATTCACAAAGCCACTTGGACTCTAAGTCTGAGTCTTTTAAAATTTAGCGACTCAGATCAAGTCCGAATCCGAGATATAGTAAAATACTTGAGTCATTGATTTGACTTGATATTTATATCAAGTCATGAAAAGTGCAAGAGCACAAGTTATAAAAGATATTATTCGAAGCAAAAACCTTGATAACATCACGTCAAGACTTTTCAACGAGCTGAGATTTGATAACTAAGCTAGCTAAAGAAAGCTACTACAATCCTGTGCCTGTGAATGAACCCAAATTTTTGTTTTTTTACGTCTTTTTTATCAAAATTTTTTTTAATTTTTTGTAGAAAATTGTACGCTCTTTTAAAATATGTTTTAAAAATATAGAGTTGAGGTGTTAAACAAAATAGTTACATGTAAAAGAGTAAAGTATGGTTTTTGAGGGGTCTTGACACTTCGGACCCCTAAGGTCCTAAAATTTATACTTCTTGACTTGCCCTAAAAAATTGGCTTTCCTAGTTTTTTATACATGTAGGTTACGATTTTGATATCGAAAATCAATTTAAAAATTTTGAAAACTAAATGCGTTATGCATTTCCGGAACCTTACAAAAAATATTTTTGCCTAATAAAAATCTGTAACAAAAACCATATATATGTGTATATTTCACATAGATACTAACGATATACCAAAGACAACTCATTAAAGATTGACTAAACTTGGGGACTCCCTGGGTAAAAATTGAAATTTTTGACCACCTTCTAAGAATTTTGGAACTTCATATGTGGAGAACACGGCTATTTGGTATTTGGAGTAAGTGGTGTCAATATTGAATCCATGCCTAAAGAAAGATATTGACATCCTTGTGCAAGGGAGTGCGACTCGGAACATAAATTGCTTTAGAAACTTCGAATACGTGGACAGGCTCAAAAGACTTAAACTGAAAAGCCTCACAACCAAAAGAAGAAGGGATGATCTCATCAAAATGTACAAGCTCCTTAACAAGCAAGATAATGTAAACTGGTATAAACGAGTGGATGTTGACGAAACACTTAATCGAATAAACGAGACAGTAGGCAATCGAACTTTAGCGAGAACTTGTGAAGAATTGTGAGTCAAGATTGTATTTTTTACAGCGGTAATTTGCGCGTGTTTTACAATTTTTATTTCGAAAATAACTCCGAATTCGGAACGAGGGACGACTTTAGTAATTTTTTTAATATTGAATTTTTGATGATAAAAATTTTCCGCTTCCGCATTTTAGTATCCTAAATTTTAAACTCGATTTCCATTCCGGTTTTCCGTATCCTCAACGTATCTCCAAGAAGACGCGAAGAGAAGACACAAATGATTCGCGAAGCTTCCTTTATAAAGTTTGATTCAGGTAAAACTCGGAATGCAAATAATTTTTGGGAGATCTGAGACTTTAGTCCTGAACTCCTTTAGTAGTAGTAGTAGTAAAAATAATTGCTACGCTCTCGCGTTAAGTCTGGTTCTATCCAGACCATAAGCAATGTTTTAGTCTTTCAAAAGTTTGTCTAAATTAGTCTTAAAAATGTTAATTGATTTTGATTCAATAACTTCATTCGTTAGCCCGTTCCAGTCATTCACGATACGGTTTGTAAAAAAATTGAATCTTGGTGCACAGTTTTTCACAAGTTCTCGTCTTAGTTTATATCGATTACCTCTTGTATTGTATATCCGATTGACTGTTTCGTCATTATCCAATCGTTTATACCAGTTTACGTGATCTTGCTTGTTTAGGAGCTTGTACATTTGAATAAGATCACCTCGTCTTCTTCTGGTTGTTAGGGTTGTCAGTTTGAGTCTTTTGAGTCTTTCCACGTATTCAAACTTTCTAAAGCCATGTATGCTCCGAGTCGCTCTCCTTTGCACCCTCTCAAGGATGTCAATATCTTTTTTTAGGGAAAGATTCCATACCGACACCGCATACTCTAAATGGGGTCGAACAAGGCTTGTATACATTTTTTTGATAATCTCTTTGCCGTGATTTCTTAGACCGTTCAAAATTCGGCCAAGGATTCTGTTTGCCCTCCCAGCCGACGTACTCACCTGTTTACTCCATTTCATGTCTCCAGTAAGGATTACACCCAAGTCTCTTTGTTCTGTTGTTTTGGAAAGTCTGTGAAAGCGATCGTTCTTGAACATAAAATATTCACTTTCAGGGTTGTTTCTGCCGATATGGATAACCTCACACTTATCGATATTAAGATCCATTGACCATTCATTGCACCACTGTATAAGATTATCTATGTCTGATTGAAGTTGCTCTATACTACAGTCCCTGTTTTGCTCGTTAAAAATACAATAAATCTTACAGTCATCGGCATAAAGTGAACACACGTTTTTGAATCTATCGGGGAGATCGTTGATCTTTGAACATATCAAGTTTAATGTAAAATTATTAAGAAAAATGCAAGACTGTCTATCGACTTGAAGAGTTAAGAAGTCAAACTCTATCGCTTAGTGTAGTTTCATACCTCAAAACCCATCGGCTTTTTAGATAGAGTCTTTCTCTACTCGGCTAGGTGAAGATTTCTCAAATGATCGGTAACTTTTGATACTACAATATGTCCAGTAAAAATGCTAAAATTCAACAGATTTCATTGAATGTTTAAATCTTTTAGGATCCGCTTGATCGATTGACCATTTAAATTTTAATATTGCACGTTAAGCACAAAAGTAAATTATAAATTCAGTGTTAAAAGTTCAACACAAGTCAATACGATTAAATATTATCATTAAAAATTTGATAAATATTTCAAACAATAATAAGTGTTAATTGTTTATTAAAAGTGGTCAAAAAAATTTTTTTTTTTTTTTTAAAAGATCAATTTATTTACAATCTCAATTTAAAATTTTCGTATATAAATGATAAAATTTGCAACGAAAAAAAAAATGAAAAAGAATTTCATTTTTTTTTCTTTCATGTGTGTGTGTGCGCGTGTGTGTTTTTTATTTTTAAACCCAACCTTGTCTCTTATCTCAATCACTAGAGTTAATAGAACAAGTTTTCATTCTACAATTAAAATACTTTAAGACAGCAACTTCTCATGTGAGAAAAAAAAGTCTCAGTCAAACGCTAACAAGGTCTTTAAGGATTTAACCAAGATTCTGTTTGTCAATCATGTTCCTTTTAACATTGTTTGCCATCGATTGTAAGCTCTGGTGATTGTTCGAGAAAAAAATGGTTATTTAATAATCCTCGAAAATCGATTGGTTAGAAATAAATTATTTAAAAAAGCGTATTTGTTTTTGTTTTTTTGTTTTGAAGGGGTATAGAAAACACAGAGTAAGAGCGGGTGGGTTCATTTAGAAATGCAAATTAGCAAAATTTTGAGAATAATTTTTTTTTTATTTTAAGTTTATGTACGAATAAAGACAGCAATAACAAAAAAAAAATTTTTTGTTGCTTTGCAAATTTGCAAATATGCAAAATAAAAGCTCTATTTTTTATTTTCTCTCACTGTGTTTTTTTTTTTTTTTAATATATTTGCTTGAAACATACCATCATAATAATCATGATTTTAAAAATTGAAATTTTGAGGATTTTTCGTTTCGTTTTGTTTTCTTGTTTCTTATTCGTCACTATTTCAGGGTACACTCAATTACAACATTTTTTTAATTATAGATAATATAAAGAAGTTTGTAATATTATATTTCAAGTGTTTGGTAATTTACAATAAACGTAACTATTACAATATAAAAATCTTTCGGACTTGTTAAAAATGTTAAGCTGCTGGAACTATTAGAAGAAAATAAGATTTTTTTAAGTTGAAATTTCTTGTTTTCTTGTTACAATCAACTTTAAAGTTGGCATTTCCTACAATACTCTAAAACTAAATGTCTTGATAAAGTTTTTCTCATGAAATATCGAATTGTAAGTCTAATTTATTTCTTAAGAATTATTATTAGAGGTGCGCTCTTAAGTAAAGCCCGTATCTGCAAAATTTCTAAAAGAGGACCTAGACCCCATTTTTTTAATGCAGCAATGAGGATTTTGGACCAAAAGTTAACATCCCTATCTGCGTCACAGAACTTTATGTTCGGATGGTAAAAGGACTATTACAACCCTGGTCGTTTACATGAACGCCTCCGAAAATTGTTTTTTCGAGAAGTTTAGAAAACTTATGGAAGTCCTCGGAAACGCTGTAATTCCACCGAATTAAACGCTTTTCGTACCCGTACCGCACCCGAACTTAAAACTCTCAAAATTTCTTACGAGTGATTTTGCGATGAATTTGGAATTATTTAATTATGGTACGGTTAGGCACGGTAAGGGTACTGGTGGAAGAGCAGGTTAAGGCCACTTTCTCTGTATATAAATTTCGATCATGAAAAAATTTCTTTAAGGTTCTAAACATTAAAAAAGGTACAGGACGCCTCTTCTTGTTGTCAGAACCATATTTTTTCAATGAAGTTCAAGTCGTTTCATTTTAGCCATTTCAATACAATTTTGAGACTCAATAGGCTGTTGTATAAGGAGTAAGATAAAGTCTACTTCCGTTTTTTTTTCAAATTATAAGTTTGTTTTTTTTTGTAAAACAAAAAATTATTCCGAGTAAGACACGAAATCGTCACATCGAAAAAAAAAATTTTTTTTTTTTATAATTTTATGATTGAATACAATTAGAAACAAGTGCATGCTTTTTTATTGAAACATATAATTTTTTTTTTTTTAGAAATTTCAACTTCAAGTATACTCGCACGTACAAACAAAACCAAAAAAAAAATTCATATAATTTAAAATATCCCCGAAAAAAAAAGAGTCCCCCGAAAATTTAAAAAAAAAAAAAAAATTTTTTTTTTAGTTTTTTTTTGTTTTTCTCGTTTAAATGTTTAAATTATTAAAAGTTTAAAAAAAAAATAAATTTTTTTTTTGTTCGTTGTTTGTTTGTTGTCAGAATTTTTTTTTTTTGGTTTTTTTTTTGGTTGAATGTAAATTATGGAAATAAATTCTAAAAAACAAGATTGTAAATTAATAGGAAGTGAAAAAAGTATGAGAAAAAAATTATCGAATTCAAATAAACAAGAAAATAAATTAATTCTAAATGATAATGAAAGTGTTAATAGTGATAAAAGTAGTTTAAAAAATGCTCAATTAATTGCAGCTGCTTTAAATTCTGATTCGCCACGATCGTCCGAAATGTTCTCTATTGATTTTAATAATCGAAAATTAAACGACAAAAACTCGCTCGATGAGATTATAGACGATGACGAAAATGATAATTTTAGTACTAGTACACAATCGTCATCATCACAATTTAATAATGTTTCTATTGATTTTAATGAAAATTCTAAACATGTAAGCACATTTTTTCATTCTTAACTTCCGACCTGACCCTTTAAACAGACCTTGTATAAAAATTTAGCTCATCAGACTAACATTGAAACAGACTGCTTTAGTCCAGCTAAAATAAGTCTCAGACTTATTTGTTCAAATACCCTATGTAAGGAACGGGGTCAACGTTTTAAGACTTATTAACTTTAACAAGAGGCAAAGATATTGGCTTTAATATTTTTACCGTATACCCCCTCCTCAATGCTCCCTGTTAGTGATAAGATGAGGAAATTTGATACAAAAAATAGTTTTTGAGTGCCGAGAGATGAAGATGAGGAACCTATGACGAGGGTCTAAACCTCATTTTAGCCTTGCGGGGGGTTACGGTAAGAATCAAGTTTGACTTTGGACTAAAAAAAATTTCAGAAAAAATTTTTCGTTTTCCTTTTCGTGTAGATTTTTGCGTAAAATAGCCAAAAAAGCAGGCATGGGGTCGGTTTGAGTAACCCGAAAAAAATTTAGGGTTCGGGTAGGGTATAGGTTACCCATAAATTTTGGATATAGGTTGGGTTGGGTAACCCTTAAAAATAGGGGAAGTATACCCTAAAGCTCCAATTAAAAACCAAATTTTTAACCCAAAAACCCTATTTTTATAAGCTCCCAACCCAACCTATACCCAAAAACCCAAAATTTATGAGTAACCTATACCCTACCCGAACCCTAAAATTTTTTCGGGTTACTCAAACCGACCCAATACTTGAAAATAAATGGGTGCACATGTCTGCAAAAAATTAAGACCAAAATTTTGTTCAGAATTCTGTCTGGTTTCAGTAAATGACATCAAAAATGAGTTTTCAGAGGGATTCCGCGGAAAAAAAATTAAAAAACCGCAAAAAACGCGGAAAATTTCGGTTTTTTAATATAGAAAAAATGTGAAATAAAATTGCGGCACATCTGCTTGTAAGAAATTTTTTGCTCTATCTGAGTATATATGAATGATACATTGTTTATCGGATTTTTAAATGACTCAGAAACGAAATCATGAGACCAATGACTTAAAATTAAGTGAGAGTTCTCTCGGCAAGTAGAGGGTCAAAGTTGTGGACCAACAAAAAAAATTTTAGACCTGACCTAATTTTTCAAAATGGAGAATTAACTCAACTTTTTTTTAATTTTAAGGATGAGTCAAACGACTCATTGGCCAATACAATAGCAAAAGTAGCATCAGGCTCAATAAGTAGTGAGACAAAGAAAATAATTGAAAAAAAACAAAACGACATGATACGAAAATCACGTTCACGTGAACAAATTTCAGATAAAACAAATTTTAGAAAAAATTCTAAAATAACAAAACGTCCTCGCTTTAGACGTACTAAAGAACAAATGCGATTAGACGCTGCAAAAGCATCAGCAGCAGTTGATGCTGTTGTTACATCATTGTTAACTTCAATAAACAATTCAAAACCTCGTTTGACTTTAATAAATCAAAAAAATATATCGTGTAAACGTAAACGAGTTTTAATATTAAAAAGTAAATTGGACAATTTGAGGAGAAAAAAGCTACTTCGAAATAAAGAATTAAATAAACAAGAAGGAGATGATAATGAAAAAATAGACACTTCAAAAGATGAAGATGTAGAGACAAAAAAAGAGCATGATCCAATACGAACTTGTCTCATATGTAAAACAAGTATGCATCAAGATGAGCTTAATGATCATGTTATGAAACATTTTTACGATTCGGCTAAATGTTGTTCGTGTACAAAAGTATCGTCTAATCCCGCTAATTTTGTAGTTCATGTACTAACACATTTACGTAAGCTTTATTTTGTTTTTTTATAGCTGCCATAAACGTTCGAATTCTAGTCCTGTAGACGATATTCTTTCTTTTGTCAGAAGTCCGGCACAAAGTAGGACTCCTTAAATTTTTATACAATCGAAACATGTATTATAAGATGGTATAAGACAATTTTTAAGCTCAAAACTAAGTTTAACAATAGAGTTCGACCCCTCAAATTATAGCGAATTTTCCGGTCTACAAGCCTGTATACTTTTTTAATCGATTTATCTTTATTAACTAAGGTAAAAAAACTTGCCAAAGTGATTTTAGAGATAAGGAATACAACTAAAAGCATCATTTGAGAGGCTTATTTACCTGAAAGATGACTTTAAATGCCCAATATAAATATATCAGTAAGCTCCATATCCTGTTCACTTCAAAATGTACTATAAAAAATAACCGATGTAAATGAATAAGGGGTTCTACTAGTAAGTTTAAACAGATATGCTGTATTCCCTCGTTCGATTATGCAGCACCACGACCCAAAATCCAAATTTTTAGGAGGGTTTTTTAACGATTAGATGCTTAAGACATTCGTCACACTCTAGTTTTGAAAAAAAAAGTCTGATAAGAATATTTTAACAAAGGCCAATTGGTAAAAAGAGCTTCCTAAACTTTTCGATTTCGTCTTATGATTCTGCATAATCGAACGAGGGAATACGGTACATATTTCTATTTGATTTTATCGCTAAAAATTGTTAAGTTCTTGTCATTAAAAACCTTGACCCTATCTGAATATCAAAAAACTGACCATATAGAGGTGTTACTCAAATATGAAAACCAATTTATAGGAGGTCTGAAAAATTTTAATTTTCATCTAGAGGGGTCCAAATTGTATGACCGAAGGAACAGGTTGCTTTAGTTAATGGTTTATATCTATGTTAAACAATAAAACATTTGATTATGAAGCTACAGATACTGAAAGAGCATAAAATTTACTTCGGCCAATTTGATTATTAAATTAACAAAACTCCTAAGTGTTTTTTTAGAGCTAAAACTGCAAAAAGACGCACATTTTTTTAGTTCTTTTTACATCTAAGGTCAGCCGATTAGGACCCTTCTGGCTAAAAATCAGGGATTCCTAGGCTATCATACACGGAAAATACGCCAATTGAGTTTTCCAGGACACGAGCCTTACTATTTTTCCCAATAAAATCAAATAAGAATAAGTATATCTGTTTAAATTCATTAGTAGAACCCCTTATTCATTTAAATGGCTTATAATTTATAGTCCATTTTAAAGCGAACATGATAAGCTACTTACTGATATATTTATATTGGGCATTTAAAGTCATCTTTCGGGTAAATAAGCCCCTCAAATGATATTTCTAGTTTTATTAAATCACTTTGTCAAGTTTTTTACCCTAGTTAAAAAAGACAAGTCGATTAACAAAGTATACAGGCTTGTAGACCGGAAAATTCGCTATAATTTGAGGGGTCGAACTCTATTGTTAAACTTAGTTTTAATGACGCCTAAGAATATTACAGAATTCCCATGAGGGTCAGAGATATTCACTTTGGTCTTTTTATTCCTTTTTAATATTTTTCCTTTTTTAAAGCGCCACAATTTTTTTGTGTCAAATGCGATAAATGGTACAGACAAGGCGTTCTATATAAACGTCATAAACAAGAATGTTCAAAAGAAGAAATCACTTCCTCAACAATAAATTCCACTCAACAATCAAGTATAAACACACGTCAAAAACGTAAAAGTTCAATTGATACCCATGAACTTCAAATAGCAAGTCAAGAGCTAATCGAGAGTATAAAACGTCGTCGTCAAACGCGACAATCAAACATAAAACAAGAATCAATCGAGCCTAAACTTATCGATAAACGTAAACCCGGTCGTCCAATTCGTAAACCATCCGAAATAGTCGAAGAAGAAACAACAAAACGAAAGTATAATCGTAAAGTCTCCAAGGTCGATATGTCACGTAAAAAGGCATTGAGATCGTTTGGTAAAAAAAACGATGAGCCTAAATCGTCTCGTTTGAGACGACGTTTACAAAACAACGAACAATCCGATTTTGAAGATATTGAAAGTGATAAAGAGTCTAAGACTGAATCAACGTCCGAAATCGACGAACTTGACGAAGTAGTTGTCAGTGACATTGAATTAGACGAAGAAGAATCGAAACCCTCTAACGAAATAGCTGATACAATAGCCACTATATCACTCAAACCAAATCAAGACCTCATGACTGTATCAACTTATAAAGTCAAAATACAACCGAGTAAGCCTTGTGTTACCCCTTCGAAAAAAATCACAACACCCTCAAAATCACAAAATCAACAACAAACATCAGCTAGTTTTGAATGTCCTGAATGTGACAAAAAATTTGTCTCATACTTTGGTCTTGTACAACACTATGACCAACACCCCAACCTCTCTGTTTATTGTCAACAATGTGACATGACTTTTGAAAACCATTACGGTCTCGTTGTACACAACTCAAGTGTACACCAAATCGTTGAATCTCAATACTTAAAAAGTAAATTGAAACAATCCAAAAAAGAAGAGGTTTATATCGAGCCTCGGGATGATTTATCATCTATTCCGAGTATAATGACCCGTACATCACGGCTTAATCCGGACATACAAAAGAGTGTTAACCAAAGTCAACCAAGTCATTTATTAGATGTTAAAACAACCGGTTTTGCTGATCTAGCTCTCATTGATTTCAGTTGTATGAACTTTCCGCTTATTGCCCAAAACTTATGTGAACTTTGGCCAAGAAAAAATTTGAACCAAAACGAACAACCATTGCACAACTACAAGTGTAACAAATGCGGTTTTTATTTTCCATGTTCGGCTAGTTTGAAACTTCATAATTCAAAAAAATTTTGTTGTAAATTGTTTATGACAAATTCAAGGTATAACGAGTATGATAAAACGTTGAATGAAATCGTTCAAAAATTGGAACAAAAAGAAGAAAAACAAGTCAATTGGGAACAAGGTGAAGGGGAAAAAGAGTTCATGTCCTGGTTCGGTCTAGTCGAAACACCTCAAGTCAATCAAGATGATAAAAATGTACTCGCAAATTTGAGACGTGAGATGTTAGAAATTAATCACGATTTTAACAAAGACTTGGACACTTGGAAGCTGACACATTCGAGCTTGGATTCATACGAGGACTTTTCGTCAAAGATACACTTAAAACCATTTGTTAATTTGACACGACCGTTGTTAATCAGGTCTAAGAAGTTAAAACGTAATACACAAAAGTTTGTACTCACTTACTCAAAAAGTGAACAACCATTGAACACACCAAAGACTATTTTTACAAAACCATTTTTTTCGGCAACGACTACCGGAAATTTTAGTGCAGCTGCGAAGAAAGTAGATGACAAAAAACGTCGAAGTTCGCCCATACGAGTTGATGAAAAAGAAGAGGATAATCCAAAACGGGTCAAAGCTGAACCGATTGTAGAAAAAATTCCGGAGCCTATTAAAGTTACTAAGCTAATCCCTGTTCTCCCGATACTGCCAACTTTAGTCAAAGCACCGATTGTTCAAATCCCGACTCAGTTTACGAGTGCGAATAGTTCGCGACTGGCCTCAGCTTCTGGGATGAGTAGTAATTTTTCTAATTTTAGACCCATTATGCCTAAACTTCTGGCTATTAATGGAACTAGTACGAATTTGACGACACCACCGACAATTATGCCAAAGCTAAGAAAGTATAAACAACGCAAAACTGCAGAGAGTAAAATTGTACAAAACAAAGTTTTAAAGCCAATAGCTCCTAAGCCAATTGATGATAAAAGTAAACAGGCGATTACGACTACGACGACAACGACAATGCCAGATAGTAGTTTGTCATTGTTAAAATGTAAATTTTGTATGCAAATATTTACGGGTCAAACAGAATTTTTTCAACATGTTATTTTAGCACATCCGAAAATGGTTAAACAAAAGTTGAATAGAACAAGCACTGGTAATAGTAGTGGTAGTAATAGTTCAACAAGTAGTAACTCCTCAAGTAGTAGTAGTAGTACGAACGGTGTAAGCGACAATTTAACAAATACAAATTAAATTGTAAAAAAAAAAGTGTGTAATCGTGTCTCAGGATAAGAAAAAAAAAAATTTTTTTTTTTGTAAATATTTTTGAAAATTGTTGTCGAGCCCGAAAAGTAAAAAAAAAACAAACGGTGTATGGAAATAGAAAAAAAGGGTGTGTTTAGTAAAGACTTTAAAAAAAAAATTTTTTTTTTGGTATTTTTTTTTTTTTTTAATTCTCATGTTACAACTTACAAATTATATTTCTTTAACTATGGCCGTGTTATGTTGGTTGGTAATACGGTTTTGGGTTTTTTTTTGTTCTCTAGTTTTTTTTTCATTCATTCTGTTTTTGTTTTTTTTTCTCTCTCTCTTCGTCTAATGACTTATATTAAACAAAAAAATTTTATTAATAAAAATTATAAAAATTTTAAAAATTTTATTTTTTAATCAACTTGCTTCGGACTCTTAAGTCGTGAGACTTTAGCGAGAAAGATCTTGGTATTTTTATGTGGGATTTACAAATCAAAATTTGTACTACTAAGTACAAGTTCTAGAAATGATCAAGAAAGCTTTTAACTATCGAAGATAATATTAGACTACTTTCCACTCATCTGGAATATTCTTTCAATTTGTGGTGACTCCACTTTGAGAAGGATATTGCGGAACTTGAAAAAGAACAGATAAGAGCTTAGAAGCTTATTCCGGAACCTTTAACATCTCGATTGCCAGCAGCGCGAAGACTTAAGAGATGATTTGATTCAAATGTAAAAATTGGCAGATTGAGCCTTTCCAAGTCGCATATTTTATCAACTAAGCAAATTAAAGATATATTTTACATCTTGGATGTTGTTATGTCACTAGAGACAAACTCTCTTTTATTCTGGGGACTCTTCGACCCATTATTTGAGTAGTTGCATTCTCTTTTTTAAATGAACTATGTGGTTCGGCGAATGGGGATATTTTTTAAATGAAAACCTTCTCCTCACTAAAGATCACGATAGAGAGTGTTCATTACAAAGGTTTCCTTGATTTACAACGACTTGAGATGAAAGGTTTGGGTGCTTAGTTTCCAATCGAGCCCTTTTTCATGTATTTTCTCTATGAAATATTTTCGGTCCTCAAGATATTTGTAGGTATGACTCCTATAATGTCTCGTTTTATCGACCAATTATGATTTTGGTATTTAATTTTGGTCTGTATAAGTCTCTAACAATCGCGGAAAGCATTTGACTCTATTGGTTTAGGAGCTATGCCTTGGTTCTGTCCTGTAGGCCACCTCGACCGATTTTTGAAAAAATTAGACCAAAAAGTTTGAACCTATCTCTAAATTTTTCACAATTTTATTTTCTAAAAAAAAAGTCGATTTTTAATGCAATTGATGCAAAAAATGGATTAATGAATAAAACAAGGGTTTACACAATTTTCCCTTAAATTTTCGGTCAAATTTACACGATCCGAGAGATCGTATGATCCTGTTATTTTGATATTTTTGGAAAGATCATGAAAAATTGACTGAGGATTTTCTGCAAAAAATGTAACAACACTCGAACGTTTGGTTTAAAATTGACATAAAGTACTCTAGGTTATAGATCTCTATGTCTTCTATTATTCTTGACCAAACTTTTTAAATGTTATCCACACATTTGATTCCCTAGGAGAGACAATTTTTTAGGAGGTCCCCAAAATAATTTTTCAAATCCTATTATTTTAAACACCAAAGGAAAACCCTCACCTTTTCTTTTAGAGAAAGACTTAATCTACAAAGCTTTAAAAAATGGTATTTTTACAGTTGTCATTGAGATTTGGTCAAAATGAGCAATTTTTTTAAGCGATTAAATTGCAGGGATGGTTGCAGGGATAAACAGTGTCATTCATTTGAACCTTAAAGCTGCGAATCCAACATTTATTTACACTTAGCTTGGAACCAAACCAAGCGTTGTAATTTATGGTTACTACAGTGTCAGTCTGAACTTTTAACCTTAGAGTCGTAGTCTGAGCCTGAGACAGACTTTAGGTTATGGGCCTTTAGTCGAAGAGAAGAGGCTCTGTGTTAGATTAGCAGTCGCGTATTTTCCGACTCCTACTCTGACTTCAAAGTTAAAAAGTTCGGACTGACAATGTAAAATATATTATGAACGAATCTACTCAGCAAAAACTCCGCCCATAAAATGTCAAGTTAGTTTTTCAATTTTTCAAATTTTTACCGAAAATAAAACATAAGTTAAAATAAATCTATTTTTCATTGAATTCAAATGGAATCAAAAATAGTGATCATAGAAAATTCCAACAACAGTGAATCGAACAAACTCTTAAACGAACTTCTCAAACAATACCAAAAACTTATTCTTTCATCAATTGGTTCGACAAATTCACGTTTAAAATACATCCAAAACAAACTCGATACCAATCATTTAATAATCACAAACACAAGTAAAAATTTGTTCGAGTCACTTTACAAATTGAACGATTCAAAACTAAACACAGACTCTCTAAAGCTCATCAAATGGAAATTCGATCTCATCTCATCGACAATTCAAAAATGTCATTTCAACTTCTATTACGATTCAGGCTGCTTTTTGGCTTATTTCATAAATCAAACCCTTCTATTAGGCATCGATAAGACTCTCATTAACAAAATTATAACAAATTTAATCGAGTTGATCGAATCCAAAGAGACACCGCTCTTCAAATTTAAACTCAACTTGAACAATTTAAACCATCTTAAAAACTTGGTAAAAACTTGTCTTTTGTCTAAAAAATTAATCACCGAAAATTGTCAAAACCAAGACAAGTTTTTAAACCAAGTCTTAAGTTTAATGATCAAATCCTTCAATGAGGATTCATTCGCAAACATTTTGTATATTTTTAATGAAGATTTTGGGTCATACTTAGACGATTCGGAAGTTTACGAAGGGGTTTTGGTAAAAACTGAACGAATCGAAGAGTTGGGAATAAATGATTTGAGATGTGTTGTTTTGGACTCGAATGTTCTAAGTGGGGATTTTGAAGCTTACGAAAATACTGGTCTCAAGTTTCAAATCGATACCACGGAGTTGGGAAAACAAAATCAACAATTTTTGAACTTAAAGACATTGATTGATAGACTCGAAATTTTGATCAACAAGTTAAGAGTTCAAGTGGTGTTCTGTCAAAAAGTGGTTCATCCATCGATTAAAACCTATTTTAAAAACGTGCTCGTAATTGACAGATTAGGAAGCCTTTTGACTCAGCCTGTCGCTCAACTAGCAGGTAATTACTCAAAAAAAATTAATGAGTTTCAAAGTTTAAAAGAGTTTAAAATTTAGGTTGTAAAATAATGAATTCAATGGAATGTGTGGATGAATCATATGTTGGTTTATTGACCCAACTTAATGTTCTCAACATTCATGGGAAGAATTATTTTAATCTAAAGTCGAATAGACCGGTGCAAACTTTTTTAGTCCAAATTCAAAATGAAAGTTTTACTCCAGAAATTGAAGTAAATTTTTTTAATTTTTTGTTGGAAAGATTGACTTTTGAACAGATTATCAAATTAATTGAGACAAGAATGGGACCGCATATTTGAGCAGGGTATTTGAGCCGCAAAAAGTTTCAAAATAGGGCTTCTCAATGTCTAGAAAACGAAAAAAGACTATAGTTTTTAATATTTTAACATCTCCTCCAAAGGAAGACCAACAACATGTTTTTTTTCACAAATAAGTTTGTAGGGCAAAAGATTCTAAACAAAATTTCGGCTTTAGATATTTAAGTTTTTAACCTCTGGAATACCTACTAAATGCCTAAAAAAGTCAAAAGAATTAAAAATCTTTCAAATGGAGGAATTTGCACTTTTTGAGCGAAAATTCGCATAAAAACAATTGGATGGAATATTCCACCAATGACTCATTTCGTCCTCACCTTTTTTTAGCGTCTTATTAGACATTTATTGTAAGACGGCCTAATAGGGTAAATGAAATTTTCGGAACGATTGTATAAAGTTAGAATAAAGCTTATCGATAGACAAAGACCTCTCAGCTTATAGATAATTCATTCTTCTAAAAGCAAATATATATTGTTTATATATCGCCAACATCCCTTATGGTACAGACCCTGTCAAAGTGATTTTGGAGTGAATGAATAAAAATGTGGCTATTATGTGAGGGACTTTTTCACCCAAAAGAGATTTTAACATGTCAAGAGTATATATATCAGTAAGTAGATAATTCCGCCCTCTTTCAAATGAACTTTAAATAAGTCATATCAAATATAAGAATAAAGTGTATGAACATATTTTCTGGACCATACTTTTTTTTCCAGGAAAAACAAAAAAAAAGGTATACCATTTTTTAATCATAAGTTAAACCCATTGATTATTTATTTTGCAAAATATTTATAGTTCATTTAAAAGAGGACAGGATATGCTACTTACTGATATGTTTAACTTTGGCATGTTAAAATCTCTTTTGGGTGAAAGAGTCCCTCTCATAATTGCCCCATTTTTATGCATTTACCCCAAGATCACTTTGACAAGGTCTGTACCAATGCCAATATGAATAAGTACATAAAAAAATATATCGGCTTGTAGAGTACACAATTCTCTACAAGGAGAAGGGTCAAAGTATACTTAAAAAATAAATTTTACATCCAAACTATCGTTCCGAAAATTTCATTCACTTCGTTACACCGTCTTAAAATAATAAGTACTCTGAGGTTAAAAAATGAAAACAACTTTTCATTAAAATATTCTGCTCTATAAGCTTAACAGTAAATGATCTTTTTTCCGCTGTTAAGTAATGATGAAGTCACTTTAGTCTACGATCCATTCTGTACTTTTTTCAGCACCTTGAGAATCTGTTTTCATGGCATTTTAATCATCACGTGTTCAACTAAACCCACGTAGATTTAGATTTTTGCACCTTTTAGCCGACTCACAGGTGTTACCCGTATTGCCGAGTGGTTTTTGAGCCAGTCTTGCAAGCAGAGGGTCCGTAGCTTGATTCCCGCGGTGGTCTTTGATCCTGTATTCAACTCTGTGCTTCCAAAACTAGCAACAGTTGAGAACTGAAAATTTCCACCTTGACCTCTCCTCCAAGCTGAAATATAAATCTAGTCAATTTTGAGACATGAATCCCTTTCAAAAGCCCATCAATCTTTTTAAAATTATATTTCAAAATTTTCAATTTTTTTAGTATGTTTTAAAAGTGGTGGAAAAAAATTTTCAAAGAACAATCCTAAACGGCAACTGTTTAATTGGTGGACCATGTTTCTATTCTTTTTGCATGTCATACACCCTTAAGACTTTACTCACCAACTCTCCAAGAAACGAACAAATCAAAAATTTTATTTCAATTAAAAACTTGTTCTTCAATTTTGTGAAAAGTCTTTTAGACCCTGAACTTGAATACTCAATGTGTAAAAATACTGGTCACATGTTTCATCAAGGATCTTTCGAGTGTGTATGCGGTCTCGTCAACAATACGTTTCAACTCATATGTCTAGAAGACCTTGATTTCAAAACCCTAGACTTGAATAATTTATTAAACAACTGGAACAATGTAGAAAATAATAATGTAAAGTTGATTGACTGTTGTGAAAGCAAGTTGAATGCTTTACGAATATCAAAGGATGTATTATCAACTTTTTTACACATAGGGGTCTTTGTAACAAGTTAAAGACTTTTTTGTTTAAAACAAAAATTTATTCAACAATAAAAATTCTAAAGATAAAATTTTTTTAAATCATCAACTTGGACTGAATTTTCCTCTAGTACCTTGAGGATACGTTTACATGCATTAAGCTCTTCGGATTTTAAAAACATCAAGTTAAGCTTAAAACGATTACACTTTGGAAATATTTTCATGACTTGAGTAACAAATTGAGACGACTCTGTAAAATTAACATTCAAATTTTGTTCAAATAAGACAAAAAATTTTCCCATTAAATCTCCATTTATTTCAGCTTGAAAAATGTTTAAAAGTTTATCACATCCCAGAGTGGTTAAAAATTCCCATTTAACAACATCACGATCTGATTCAAGACTTTCAATTTGCCGCCATATTTTTAAAAATTCTAAACTACCAATCGGTGTACTTTTGACGAGACTAGTTCGTTTATCATTTTTATCGTTTAAATTAAGACCATCAAGATCGATTGGATTTGTATCAGCAACTGAGTTCCATACCTTAGCACCTTTGTCCATGTTACTTTTTAATGACTCACCTTTGTCTAGTGGTTTTAAATGTGAAGCCAAAACCATTTGACGAAAGTCTTCATAAGTTGGTACACGTTGTTCGATGGCACGTAATTTAGCATCGTTTTCGCGTAAATATTTTTGTTCGGCTTTAACTTCACGTTCAACTTGGTTTTGTAATTTTTCAATATTAATTTCAAATTTATCGTTTTCAATCATTTTTGTGTTTAATTGATTTTTTTTTGAAGAAAAAAGTATTTATTTTAAATGTAGGATTTAGTAACCATAGCAACCGAGGCCATTTTTACGAGAACATTCATGAAATGTCTTTCAAATGAGGTCAATATTGTAATAGTTGTTATTAAATGCATGTATACTCTTTGAATTGACCCCTTCTCCTCAGAATGGAACATAAAGAGTCCTCAGTGGCGTAGCTAGACAATTTCAGATGGGGGGGGGGAGCTCAACCAAACATTTTTTAGAGAAAAACGCCAGATTCTTAATGGCCATGAACGACCAAAAGTTTCTATAAAAGTTGCGGACGTTGCTAATTTATTTTAAGGTTTTTGCATACAAAATTTTTTAAAAACAACTAAAAATTTAAAAAAGACCCCTTTTTTAAGAAAATTTTGACTATTTGAGTAACATAAAACTGTTTTTGGCCTAACAAAAAATACTAAAAGAAAATAAAGGAAGTCTAAAAAACAAGCTTGCTAGCTTCTTCCAACATATTTTGGTGCACCGTAATCGTTTCAAACTTCGTCGAGTTTTTGATTCTTATCCAAAACTGTCCTTTATAAATAATCGTAGGCGTTCAAGAGGAGTTAACATTTTTTCAAATGAAAACATTTGTAAACCCTTAGTTCAATAATGAAGTGAAGTTAGAAAATGGAAGTTTAAAGAATAAATGTTGACTTTTCTGAAATAGTCTCAACAATTTTTCTATAATTGCTCAAAAGTTGCTAAAGTTACTCAAGCAACTTTTGGTCGTCCCTGGTAATGCTGTTTGCTAAAAATGCAATAGTTCATATCCAAAAATACCGGAACCCTAAACTTTTATCCTAATAAACTAGCCGTAGACATTCTGATTAAAAATCTTTCAAAATGTGCTAGATTTTGGTTGAATTAGCATTTTAGATTTCCTTCAATATTACTTTTTGCTACTTTATGTTACTTTGCAATGAAACTTCTTTTTGAAAAAATTGCTACGGGCTTCGAGTCAGATGGAGTTTTTAATTTAAGAATATTTTTATAATGGTTTGTGAACCTTTCATTATATGGTTCAATATATAATACAGTCGACTCACTTTAATCCGAACTCTCTCGGACTAGAAATAGTAAGTTCGGATTAACTTTTCCGGATACTCGATTATCCGTTTTTTATCAAAAAAGACGAAAAGTTCGGATAAAAAAAATTTTATTTACACTGAAACATTGGAAACAAAGTTAAACACAAATATTTAATATTTTTTCTTTATTTTTTCTAATGTCATTCATTGTCGATTTTGGAATCAAAATCCCGATTTTTTTAAAAAAAAATTTTATAATGTCGGCTTTGCTCATCGATGGATTATCAATGTGGAAAATACAGATTTCTCTTTTTTGTTATTATTTATTTTATTTGTTAATCTGTTTCGAGCGTGAGCTCCTTCAGAAAAAAAAAAAAAAAGAAAGGAAAAATTATAATAAAATAAAAATAAGTAAATAAAATTAAAAAAAATGTCTTCAGTTCAAGAGATTTAAAAAAAATAAAAAAAAAAAAAAAAAAAAAAAAAAATAAAAAAATAAATAAAGATAATTCGTTGGTTTTAAATTTGGAAAAAGGAATTAACAACTAGGTAGCAATTACACAGAGGAGTAGGGTAGTCAACTGGTCTTGAGTCGAATCCTCTTTTGTACTCATCTACAAGCCTAACAACCAATGGAACTGAGTGACTGAGTCCAGATTCCACGTATTTTTCACTTAATTCAAAAAGTCGATTGGATACCGTGTGAAGACCTAATTTGTTTAAAGCCTCAAAATGTAGAGTGTTAGAAGGAGTGTCAAATTTCAGTTTAAGAATGGATCGAACTGCTGAATTTTGGATTATTTGAAGTTTATGGATGTTTGTTTCAGATAAAGAGTTTAAACATGGAAAAGAGTAGTCTAGGATGGACCCTATTAGAGCTTTGTAGAGGTTACTAAGTGTCTTTGAGCTTAAACCCCAGTTTTTGTTCGATAGAATTTTAACCAAGTTTAGTCTTGAATTGCAGCGCTCTTTAATTTCGTTTACCATTGGGGTGAACGTAAGTCTAGGATCGAATTTTATACCAAGGAACTTCATCTCTGTTTCTAGTTCAATTTTGTTTCCGTTAAGGTAAAGTTTAAAGTCAAAATTTTCCCTAGTGGACTTTGTGAAGATCATATGGCATGATTTTTCGACTGATATTTTCATCTTCCACTTACAAAGCCAAGGTTCTATTTCCTTTAAGTAACTATTTATCCTACTCTCAATGTTTCCACTTTTCCCAAAGATGAAGAAAGTTACCAAGTCGTCTGCAAAGAGTAGAGAATATTCATTATTTGTTTTATTTCTTTGTGGGATATCATTAATGAAGATACTAAACAGAAGGGGGCTTATGACAGAACCCTGTGGAACACCAGCTGTTATTGGAAATTCATTACTAAGATGACCGCTGGCATTGATTCTGAAAGATCTTGACTCTAGAAAAGATTTTACCCAAAAAATGGAGTAGGGTGGAATGTTCAACTTAATCAGTTTGTGGATAAGCCCCTTATGCCAAACTTTGTCAAAGGCTTTAGAGATGTCAAAAAAAAGACAGCAAATTTTTTTCCCTCTGTTGAATGTCTCGACGATTTTTTGAATTAAAAAGAATAGATTGTCTGCGGTTCGACGATGTTTACGGAATCCCGATTGTTCTTGAATAAGCAAGTGATTTCTTTCTAGAAAATTGTATAGTCTGGTGAAGATTATTCTCTCAAGTAGTTTACCTAAACAACTAGTGATACTTATGGGACGGTAATTCAAGGGGTCTTGTGTAGGGGATGATTTTTTTGGTATCATTGTTATGTGGGCTATTTTCCACTCCTGAGGGACACTGCTTGACTCTAGACTCATGTTAAATAGTTTTTGAATTTTATTCAGAGTAGTTTCCGGTAGATTTTTTAACATAGTGTTGTGAATTTTATCGGGCCCAGCTGCTGCTTTGTCTTTGATCTTGTTAATTGCTAGGATAATTTCAGTTATGGAAATCGGCTCAAAGAACTTGGGAGTGCTTTTATCCCTGATGAAGTTTTTGATTGAGTCATCTATTTCTGCGTCTGATTCTGAGGCTCCTAGGTGAGCATTAGGACTAAAGGTTGTTGCTAATAGTTCTCCAAAAAGTCTCCCTTTCTCTTCATCGGTGTTGTAGGGTGTATTGTTGAAAATTAATGATGGAATTAGGTTTGAGCGTTTTTTAGATCTAAACTTGTTGATTTTTCTCCAGAATGGTTTGCTAGAAGTGGGATTTCTACCTAATTTTTCGAGAAAATCTTGCCAATTTTTGTCCCTGAATTCTCTGAGTTTAGACTTGAGCTGAGCAGTAAGGCGATTGAATTCGGTTTTCATTAGCGGGCATCGGGTTTGTTTAAATTTCCTTCTGGTTTAACACAAATATTTAATATTTTTTCTTTATTTTTTCTAATGTCATTCATTGTCGATTTTGGAATCAAAATCCCGATTTTTTAAAAAAAAAATTTTATAATGTCGGCTTTGCTCATCGATGGATTATCAATGTGGAAAATACAGATTTCTCTTTTTTGTTCAATTTTCAATTCGTTTTTAGCTCTTTTAGTTTTAAGCTCCATTTTTTAATATTTTAACAAAGAAAAAAAATGAACACAATGAAAGAGAAATATATCTTGTGTAACTATAAAAATACCCGAAGCAAAGCTTTATATGCGAGTAACGAAACGTTAGCAATTTTATAACACAAGGGAAAATCTTAATAATTTGATCCTGGCTTTTAATTTTTGGAGTTTGATGAGAGGCATAGCGATATATAGTAGGGAAGGCATGGCCACATCTGATAGGGGATGCATGGCCAGATCTGATAGGGGAGGCATGGCCACATCTGATAGGGAAGGCATGACCACATCTGATAGGGGAGGCATGGCCAGATCTGATAGGGGAGGCATGGCCACATCTGATAGGGGAGGCATGGCCACATCTGATAGGGGAGGCATGGCCACATCTGATAGGGAAGGCATGGTCGGCCAATTAACTGTATCTCTTTCTTGTGTTTCTACAAAATTGATTATAGTAAAGTCGAAGAATTGAGTATTCTTATCTACATGTATCGGTTTAGTTGTTTAAAATACATTGTATTATTAAAGGAAGAACACCTCCTTCGTAACCTGTTTAAAACGACCGTTGACTTATACACTTCAAAATTGATCGGGTCTAGTAAAGTATGTGAACAATTGTTCTCAAAGTTGTGATCAATTATCTATTAATTGAAAAATTGGTTTCAATGTTTAATCGTTTTTATAACAAATACCGAGTGATAATTAAAAAGGTAGATTATACAGGAAAAACAATCAGCATCAATTACATTAAAAACAAAAAACAAAAAATGATTTAAAAGCAAAACCTGAAATAATGTTAAGTTTGTTTTGAATATTCTATATTTCTCATTTTTAAGTAATTTTTTTGAAAAATGCATGGACTTTAATTTTATACACACGTATACTAATCTCAATTTTCGACAAAAATGATTTTTCGTTTTCGTCCCCTACAGATTTTCAATACACACACACACACATTGCTTAGAAAGCTCGCCACGGCTTGCTCGTTCCTCGCAAAAATTGAAACGAAAGTTTTAAATTTTTTGTCCGAATAAAATAATATTCAAAACAATTACCGTATTACCTCAAATAAAAGACAGTTCGGTCATCAAAGAATTTCTTCTATTCGAAAATTTGAAAGTCCAAAAAAGTGACTCAAATAAAAGAAATATTTCTCTAATTTTTTCTTTTATTTGAAACAAAAAAAATCATGTTATTGAAGCTTTTTATCATTATTTATTCATTCAAAAAAGTGTTTCGTTTCTTTTAAACGAGACACCTTTTTAAAAAAAAATAACTCAAATAAAAGGAAAATTTTAACTCAAATAATAGCAACTTTCTTCTATTTGTGGTTACTTGTATTTGAGGTAATACGGTACTGTTATTGAACAATGTACTTAAAAAAAAAGTTCGGATTGCGAAATAAACCGAACATTTTTGTTTGAATTAAAGAAAAAATTTACAATGGAAAGTATTGAGTCATGAGGTAGGGACTAAAAAATTTTGTTCGAATAGCGAAAGGTTCGGATAATCGTTGTTCGGATTAAAGTGAGTCGACTGTACTACTACTAAGATACCTCCTTGTCAAAAATTTGAAAATAATTTTTTTGAATTTTTGGGATCGTAGAACACAATTCAAAAAATCAAATTCAGATGTCAAGCTACCGTACATATGATTCAGGCGACCGCCCCAACTGGATTTTTAAAAAAATTTCCTACACTCCCCTATTTGATAAGGTCTTTTTGGACAAATTTAACTTCTTCCCTCCCTCTCTTGGAAAAAAGGAAAGGTCTTTCTGGCTACGCCACTGGATTCAGGTCTCAATTATTGTTTTGTATCTTGTTTCAAATTAAAACGATTAAATTTAAATACGTTCAGGTTTAACCATTTAACATTTAAACAAAAAAAGTTAGTACCACTATGGAATAATTTAATTATTCCCATGTGTTTCAAATTAACAATTTTCTTACAAACGTGAAAAAAATCTTTATTTTTTTAAAATTTTCCTTTTTCTGATTGAGAGATAAAATCATTTTCAAAGTCAACAACAACAACAACAAAATATTTAATAAACTCAGTTATTAAATATTTCGGTATTTTTTAAAAAAATTTATCTAGTTAATAAAATCTATTAATAAATCTCTTTTAATGATTTTAATCTTGTTTTTTAGCATGTTACTAATAGAGTAAGTATTCTCTAGAGGTTTTTAAATTAACGTACTGCTTGTTGGTTCGTATTTTTGAACCAATCGAATCGAATTTTAATGTTAAGTGCAGTTATTGATTGATCTGCGCAAGCGAAAGCCTTTATTACAAAATTAGCGAACAACTGTTTGGGAAATTTTGAAATCTTGTCCAAGTGGAGAAGAGTTCCTCTTCGGATCTTTTTGGTATTTTTTGCAAAAGCCAATTATAAACTGATTTAGACCGAAATGGCTTTCTAAATACATTCACTTGATTCCAGGATGGTGTGAATAAATATTTTCAGTTATCAATTACTATTAATTTAAATTTATCAAATTTATCAAATTCAAAATGAGAAAAAATGTTTACAACAATCAACGAATAAACAATCAAATTTTTTGTTGACTTTCTCAAATCTAAATCAAGCAAAACAAAAAAAAATAATGAAAAATTATCTTATTTTGAGAAACTTTGAAAATCCGGTGTAGTAGTAGTAGTATTAGTGAGACTGCAGTATAGTAATCGATACTAACGCCTTTCTGCATTTAGCTCTAAAGGAACTGTGGCAGTCTTTCTTCTATTTCTTTGTCTCATACCAAACACTTCTCTATCAATGCCCGCTTTGAAACCATTGACTATTTTTGCGTTGAAAACACTCTGTGGCAAAACATTCCACTTTGAGACCACTCCGTTCGTCAAGAAGTTGTATCTGAATGAACCATGCTTAGTAATTTCTCTCACTAGTTTCATGTCGTGTTTTCTTCTTAGGTTCATTTATCTTTCCAAAAATCATTTAAAATCGCATGTAACTTCGACTTTTGATACACGATAACCCGAGTATGTTAAATTTTAAATGTTCATCTAAAATTGAAATCCAAGAAAGTCTAATTTCATTGAAAAAACATTGAATAGCAAATAAATCTCAATCTGCTATTGAATTTTTATACAATTATTGATATTTAAGCCCGTATAGTCGAGTGGTTTGCAAGCTGTAGTACGGGGTGATATGTTTGATGGGAATGGTAGCGCAGTTGGTATCGTCTGTAGATCAATGCTCAAAGTGTTAGTCTACGAAAGAAGAAGTTAGGAATCCCGCACGGGTAAAATTTGTTTCAAAGAAACTAGAAAAACCCTTAGATAAAATATAAAATGAACATATTTAACAGACCAAAAAACAATAATTCAAAAGTTAAGACAGTTAAGTTGGGTGGGACAAGCTTTGCGAAGATCAGATAAAGACTCTTTCACAGTTTTTTTATGAGTCTGAAACTAGGTCTCAAAGGCTGAAGTTGAGAGGCTCGTGAGCGATCGAAACTCGTATAATCATGTCACCGAATGCTTCAAACCACAACATTTGAATACAGAAAAAAATTCGAATTTATAAATGTTGATTTGCATGGAAAATTCCTATACCTCTATTGAAAAACCATTCAAATTTGATTTTTTTAGATGAATATTCTCGAGTTTTTCTTAGCATTGGGATTTTTTTTTTAAATAATTGAAAGCAACTAACTTCCGAGGTTACTCTCAAAAAGTCGTAAAAAAAGATAAATTGCTTGCAAAGTCAAAAGATCTATGACAAGTTTTTCTAAAGTCCCTAAATTTTATGCAAACCTTACTCTAAACCCAATCCATAATCAATACCTCTATACGAACCTAGTAAAAAAAACTTTTATCTGACCTACCTTAAAATTGGTGATCCTTTTGATTAGAACATCTGGATCATATACTCATGGTGAATTAAGGAAACTGGCTCATATAACACCAATACATAAAGGGTCTAAGTTAGAAGTTTCCAACCACAGACCTGTATCGCTTACATCGATTGATGGCAAGATTATAAGAGATCATTTAATAGAATACCTGATGGAAAATTATCTATTAAGCAAAAAATATGCCCAAAAAGTAATGTTGAACTGATTTAGTAGTAGTAGTAGTAGTAGTAATACTGCAGTAGACAATTGTCTACACTAACGCTTGATCGCGTTTAGCCCTGAAAGAGCCGTGGCAGTCGCTTCTTTGAGCAATTCCAAAAACTTCTTTATCAACTATTGACTTAAAAGCATTGATTGACTTTGCATTCACCGCACTCGTCGATAATTTATTCCATACTTCAACTACTCTGTTTGTCAAAAAATTGTAGCGGTACAATCCTCTACGATTTATTTCTCTCACCAATTTTTTATCGTTTGATCTTCTTAGATTGAGAGACAAACTCCTAGCATAATTAACCCCTCTCATCAATGTTATGTCTTCAAGTTTTTGGACAATTTTGAACATTTGAATCAGATCACCTCTTAAACGTCTTTCTTCAAGACTCAATAAGTTCAAAACTCCGAGTCTTTCTCCATATGGTTTCTCTTCAATCGCCTTCACCAATTTTGTCGCCCTCCGTTGAACCCTTTCAAGAACACTAATGTCTGTTTTAAATATGGGACACCAAGTACTTACCGCATACTCCAGATGTGGTCTGACCAGAGCCGTATACAGCGGGATGATTGTATCTCGTTCAAGGAATGAAAACGAATTCTTGATTTGACCCAGAACACTGTTCGCCTTCGCAGCAGCCACAGAACATTGTTTGTTCCACTTAAGGGCATTCGACATGAAGACTCCAAGGTCCTTTTCCTGACACGTTTAATTAAGTGTATGCAAACCAGCCGCATCCATCATTTCGTATTTATACTTAGACCGGTTTCCACATAAATACATTGTTTTACATTTCGTTAAGTTCAGCTCCATCGACCATGTTTTACTCCATTCCGTTAGTATAAGCAAATCATGCTCAAGCTCTACTGACCTTTCTAAATCTCTATCAAAAATTCCCATAATTTTCCTATCATCAGCGTACGATAGGCAGGGACTTTGAAGTATTTCCAAAAGATCATTTATATAAATTACAAAGAGAATTGGACCGAGAACCGATCCTTGTAGAACCCCACTCGTGACTGGTTCCCAGTCCGATACGACTTCTCCAAGTACTACGCGTTGCTTTCTTCCAATCAGAAAACTACTTATCCACTCAAGCGCTTCGCCATTAACGCGATTTCTCAAAGACTTTCTATAAAGTCAATCTCCGAAAACTTATGGTATTAGGGGCGGGTCTTCAATGGTGAGTCGTTATGAGCAATACTTTTCCAAATTGGAAACAGTGGCTTACCGCAAGTATCAGTACTTGGCCCAATCTTGTTTGTTATCTATCGACTTGTTTGTTTTAGAAGTACTTTCCCTGTGCAGATCTAAAATCTAGTAGAACAATCTTAGACTTAATTATATGCAGAAGCTGATTAGGCGTCTTAACCGAGTAGGCTTTAACAGAATTTTTTTATACTCGCTACGTTTGTATCTTTCGACGCCCTTACTCGCGAGTCCCAATACGATAATTTTCAAAGTTGTTCTAGTATCAGGCAATATAGAGATACCTACCATAGCTGTTGTTTATACAATAATAGTCATCTGAGTTAATTCTTTCAAAGTGTAGGGTCTAGTATCTAGGTAAAAGGTAACTCACATTTGGAATACGCGGTTAGTACTTGGTACCCATATCTTAAGACAGATGTGGAATGGTATATATGAAGATTTAATGTCAGCAAATAGTTTCAAGGCTGCTATTGAATGAGGAAGTGTTTAGAATGTCAGTTAATCAATCAAAATTCATGGTCATAAAAAAAAAAAAGTTTAGTTCAAAAATCAGGTGCAATTAATGATAAGAATCTACAATTAATAAAGAAAGTAAAAACCGGTTTCTAAATCAATCAATATAACACAAACCATATAAACTAGTACGAAACAAGAAAAAAAAAAAAAGAAGAAAACAAAATAACATTAGAAACCGATTTATCTTGCATTAAATTCACTTATCTTAAAATCTATATTAACTTGGCTTAATTTTTTTTAATGATTTTTATCTAAAACAACAAATCGACTTGCATTCCCTCTCTCTCTCTCTAGAGATCGAAAAAGCGCTTTTAACTTTTGTTGTTGTTTTTGTTGCTAATTGATTACAAATTTTCTTCTTATTTAATCCTCATCATCAAAATAAAATGCTTCAAAAAGAACGGATTCAATGATAAATATTCCTTAAGGACTTGATTTTTTTTTTTTTTGATTTTTTCTCATTTAACTAGAACCAACTTCCGTTTAAGGTATTCAACCCCAACAAGAACAAAAAAGAGCTTTTTATTTTGTTATGTTTATAAACACATATTCCATTAAGTCTTCTTTCATCATTTACGAGTAACATGATAACTAAATCCTTATATGTATGGACGACTTGAGTAATTTAAGAAGAAGACTTAGATTTTTTTTTGTTAATGTAACAATTTGCCTCGAGTTGTTTATGAATCGAAAAATTATTGTTTATAACTCTAAAAGGTGTTTTCAATAGATTCATTAGAGATCAACAACTAAAAAAAAAAAAATTTTTTTATTTTTTTTTCTGGACGTATTGAACTTTTTAAAAATTTTGATTGACGGTAGTTTATTAACATTTTAATCAGCGCCTATTGTGTATATAGAGGGAGGGAGGGGGTTTTCACAGTTATGACATTTTAATATTTTTTGTTTATAATCATCGATTAGAATCTCTAGTAGTTATCAGGAAGTCAAACTCTTCAATTATCATTCAATCAGCAATAAAAAAAAAAAAAACTAAATCGTCGTGGTGTTCATTCTCGTACCGGATCTTAAATTTCAGTAACCAAAACTATTAATCTACATTAAGATATTTATAAATTGATAATGAGTGATATAAAATATATATCAATCAATCAAAAATTAAAAATAAACAAACAAATTTTAAAATTTTTTTTTTTTTTTTTTGAAATTTTTCAACTGAAAATAAATGAAAAATTGACTTATTTTTGTTTTCAAGTGGAAATTTTGGATAATCAGGCGTGGTTTATTGATAATTAATGTTACAGTGTCAGCCCGAACTTTTTAAATTTCGAGTCAGAGTCTGAACCTGAGTCGGACTCTTAATCTAACACAGAGCCTACGTCTCAGGCTCCGACTCTAAGGTTAAAAAGTGTATAAGTGGTTAGACATATTTGGGATTGGACTGGGTAACCCATATCCCTGTAAAAGTTACAGTTATGAAATTTTTAACCCTAGACTTGGTGCAAAATTCCGAAAATAGACGTTACAGTGTCAGTCCGAACTTTTGAGTCTGTTTTCTTAATCTAAAACAGAGTAAAGACCCATAACTTAGACTCCGACTCTAAGATTAAAGAGTTCAGACTGACACTGTATAAGTGGTCAGACATGTTTGGGATAGGATTGGGTAACCATACCCACCCAATAATGAGTGAATATGTCTCTAAGAGTTACAGTACGAATTTTTTAACCTTAGACTTGATGCAAAATTCCGAAAAGAGACGTAGATTATTTTGATGTGGGACGAGCTGAGTCTTCAAGTGAGATTATTGAACTTGTTTTAAGATCAAAAAAGCTTTTAAATTAATTTTCAATTAAATCGTAACAAATTTTTTAGAGGAGTTGAAATTTTCCCTAAACTAAAGGTTTTTACTCTAATTTAAAACCATTATTCATTATTTGTTCTGTAAAGCTCACAAATCAGCAACGTAATCAAAAAATAAAATTCGAGTTTAAAATCTATCAAGGCGGAGTTATGAATAGATAAGGTTTTCTTGAAAAAAAAATCTCAAATAAAAAATAACTTATCAATAATTGAATTTTTATTTTTAACCAATCAAAAAATTTTATTCATTTTTTTTTTTTATTTCTTCTACAAATCAATCATTTTTATTCTTAAAGCTTTCTCTTTTTTTTTTTTATAAAATTTTGTATTTTTTTGTTTAGAATAAAAACCCCATAACAGAAAAAAATATTTGCAACAAAAAAAAAATGGAAATCAAAAACGAATTGAAACAAGATAACGATAGATCACCAAGCTCGAAACGTGTCAAATACGACACTTATTCATCTACATACACACCTACTCCTAATATATTGTATTCAAACAGCTACGGTTTTATGAATCAAGATTTTATGAATCACAATCCATATGTACCTGGGTATACTAATCCGTATTTGACTCACATACCACCGGCATTGGGAAAATCAACGGCTCAAGCGAGCTCCAACTCACCAATTTCAAGATCTTCGAGTATTACCAGTCGATCTTCATCACCATCACAATCAGCTTCGATGATCTCACACGAAGAAGAAGAAACAGAAGAACAAAGCACAAATCCAAATATTAAAAGTGGTAAACAAAAAAATGAGAAACCTCCATTTTCGTATATAGCATTAATAGTCATGGCAATACAAAATTCAAATTCAAAAAAAATGACTTTAAACGAAATTTATCAGTATTTACAAACACATTTTAGTTTCTTTCAAGGACAATATCAAGGATGGAAAAATTCTGTTCGACATAATCTAAGCTTGAATGAGTGTTTTATAAAATTGCCAAAAGCTATGGGAAAGCCTGGTAAGGGTCATTATTGGACGATTGATCCAAATTGTGAGTTTATGTTCGAAGAGGGCTCGTTTCGACGACGACCAAGAGGATTTAGACGAAAATGTCAAGGACAAAGTTTAGAAAACTCCGAAAATTCCGAAAATACTGTACTTACACCAGTGTCTACTGGTAATCAATCGAATTCAAGTTCAGCATCGAGTACTAGTTCGATAACCCCACCTAGTACTAGTTCATACAAACCCAACTATTTAGCATCAAATCCAATTTTTACACCTTATAACAACTACAATTTTAGTGATTCCACTGCACAATTTAACACTTATCAATACGATTTAACTTCACAAACAAATAATAGCTATACTAATTTTCAAACGTATCCACAACAATGTTACACTTTTAATGCACAGTATAGTCAACCAGAAGCCACAAATTCCTCATATACAAGTCTATTAGAAAAAACAAATGAACAAAATTATCGACAAGTAGCCGCATCTGTATGGTCTTCGTTTGCAGCTGCATCGACCACAGAAGCACCAACAAATTATGATTACACAACTTATCAAACCCAACCAACAACTACAACAGTGTCTAATCAACCATTAATTGAATACTCTAATGTACAACGTAATTATTAAATCAGTCCAATGTTTGTTTGTTTAAGGGGTATGTCATTTTTAAAGTTTCAAACTGTGGTGAGTTTTTTTTTTTGTTGCCATAACCACAGTATGAAGTTAATAGATAAACTATTTTATTTTCGTGGTATTAGAACAAGCGAGAGAGAAAAAAAAATAATTTATTAATTTAACTACCACTGTGAAAAAGCCAAGTTTTTCGAAATATCAAATTAAAAAAAAAAAATTTTTTGATTTTTTTTTGTTCATCATTAGTTAAAAAAAAAACAACCTGATTTTTTAGATTTTTTTTTGTTGAAAAAATATCAGAGATTTTAAAGTTTATTTTTTTGTTTAGTTTTTTTTTTGATGCTTTTGAAACGTGTACATTTTTTTTATTTAAATAAATCTTTGAATTAAAAAAAAATTTTTTTTTTCTTGCTAGTTCCATTGCCCGAAAAAATTGAACCTTTCTAGTGAAAGTGGTTTATTAATATATTTTTAATTAAAAGCAAAATGAAAATTAATTTTCGTTTTTAGGGTTTTCTATTTATTGCCGTTCGAATGTTTATTTTATCTTTATCGATTAATTTTTTTTCCTTTTTTTGAGAGGTGTATTACGTAACCATTAATTCCGCTTTGAGGATTTGTTTTAGTAAAAAATTTACACTTCTCACCTTGTATTAGAGACTCTTAAAAATACTTACAAACAAACGATCTTGAGCTAAGCTTCACTAAATTGCCATCGACTAGTTTAATTGTTTTATTTGTTTCGGTACGACAAGGCTATGGTAACTTTTAAGTGCAATCACCTTTAAAAATACCTTGAAAGAGCCAAAGTGAGAATAAATAACCTGTAATAATTCGCCAAAGCTAAATACAGTGGATCATCGATTTTATGACCGGACAAGTTTTTTATGTCAAAATAACAATATAGAAAGTAGACTATATTTTCAGTTGATAACCCAAGGATCATATCATCGGATTTTTTTTAATTTAAAATCGATAACGAAGCATACATAGGTACCCATTGATTTTAAGGGATCGGGTGGGTATGGGTTATCCAGAAATTTTGGATTTCAGGTATGGGTCCGGGTTGGGTAACCCATTAAATTTGAGTATGTATACCGTATACCCTTGAGGTCCGTAAACCAAAAGCTTGTCCTTGATTGGTCGATTTCAATTAGAAAATTGGATACAACCCTAAACTCAGGTACCGTAAACCCCCTTGTATCCAGTGATTTTTTTTAAATATTTTGATTGGTAAAGTATTGAGTTAGATTCCTGGAGTCGGTTAGAATGAGGAATTTTCTGACTTAAAGTGAAAAAAATATTTTCTGGGTACAAATAGAGAGGGTTTACGGTATAAGGACAAGCACCTCATTGCAAGAGTATACGATCAAATGGGTAAACCATTCCCTACCAATACCTTAAAATTAATGGGTACATATGTTCTTTAAAAGAAGGGAGTTCAATTAGAAGAAAAATAGGGACTCATTCATTCGAATTTTCGAATGTAGCAGAGAGAAGAGCTCAAGTTTCTTGATAGCAAAGTGTATTTACGTAAGTGTGGTGTTTAGTTCACATTCTTTCGAGCGTTTTTTGCATTAAATTTTTCTCGTCCCTCTGGTAATCGACATCCCTAAATCAAGCTATATAAGTCTAAGCATGATAAGGTTTCAATGATTTCATTAAAGTTTATTCTAATTGTAAGGTTTCAATTAATAGTTTGTATCAAGTTTTGTAAAACGGGTAAATTTTCAAAATGTCTTGACATTTCACAAAACACCTCAAGTAAGTTTTATTTTATTTAAAATTTTTTTAATTATTTTTAGAGATCGCCTTTTTAAAAAACAAAAAATGATTTTTGATTTTCAATAAAAAAAAAAAAAACATTAATCTGTAAATTTTAATTGAGACTATGGTGTTGCTCTGTTGTTGTTATTCTTGTAGTACTAGTTTTAGAAAATAAAACTTAATTTCGTTTGAGTTTCAAATATCAGTTAAAAACGATTAACAAAAAAAAAAACTCGAATGAAAAGATAGATAGATTCAATTAAAAACTCATTATTCGATTCTACCAGTCATGATGCTTCTTTTTTTTTTAAAAAACAAAAATAAAAAACAGATTCTGGATTCATTTTTTTTTTTATAAAAAAAATCACTTGATTCTTTTTTTCTTTGTTTTTTCTAGTTTTTCAACTTTGTTCGATTTCAAGAAATTAAAACGTGTAAGTTTCTGGTTCTAATACACACACACACACCCAAAAAAAGTTTTTATTTTCTGGATATTTTTCGACTTTGTAATTAATTTTAAAATTGGAATTTTTTGACTTGTAATTAATTTTTTGTAAGAGATTTTTTTTTTGTTAAGGAGAACAGATATGTCAGGTTAATAGAACTCTATCTGTAAATTAGAATAGTTCTAATTAAAATGGAAGCAGAGAAAGTGTTTAATAAGGTCTCTGACCAGTTTTTGGGTTTGATTTTTTATTATTGCCAGTTAGCAGTGAGTGTGCCCCTCTCTCTATTTAAGAAGTTAGCTCTTTTTAGCGGTAAATTTTTTACAAACTATAAGTGAAAAGATGAAGTACTACCAAATTTAATTGCAAATCTACCAATATTTGAAATGGCATCCTTTCGAAGAATTTTCTCAAAACACTTTCCAAGATTTTCTGGGATTGAAAATTTTCCTAGAGCATGAGTAGGAAAATAATAGGCTTTTTTAGTTCAAAGGTTCAGTTTTTTATTAACAGGTGAAAAACCCGCCTAAAAAATTGAATGTGAAATCTTAGAGGTGGAGGGGGGTCGTATTCTTAAATGGAAAAAAAGATTTTTTGACAGGTGGGAGGGGGTTTAAGCATGTAAAAATTTCTAAATAGGCCTAGTGTTCAGAATTTTTTTATAAAATACCCCATGGTATACCAGCGTAAACCGTTCGCAAGGTTTCAAAAGTTAGAGTTTTAAAGATAAATCGATGACCATAAAGTAACCCTTGGAACCCAATGAGTCCCAAAAAAGACCCTTTTCTTATTATTTTTAATCAAAAAATTATCATTTTAAAAGATCCCAAAAAAATACAAAGAGCAAATTTGTTTGCGCATATTCCAATTTCTGAGGTATTTACACACAACTTTCTTCTCAAGAAACTGAAGAAAGAAGTACAAAAGATTTCAAGTGATTTTTTTAAATCAAGGAAATTTTCATAGATTGAAAAAAATATTAATCCTGAAACCCTTTTACAACATGTTTTTAAGCAAAATTAGTGTTTTTCCCTACACCCGGAATCGCCTTCAAGACTTATTTAGACAACGGGTAGAGAAAATCATTTCACATGTTTTACAGTCTCGGTTAATTAATGTTAGTACAAACGAATGATAAATTCAACCACTGTAAAAACAATCAGAGAATTCTAAAAAAATATAGCATGGACTCCAGAGACCCGTACTGTAGTATTTTTTTTAGCGTAGGCTGAACAACATTGAATATATTCAAATATTTTAGCCTGATTCAAAGATGGTACCCTGAGTGTCTTGATGATGAAAATCTTTTATATCAGCTTACGAAATTTAGTTTTTTCTCTTTCCGATTTCAAAAATTTTAAAACCGATTTTTGGTATTTTAAGTCGTACTTTGGGCTCCGTATCCCTTTGGAACTTGAATTTTCTTCTATTTCCTTTGTGTATATTTGGCTATTGCAAAAATACCAAAAAGGTCCGAAGAGGAACTCTTCTCCACTTGGACAAAATTTCAAAATTTTCCAAACAGTTGTAAAAAAGGCTTTCGGTTGCGCAGATCAATCAAAAACTGCACTTAACATTAAAATTCGATTCGATTGGTTCAAAAATACGAACCAACAAGCAGTACGTTAATTTAAAAACCTCTAGAGAATACTTACTCTATTAGTAACATGCTAAAAAACAAGATAAAAATCATTAAAAGAGATTTATTAAAAGATTTTATTAACTAGATAAATTTTTTTAAAAAATACCGAAATATTTAATAACTGAGTTTATTAAATATTTTGTTGTTGTTGTTGTTGACTTTGAAAATGATTTTATCTCTCAATCAAAAAAAGGAAAATTTTAAAAAAATAAAGATTTTTTTCACGTTTGTAAGAAAATTGTTAATTTGAAACACATGGGAATAATTAAATTATTCCATAGTGGTACTAACTTTTTTTGTTTAAATGTTAAATGGTTAAACCTGAACGTGTTTATCTATAGGCTCAGTATTCGATTAGTACAAGTGAAATTTTAAAAAATTCACTTGAAATCTTTTGTACTTCTTTCTTCAGTTTCTTGAGAAGAAAGTTGTGTGTAAATACCTCAGAAATTGGAATATGCGCAAACAAATTTGCTCTTTGTATTTTTTTTGGAATCTTTGAAAATGATAATTTTTTAATTAAAAATCATATGGGACTCATTGGGTTCCAAGGGTTACTTTATGATCATCGATTTATCTTTAAAACTATAACTTTTGAAACCTTGCGAACGGTTTACGCTGGTATACCATGAGGTATTTTATAAAAAAATTCTGAACACTAGGCCTATTTAGATATTTTTACATGCTTAAACCCCCTCCCATCTGTCAAAAAATCTTTTTTTCCATTTAAGAATACGACCCCCTCCTCCTCTAAGATTTCACATTGAATTTTTTAGGCGGTTTTTTCACCTGTTAATAAAAAACTGAACCTTTGAACTATAATTTTCCTACTCATGAGCTCACCTCGTCTTTGTTAAAACATAGAAAAAAGTTCTTTTAATTTGGTCAGAAAAAAAAATCAATCAACTTGTTCACTTATCACTCTCCATTATCTCAACGAAAGTGGAGAAAACTAAGCTGTTAGGAAAATATTTTCGCAAAACTAAAAAAAAGGAAAATTTTTTAATTTTCAATCCCAGAAAATCTTGGAAAGTTTTTTGAGAAAATTCTTCGAAAGGATGCCATTACAAATATTGGTAGATTTGCAATTAAATTTGGTAGTACTTCATCTTTTCACTAATAGTTTGTAAAAAATTTACCGCTAAAAAGTAAATATTTAGGAACTCTTGAAAAAAGAACGGGTTTTCTTCAACTTAACTACTTCTCTATTCCTTTTCTTTGTTAATGTTAAATTTTCATTCACTTCTTTTCCTCTGCGGTTAGAACTATCACTTATAGGGCGCCAAATTTAGGGGTCGTGACCTCGAGTGCGTCGAATAAATAAAAAACTGTTTTATTGGAATCCAAATTGTTAGTAGTTAGTAGGAGGTTATGCATGAAAGTTCTAATTGGAGAGAAAAGAAGTTAAAGAAAAGTAAACATTATAACATTAACAAAGAAAAGCAATAGAGAAGTAGCTAGGGATTGTCAAATTATAGTTCTCAACAATTACACCAAGAAAACGAAGATCCTACCAATAAATGTAGCGAATCTTCATTCTCTCTGGTCAAATTATTTTGATTTTTTCTAATTAATTTTCTGGAGTTGATAGGTTTTGAAATAACGGTTATCTAGAATCCGCTTGGTGAAACTTACGTTCAACTTAATTACGATTATGATCAACGGTAAAGCAGACATATTTACACATTAATGTTAAGGTATTAGGTGAGTATGGGTTACCCATAAAATTAGGGTACATATACCCAATTATTTTCGAAAAAAAAAACTAAAAAAACTATAAAATACCCAAATTTTATAGGATACCCATACCAACCCATCAATCAATGGATACATACGTCTTCGATACTTTAATAAAAGTTCCTCAGAAATGGGTTAATAAACCATTTTTTATCAATGTTTAGCTTTTTAACCCGATTTTGAGCTAAAAAAGCCAAATAATCGGAATACATGTTGAAATTCATGAAAATAGACATGGTATTAATTCGTCTGAAGGTTCAAATCTTCAAGAAAATTAATTTTCCCGAATTTTTTTGAGAAGACTTTTATAGAAAATGTACATAACCTCTTTGTTACTTTTTAGCTTCACCAAGTTTGATCAAAAATGTTGAATATGTTTTTAGAAAAAAAATTTCCAACCGATTTGGTTCCTACTAAAAAGCTGACCCCCATTTTTCGTGAAATTTTTAACTCCCAGAAAAATCGGAAAAAAAATTTTTTTTTTTGAAAATCCAAACCTACCAGGCGATACAAAACTTCAAGAGCTTTCTAGCTATCATCTAAAAAATTAATTTTTTTAACTTAAATTTCAATTTTTCGATTTTTTTGGAGCTTTGATCCCCAAATTTTACCGATTGACCCCCTACAGACCCCCGATTTTCTGATAGAAGAGACTTCAAGCTGTCCAAAAAAATAGGTCTCGAAATCTTAGCTCTTTTAGTTTTCGAGATATTTTGGTTTGAAAAAATAGTGGCCTCAGAGCGGCAAAATTTCTAAAAGCCATGGTTAACCAAATATTCAAAATCAGACTTCATAGGTATCTTACCCATGCTAAGAACCATAAAATTAGTAAAAAAAACAACAGGAGTCAAAAAGGTTAAAAACTTTGGCAGAATGGAGGTCTTTGTTAGACAGCCCTCTAATTGGCTGACCTAACTAAATCGTAACTTTCAATCACTAAATTTATTGTAATAAAATCATATGATATAGATTCTTGTAGAGAATTTTCAGCTCTACATAAAAGATAGATTATTTGACAAGATCAATTAAAAAAATTTTTATTTTAAATTAAATAAATTTACAAAAAAAAACAACTAAAGAAACTTTTTTTGATTTTTTATTTAAAATTTCCATAAAAAAATCCTAAAAAATAGAATCTAACAATCTTTAAAAAAAAACTCTTATTAAAAAATCATTAGGCCACAGTGTCTTCCAATCGTGTCAAATTCGATGAATTTCTGTTAAATTTTCCCATTAGACTGGTAAATATCTTTCTTGGTCGATGTTCAATTAACCAAATACCACTAGGTGAATTTGGATTCTTATAAGCGTATACAGTCCATGTTGCTGTAGTAAATACCATTGATATAAAAACTGTTAAAAATATACCAAATAAAACTGATTTAACATAATCCGAGTCTTTTGATTCATCTGCTTCTGTGTACGAATCGTAGTTGGCTTTACCTGAGATAGAACATGATGAGTTCGACTTTGGAAAAAAAATTAAACCTAAAATTTTCATTGAATAAATTCTGATTCTAGTTACTTCATAGTTCATTGGACATGAGTATTCAACCCATTCTTGACGATAACGATCAACAGTGTCCGAGCATCGTTGCAACGAAGAACACCATATACATTTAAAATTAGTCAAGCCATTAACACAAGTGTCACATGTTTTGAATTGAAGACAGTCTTTAGAAAAAAGTTTTTTAGAAAAAAATTTTTGAATAAAATTTTTAATTTTGTTTACTTGGAAGCATGAATAAAATTATTGAATTTCCTGTTTTGATGTTTTCCATTGATATGCTTACTACATGGTACTGGACTATTGTGTATTCAATTTTTGCTTAAAAAAATAAAATAAGATTAATCTCTTAGATATCCAAGATTCAAATCCTAGTTTTAGAGGACTTTTTTATTGGGACATGTGGTATTTTTGCGAGTTTTAGTCCCATAATTGCTTCAGGACTAAAAAATTCCCTTCATAATTTGCGTTAACATCAACAAGAGCTTTTTAGCTATCTGCTCATATCTTCAAATCGATTACAGCTCTTTCCAATTAGGAGTTCTTGAGTGTTTAAATAGAGCAACTCTTGGTTTGGCTGAGTAAAGTAGAGGGGTATAATTTTTTATTTTTTATCTCAATAGAAAAAAATAGTTTTCTAAGGTTTTAAGGGTCGTAGATCACGAATTTAAAGTCAAAATTAACAAATTCTGTTTAGAATTAATTTCAAGAACTTACACTTTGAAAGTAGTTTGTAAAAAATATAAGCATCCGATAGACCAATTTTGACTGTATGATTCGAAGTTGAAATATTAACAGTCGGAATTTTTTTATAATTAAACATAACTTGCCCATCTTGGTTCAAAACAACTTGAAATGTGTACTCTCCATCTTAAAAAAAAAGAGGGTTAGCTAAAAATTTTTGATCACGTGTTTAAATGTCTATTACTGTTCGGTTGATCTTGTAATCTCAAATTTTCCCATGTACAGATAAAATGAGTTGTATTATCAACATATTTGATCATACTCGAATTGCTTAAAGTCGGATCGAAATTCGCCATTAACGGAGCTATGTACTGAGCCTTTGTGATCAACGGATTCATCAAAGACCCCACGTACAAAAACCCACCAGTTGCTACAACTATTTGATCAAGCAAATGACCGTAATAGGGAAACTTAAATTTAAGCTTAACAATAGTCGCTTTTAAATAATTTTTGGACAAATCATGATCCCGTTTGACCTCGTGTAAAGCAAACTGAGGCAAGTCTACATTAACCCAATTTATACTTTGATCCAATTCAGCTCGTATCACAGTCTCATGATAATAACTCTTGTTATCTTCAAGTATAGTTTGTTCACTGTTGTTTACATAAGTGTGTCGTGTAAAATAATTCGGAGGGGTGCTCGTTAACCTACTGAGAGAGTATACATCACATGACCGTTGTAATCGGTTATACTCTCTTGCGAATTGTTCAAAATTAGCCTTGAGTTCAGGCAATGCCTCGGCCATGTTTTTGTAATTGTTTTTAATACACGAGTATGCTTCGTCTATTTCGGCGCAATAGTCAAAATTAGGAGGGACTTCAGTGAATGTTAAACCGATGTGATGACGTTCTTTTAAGCACAAATCGACACCTAAGAACCACTCCCGAACTGATTCTAAGTTCCTTGAATTGTTTGAAAAAAGACATAAATTTGTCATGTTTGTTAAAAAACTTGTGATTAGTTTTAATGGGGTTGTTTCAGGGTCTTTAGTACACTGGTAAGTTTCGATACGATCTTGTACACATTTGTAAGCTTCGTTACAAGTAATTGAGTTGAATGTGTCGTAACGTTCAGTGAAACAAGTGTCAAAGAACACGTTTGCTGATATACAGTAATCTTAAAAAACAATGTTAAACGGGTCTAGGTAACACTAGTTGGATTTAACTTACGACAATTCCGGTCTAGGATCAAATCAGCTGTTTCTTCGATTAAATCACGTATACGATTCATTTCAGTTATTTCAAAACACATGTCAAATATGTCAAATGCTTCCCGGATTCGATCGATCAAATGATGAGATTTTCTGGAAAAAAAAAATCATTGAAAATTTATAAATTAGAGCAGGGTCAAAGAGGACTTACGAGCAATATTTTTTGTTATCGACTTTAGGTTGATTCAAATAAGCCGGTCCGTATTCATTAACCGAATTTAGGATATTGTTAAGTTTTCGAAGGTATTCGTTTTCGGTCGGGATAATGGCACACTCAATCGGGACTTGAAAAATTAAGGTTTAAACTTCGAATACAAGACTTACAAAGACTTACATGAACAAAAATTTTCATTTCGCAATATCTCATAGATGTTCAAGATCCATATAGTGGGGGTGTACATGTTCTGTTGTTTGCATAATTCGACCAAATTGAACGATGCAATACAATCCAAGATCACCCTTTAAAAAATAAAGTTAAAATTAGATCATTCAAGTCATAATATAGCCCGATGCAAACTGAATTTATAAAATCTGACTTCATAACCGTGTTCCCCACGTATGAAAGCTTTAAGTTGCTCATTTTTTTTCGGGTCAAAAAAGTATGTAGTTTTAGCGTTGGAGGGTATCTAAGGTTCAATCTTGAGTTGACATCAATAAACTGCTATTAACTGTTTCAAATGACCTCATATTTGATATTTATGGCATAGATTCTGAAAGAGCACAAAATTTTACACAAGCTAAGCTTACATTTAGGCTAAAAAAAATATCCTGAGTGCTTTTAATTGAGCAAAAAAAGGGAAAAAGACGATTTTTTATTGTTTTTCCACATCTAGGCTGAAGTAAGCCAATTAAAGTATACTTTTGAACTGCTTAGCTTGTAGAGCAGACGATTTTAATACATTCTGACCCCTGGTATAGTTACTATGCGTCTAAAAAGTTCTGTCTTAAGCCTGGGACATTTAAACTTATAATAACTTACTTGCAATCATCGCTTTTAGCAAAGCATTCGTTAAGTTTATTCTTAACATTTGAAAATAGACAAAACTCGTTTGAAACAGCGACACTATTTGTCAACTGCCTTGGTGCTGATTCTAAAAAATGTAAATTTTTCATCAACTCATCAAGATCACGTTTAGTCCGATTCGATTCAATATACAAAATAGTCTCATCATTAATCGATTTTGTTAACAATGTTTCTTTATTACTGAGCTCGTCTGTGTCCAAAACATATTTATATTCGAGACCATTTTTCATTCCGAATTCGTCTCCGTTTACGGCAAAATAATCAAAACCTTAATAAAAAAAACATTAGACACCCGGGACTTATCGTCGACATAAGGGCTTACTTTTAAATTGACTGGTCAATAGCGGGATAAGGAGTAGTACAAACGTGTGTAACGACAACATTTCGAACTGAAATGTTTTTAATAAAATCTAAAAAACAATGTCTCTCTTTAAAAACAAAATGTTTACGATCTTACCTTTGTTTAACGTGAAATTAGTAAACTCAAACTAATTAATAAGAAGAGTCTATAGTTTTGTTTATGTCTATCAAAAAGTTTATAATCAATAGTATGTCATTTTTTTTTATGAATAATGTAAAATTATCTTTTGTTTTTGTTGTATAGGTGAGAATTAATCCCCTCCCCCTCTTTTTTTTTTGTGTTGAATGACTTCATTTTTTTTACCTTTCTAATCCATTTGATTTTTATGAAAACAAAAGAATTGTCCGAGTGAAAAAAAAAGTCTAGATTCAACCTTGGCTTTATTTATCATAGAGATCTAACAAAATGATAATCTAGACCCGATGTGACTAGGTCACGAGGATTATTATTAATTTGAACGTGTCCCCTTTTCTCATGAGCAAGTCTCTCAAAATGTTTTTTAAAAAATTCAGAAAGCTAATTTAACCATTAAGTCGCCCTGTTGGCTTAGTGGTTAGGGCAAAAAAGTTAAGGCAAAAAAAAAAAAAATTTGAAAATCTCATTACATTGCCCTGAGATTGTTGCTTTTCAAACAATTCTGCCAATCGATCTTCAAAAGACCTTCTGATTGCACAAGTATACTAGGTTTAGACCACTCTTTGTGGCTCTAAAAGTTGACAGAGTTGAACAAATTTATTATATACATAAAATATTCTTCCTCAAGCAGTTGTTGAATAGTCCTCTTTGTCGGGATGTTTTTTTTCACTTAAGATCCACTTATGTGAGTTTTGATCCGTCATTTTGTAAACAGCTAAGCAATTTTGAAAATAAGACCCACTATAGCTTCAAGACAAGTATCATAATGTTTGGCATACATAAATACCTCGGAGATTAAATTTTTAGCCAAATCAATAATTCCAATCATGAAATATCACAAAGAATAGCATTTTAAAAGGTGCTTGCAAACTCGGCTAATGATCTCCCTCAAGACATATTTTCGGATATGAGATATGGGTATTAAAATGTAGGAAATTGCAGTTTATTTCTTAAAAAAAACAATTTTTGACCGATTCGAATTCATGTTTCATTGGCCTTTACGCCTATATTTCCTAAAACCAGACTTTTGACATAAGAGGTAGCTTGGTTCAACAAATTTATAAAGTCTATTATATATGACACGTTCAAAAAGCTTACCCAGACAGCTAGTGACACTAATTGGACGATAGTTTGATGGATCAGAGGTATCCTTAGATTTTTTGAGAATCCCATTAAAACTGGTGTACCAAAAGGCTCAGTTATCAGTCCTCTTCAGTATCTTTTTTAATCATATCCCAAAGAGAGTTCAAAGGAATGCAAGTTCTCTCTCTTCGCGGACGACTTAAGTACCTTTTTCATTTATAGGGATAGGGGTGATCTTAATAACCAAGTCAAAAAATATCTTAACGAAATAGAACCATGGCTCTGCAAATGGAAGATGAATATCTCTACTAAAATATCTGCATACATGATCTTTGCAAGGAGACACATACCACTGGACAAATTCGAATTCCGCCTCTTTCAAAAAAAAATAGCTAAAGTGAAAGATATAAATTCTTATGAATCAGGCTAGATGACAATTTATCTTTTGTAACTATGATCGACAAAATAAGAGAAAAGTGCAGATTAAGATTAGACACTATCAGAATTCTATCTAAAAAAAGCTGGGGTTTGGACTATAAGACATTGAATTCATTATATAAATCGTTGGCAGGGTCGATAACGGATTACGCTTTTCCTTGTCTAAATTTGATATCAGAAGTCAAGATAACTAGACTTGAAGCAATACAGAACGCAGCGGTAAGATCAATCCTAAAATTAAAATTCTAAAACGAAAGCTAAAAAGCTACCATTGATGCCAGGACCAATATTGACCCGGTTAAAAAAATCCGTAAATTTAAAATCGGGTAAAAACGCAATCCTTGGAAAGTATGCCTTTTTGCACCGCTTAGCACACCATAATTGAAAAAAAAATTGCAAAAGTAGCCTCATAGATTTATGCAGAATCGTCTCTTGTTGATGCTAGACTGTCGAAAAATACGGGTATCGGGGGTTTCCTTGGACTAGATACGATTTAACTGAAAAAATGCTGTTTTTTTACCCGATTTTAAATTTACGGATTTTTTTAACCGGATCAATATTGGTCCTGGCATCAATGGTAGCTTTTTAGCTTTCGTTTTGAACCTTCAGGGCAAGAATATTTTTTACCATTCATGAGATCTAAACTGTTTTAATATAGCACCTTTACACTTAGTACCAAAAAGCGTAGGGGTAGCGAAAAAATTCTTGATTTTTCACCCCCATCAAAAAATTTATTTCTTGGGTTTTTTTGGGTCGTAGAGATTACAGCTATGATTTTGGAAATGACAAATTCAGATACAGTGTAACCTCGATTTTGTTACCCTCTATTTTGTGAAACCGCGATTTTGTGAAATAAAAAAGAGAGACGCTCCTATTAAATTTAATGTAATTCTGGTTTGAATTTGTGAAATTTTTTGCTGTTTTAAGATCAGATGAATGTCATCAGAAAAATACAACCAAGAATGCAATTCAATTCGAACTAAATAAGGAAGTGGTTCAATTTGAAAATGGTGCTGTATGAGCCATTATGGACTTCGGCTCTTTTGTATCTTTGATGGGAGACTAAACTCTTGCTTGAAAAAAAAACGGCGGGTCTACTCGATATTATCGAAATATCTGCCTTTTAAAGTAGATTTACCTCTACAATATTTGTACTTTTTGTAAGCGACCAACCATTCAGATGATCACGAGACCCTATCAAAGACAAATTCTATAAAGATAAATGTGGATATGATGTTGTTGAACTCTTTATGAACAGTTTTTTCGGTATTGAAGGTGAGCATAGATGAACAAAAAGCTTAGGAATATAAAACCGTAGCTCCTTCTGTTCCCCGAACTTCTGAATGGGCTCAAAATGAAGTTAAGCTGGTTTTAAGAAAGCACTCTAATGGCGTCGCCAGTCCTGTCTGTGAATAAAATGAAAATGAAAAATTAAGTGCGACCTATCAGCTTGTTGAAATTTTCTTGCTCTATCAGAATACTGCACTGGTTCTGAAAAAAAGACGAACCGTACTTCATACCGGAGCGTACCGTAAACTAAGGTCCTTCATTTTTATTTAAAATTTCAAAAAAAAAAAATTTTTGATTCTTCATTCACTAGACTAAAAGAATAAATAAATATTTTGAATTACCGTAATCCCCACACAATCCCCTTTGGCCAATGCACCTTATTAGCGATAAGCAGAGACGACGAAAAATAGCCTTGTTTTTTCAAATTTTTACATTTTCAATGTAAAGTTATATTTTTTAGAGATCTACTAACCTGGTCGTTCACATGTTCTAAAAATAAACGTTCATGAACATTCATGAAGAATACATTTTCAAAAAAAACATCCATGTATTTCAGAATACATCAAGAATACACGAAGAATACTATAAAAAACACCATTATGCTCTGTGGTCGTTAGCCATCTATCAGCGACCAATTCGATACCTCTCTTGTACCATTCCTGGCTTTTTGAGCTAAAAAACTCAAGGCATCCAGCTTCAACTTGGTCTTGTTTAGTTAAATTCCGCCCAAGGAAATGAGCCATTGAACGAAAAAGATGATAATCAGAAGGGGAAAGGTCTGGATTATATGCTGGATGAGGGAGAAGTTCAATCCCTTCCAGCTCTACAATTTTTATCTCTACAAAACTACATTACTGTTTTCGGAAAACTTTTTAAACATTTTTATTCCTCCAATTTCCCTGTATTCTCGATGTATTCCAGATTACATGGCCAAAACCTACGTTTGTGGGATACATGAATGCCAATTTATGAAAATGGTCCGAAAAGTTATGAAAGGTCTCGAAAAGATATGAAAGTTTATGAAAGAATATGAAAGGTTCTGAAAACTTTTGAACATTCTGGCGAATTCGGATGAACGCGAACGTTCATGAATGTTAATGAAAGGATTTGAACGTTCATTTTTGGAACATGTGAACGACCAGGTTAGTAATTATATTCTTATGCAATTTAAGCTTCCAAATACGTAATAAGCATAAAAATTTCGAAATAGTCTAATTTTGTCCGCACTTTTCCACAGTTTTTCGCAATTTTTCGCAGTTTTTTGCAATTTTCCGCAATTTTTTGTTGTCTCTGGCTATAAGATAGGAAATTTGATTCGAAAAAAAAATATTTTAGAGTTCACAGTTATGTTAAAAATAGTTGCTAAAATCTTTTTTTTCAAAAATTGAACTTTTTTTAAAACCGAAAATGAGGATCTTGCGGGGGATTACGGTAAGTTAAATTTTATGTTATTTTTTTTTGTTATTTTTATGCACAATCGGCTAATTTTTAAACTTTTTTTGAAAGTTTTATGGGAGGTAATGGTATGGCACGGTATGAGGTACGCCTTTTTTTCAGGAGCTGTGCAGTATGCATCAGCATGTGACAGATACCTGCAAAAAAAGCGAATTTCTAACACGAAACTGTTTTTTTGTCTCCATAGCGAAAACAATTGTCTCTGATTTTCATATACGTTTGAAGGCCATTGCCAAATTATTTAAGAAATACCGAATTTTGATAGTATTACTCCTACACTTGAGCAAATTCCTCCTGTCTGAATCCTTTGATTCACTGCTCGCCGGGTAATCAGAGATTAGTGTCTAGGGGATAAGTTGTAAAGTCGATACAAAGTTTACTTCCGATGTATATTGTCTCATAATACATAAGCAATAAGAAATTACATCTTTTGCTGAGTCTTGAGCTTTCTGGTTAAAAGACTAACTTGCTGACCGCTTAAAGCAACCATGATAAACTCAATGTATAAAGTCCCAATACGGAATAAAAGATAACTTAATATTTTTATTCAAAATGCTACAAAAAATGGAAAAAATTTATTGCAATAAAAAAAGTCTTCATTCATTTACAGTGCTTTCAATGTCGTTAAGATACAATACATTCACTTGAGGTTTACCTTTAGAAAAATAAAAATTATAAACAGACTTTTATGGGGTAAATTTGTTTTAAAATCTTACTCGATCCTAAAATTCGTTTTTCGGACACTTTTAGAAAAAAATCATTAAAATAAATTTTTTAAAAATTCAATTAGAACTTACTTGAAGACTCTTGAATATGAAGCAACTTGTCCACAGTCTTTTTAATTTCATCAATTTTATTTCTCAAATCATCAGGTTCTGTATAAGAATTGAAAGATCCTAAACGACCCTCTATATTCGCCAATGCATCACTTAGACTCTCATATTTATAATTAAGCTGATTAACCGATTGATTAATGGGATCAATCAAATCTTTAATACCAACATCATCTTTTTTGGTATCCGGTCTATATTTTACGTTATACTCATGGGGTATTTTTTGTAAACGTCGAACATATACGCCATCCCATAGACCTTTTTCTATCTTTAACATTTCAGATGCCCGTTCCATTAAAAAAAAAGCCCTCGAAAATGAATGAACTCGCTCAAACGTTGTTGATAACAATGCTATAAAAATGTTGACTAAAATCAATGTAGTAGCACCAATGTAAAGACCAACTATAAAGTCTGATATCTCATTGTCCAGCTCGTTGTATTGATCATATGGAAAATCGCCTGCACCAAAAGTTGCTGTGAACAAAAAAAAAGCCGCTTTGTTATAACTTTGCATTCCTTCGATCAAAGTTGTGTTATCAGCCGAACATGAGTCTGAACCTGGAGTACATTGAACTTTAAGGCCATTACCAAATAGCATGTAAAAACTGCTTGTAAACGGTATCCAGACAACTATAAATGCCAATAGCCAAACAATTATGTCTCTTACTGAAATAAAAGATTATTCCAAGTCTTTTATTAATTATCTAGTCTTATGGTTACCTATAAAGTAGAGGGTCATTACCAACATACCAAACGGCTTTGAAATTAAAATTGAAGTGTTGAAAAAAAATATTAAAAATGTTGTTAAATTTACCTCCCATAAGGTTCTGGCTGATTTAAGAACACGTAAGGATACAATTAGAACTGTTACGGATGTTATTCGAATATGATTTCTTGCAATTGTTTCATTATGATTTACAATATCAGCTAAATGAGTGCCTAAGCTTGTTATGAGAAGAATTATTGAAACAACGTCGAACAAGTTCCTAATGGTTATAAAATTTAGATTTGATCGGGGTGTAGGTTTTAAGTTAACTTACCATCCGTCCATTAGATAAAAACGTCTAAAACTTGTTGATTTTTGACATAAACGTTCCTCATTTTTTAAATATTCGTTTTGATTTTTGTCTCTTGGATGGACTAGTGAACCTTCGTCAAGAATTTCTTTTAACCGTTTGTCAGTTATTTTCTAAAAAAGGAATATTAGTAATTTATAAGGGCTATTTGACTGGAAAAAGTCTTTTTTGATCGTTTTCACACTTTTATGGCTTTAAGAAAAAGTTATTTCATCTCAATATGGGTTCCAACGTAAACTAGAGCTTTTTAGCTTTAAGAAAATATCCACAAATTATTATAGCATATTCCAAGAGTGTCTTTTGAATGTTTTTTAGCAATAAAGCACCTCTGCAAGGTACGGTACGCTTAGGTACATTTAGTACGGTAAGGTACGGTACGCTTTGTTTTTCATGATACGGTTAGGTATGTTTGGTATTTTTGGTACGGTACACTGCGTTACGGCTAAGCTTGCCACCAAAAGTTCGGTAGAAGTTCACTCAGATCACTTTTTTCTTGAAATAAATAAAAATCGGGTCAAAAATACCTGTCGGGCGTTCTAGGTAAATTTTTTTTTACTCGGAAAAATTTTAGATCTTTGCTAGATAAACATAAAAATTTGATTTTTTTTAGTTTTGAATAGTAGGTCTAGTCCGAAAACTTTTTGAAAATTAGTTTATTCTCTGAGAAATAGCTTAGAAACACATTAAAACGGGTCAGAAAGACCCGCCGGTGTTGATTCTAGTGTTAATTTTTCAGGGATTTGAAATGCAACAGAATCGAGCATCACGCTGTATTGTAAGTGTCCAGACAATCGAAATAAATTGCTGATATTTTTGATAAAAAACTTAACATTGCCAAAAAAGGGTGTGTAGAACAGTGAAAATTTAAAAAAAAAATTTACTTTATTGTGTAAACGTTGGTCAACAGCTTCTTTGACTTCAAAAAATATTATTCCAACAACTCCAATTATACCCAAGATCTTAAAGATTAAAATTTCTAATTTTCATAAAAATTATTAACAGAGTGTGTGAATGTATACAAATAGAATTATTCTCCATGTATCTTGTGGTAAATTGTAAATATATCGTTGATCATACGGTATTAAAACACCCCATAAATTCCATACAACACAAAAGAAAAAAACAAAAAAAAATTTTATAAACGACCAATACCAATACATAGTTTTCCATTTGTAATCAATAAACTTGCTTATTACCGGATGTGTTATCAATTCTAGATCGTGTTTTTCAACAATATATTCTAACTTTAAAAGGAAAGTTTTTATCAAAAATTTTTTGAAAAAAATTCTCAGAAACAAAATGGCGGACCACTAATCTTCATTTTTTAATCTCTCTAAATCTTTAAAGTATGGTTCGGGCAATTCAAAACGTCCACGCTATCAAAACTTTGCTATTTCAGATTCGGAATCTGCGTCCCAAAAAAACTCTAAAATTGGGGGTATTTGGTACTTAGAAGGACGAGATTCGATTTAACTGGAATTATGCATATTTTTCCGCTTTTTTCCTATGATAAAATCAGACATTATTTTGTAGATTAGAATATGCGCTTTCAGAATATATGCCCATTATATATGATTCATGATCAAATAGCTGAGATTTCGGCAAGAAATGGTGACCAACTTACTCTTGTTCAATAAAACTATTGGAAGGGGGGTCAAAAAAAATTTTTTTTTAATAAAAAATACATTTTTAGAGGTTTTTAGGGACGCAGATTCCGAATCTGATATCGAAATAGCAAAGTTTTGATAGCGTAGAAGTTTTGAATTGCCGGAACCTTAGTTCTAATACTTTTTCTTGATTTCGCCATTTTGTTTTTGAAAATTTAAAATAAAATTACAATTGATTTAACATCAGCGACTTTATGAGTTCTCGTGTTGGTTACCATACTCTTCTCTAATGGAATAAGTTCTAACTCAATATTTTTTAGATAATACGTGTCTTTACAATTATATTGATCCAATTTTCTGTAATTATCCAAAACTTCTGGTGCCTATAAATCTATTTTATCATTTAATCACATCATTGAATATCTATATCAAGCTTACTAGACTTCTACATTTTGCAATAATCCAAAAAAGAGCCTTTTGTCCATTTTTACTTACAACTTTTTCAGAACATTCGTGTTTCAATAACAGTTTTACAGTGTCCAAACGTCCGTATTCAGCGGCCAAGTATAACGCTGTACGGCCTAGATAATCTCGAGCCTCTTTTTGCGCACCGTTTTCTAATAAAGTTATTAAAGCATTGTTCGATCCGTTTTTAGCAGCTAAATGAAACGCTGTTTGCTCTCCACCATAAGACTTAGTCTCAATATAATCTTCAATCGTACCCTTCTTTTCACTCTCGTCTCTGTTCAACTCTTCCTTTTTTTCATCGATTAAAAATTGTACTAAAAATTGATTATCATAAAACGCGGCAGTGTGTAAAATATTAACACCGTAATAATTTTCTTTTGGTTCCCATCCTTTATCTTTAAGATAAATGTAAAGTTTAACAGCGTCTTCTTTGGGTCGGAGTTTAGCGACTAAATGAAATACGTTATCCTCTTGATTTTTTGTTTTATAATTTCGATTTGCACCTCGGTCTAATAGATCTTCAATTTTATCAATTTGTCGTTCATAATCAAAATGTTTCAAGTTTGATAAATAATCATAAAGTTTGTCGATTTTTTGATTTTTATCTCTGTCTTTTTTTTCTTTTAAAATTGTGTTTTCAACGTGGATTTTAGTGCATGTGAAACGGTTCATACATCGGGATATAAATCCGTTATTTTCATCTACAATTAAATCATTTGTTGAAGAAGTTGCGTTATCTGTGTCCCAGTTTGCATCCATTTTTTTTTGGTTTTCAATAAAAAATAAAAGTCAATTTAAAAACTGTTCTGTTGAATGTTAGTTTTATTGTTATTACTAGGTTAGCATGGTAACGATACTGTTATTTTTTATATTTCTATTGAGAATTATTATGTAATTATAATGAATTTATAACAAAAGGTAAATTTTAATTTTATCAAATATTTATTTAATGATGTTAAACTCATCTTGGGATATATTTTTTATGATCCTTGCTTTTGGAATTTGTTTTAAAAATAATTGCCAAAGTATAGTGCCCCAGATCATAAAGTCTAGTCCAAAGAAAAAGAAAAATTTAAACAAAAAAAATGCTTAACTATAGGTAATCAGATATGCTGATTTCAAATCTGAAGAATTTTTTTCATTCTCAGTTACCGTTTAATATTTTAGAGACAATATTTCTGTTAGAAAATTATTAAAATCTCAGGTCTAGGAAATTTCGCAAAACTGATATTATATTCGTAATCAGCGTATATAAAAAACTTAGAATTGTCCAATTTTGAAAAGTAAATGAAAGAAGGAATTATGACCAGTGAAGGGTCATTTTAAAGTAGCCTTTAAAGGGGTTTGTTAGGGGAAATGTCTCTTTTAATGGAATTTTATTTTATTGAAGATCTTTTCCATATATCGCCTGAAAGCTGACAAAATTCTGAACATGCTATAATTATTATTATTGCAAAAAAAGTATGATGGTTATAAGAATCAACAAGAAAAGATGGAAAAATGGTGTATTTTTAGAGTTTTTTTTTAACAACTCTTGAAGAAATATTTCTAAATCCCCAAAAAATATTAAAAGTTGTAGATCTGAATGTCCTCTACAAAAGTTGTTAGGCTCTTGACGAGGGTCCTATTTATACCTTTTCTACGACCCCACCCAAGAACATATACTTTTGGCTCATGTCATGTTTTAAGCTTTTTGGTCGGTTTTTATAAAATTTAAAAAATTTTATCGAAATCTACGGATCAGAAGACCTAGAAATTGATGTAAGCATGATGAATTATTGACCTGTTTGGCCTGTAAGGAATTTCAGTGCAATATAAAAGGCAACAAGTTGCCAAAAAATAAATTTATTCAAAGGACACATTTCAGACTCTCAAGATATCAGTAATTGGGTTTTCTGACTCGGAGAATTCGAAAAAAATGCTCAAATTTTACATAAAATGGAAAAAAACACAAAACATATCATAGTATATGTTCTTTAGTACGATCGCACGATATGTATATAAAGGACACTCGCCAAGAGCCTACTAAGTTTTATAGAGGAAGGGACGAGGAACATTTTAAAAATAAAATTGGCTTTGTTGGATGTTTTTTTCGGGAGTTGTTACATTTTTTCTGGAAAAATGATATTTTTTTTAAAAAAAATAAAATGAGCTGTAGCAAAATAAGTTGAAATTTTTTTTTTATTTCCAAAAAAAAGTTAACTAATCAAATTTAATGTACTCTTAACGCTTAAAGCAAAAAAAAAAAGGCATGTTGACTTTGTTTTCAGGACTTAAAGCTCATAACCCTTAAAAATCGATGAGGGTCTGGTACATATACTCGACTTGGACCTATAGTTTTTTTCGTGAAAAATTCTTTTTTTTCGCTTCTAAAAACCCTAAAATAGTAATTTTGGGTGTTTATTTTGATCCCTGACCGACTAAACTTTATGATCTGGGGCACTTTATGCTTGAAATTTATTTCAAAAAAATTATAAATATCGATTTATTTAAGTTCCTTATCAAATTTTGACCCTGTTCAAAAAAGGGAATGACTATCTAAGTCTTTATTGGAGCAAGAGCTAGAAGATTGTGAACCAAATTTTCCTAAGAAGTTGTTTGAAATCCGAGTAAATAGATCAAATCGAGAGCAAAAAGTAAGTTTGGGTGCTTATCCTATCTATTTGTCATTACATAAAGTACATTTCACACCAGTGGTACCTTATAACCATTATTTTTATTTTGTTCCTATTCCTAACGTTGATCATTTGAAATATGTTTAACAAAGACATTTTAAACAAATTTGAGACAAATGTGTTATAAAGTAGTCATTTTACTATGAGCTCTACTCTTTCACTTTTCCATTAAACCACTCAAAATGTAAGATGGCAATAAGATGTGTCATGGGTTATTTGACATTCGTCAATCCAGTTCAATAATTTTTAGAAGATCCATTGATTTTATGTCAGCTTGGAGATGCTCGACCGAAAGAAAAAAACAGAACAGTCGCTAAAATGCAAGAAATATCACAGTCATTAATTTTACTTTAATTTGGACAGAGACATAAAAATCAAAAACCACAAAGATAGTGTTGTCATTTTCAAGGAACTATTTTTGACAAGCGATAATAATACATTGAAAATATTTTAAACAGGACACGATGCTTAAACCTCTGGTTATAAGCTTAATAATATAATAATATGATCTTGTACTTGAAGATTAAAAAATAACGAAAAAGTTCGAACGACAACACTATACAAAGATGATTGATTTGTATATAACATAATAAATGATTATATTTAAAAGTGATTCTTTCAGTTTTCCTAAAAATGAACCTTATTTGTACCGTTTTTAGCACCCAAAATCGAGTTTCAAACTATTTTTGGAAAGAGATATATGTTTTTTAGAGCTTTCATATACGATAATTTCGATTTTTTGGTCAGAAAGTGACAAATCCCTCATCTTTATGGTTTTGATTTTTTATGCCTCTTTTCGTCTTCTTTTTTAAATGAAATAAAGCTTAAAATGAAAAAAATAAAACCATAGATTTTTACAAAATTTTATATAGTTTATTGAACAAAAAGAAAAAAAATATGCTCATAAATGATCCCTGGAACCAGTGGCGGATCCAGAAACTGAAAGGTGGTGACAGCCAGAGTTCGCCATACTGTAGATCCGCCATTGCCTGGAACTACATACAATTTGACAAAAAAAAAGGCTTTTTTTTACAATTTTAGCCCAAGTAGGACTTCCCGTAAATTTTTTCTCCCATCCATTCTGACCACAGCTTCAATGGTAGCTTTTTAGGTTTCAACGCATAACTTCAGATCATAAATATCATTTCCCAATCATGAGATATTAGGTGTTTAAACAAAGCACCTTATCATCAGGCTGTAAAAAGCAGAAAGGTTGGGGTAAAATTTTTTGATTTTTTACTCCCATGAAAAAAATCGAATTTTTTGGGGTTTTCGAGGTCGTAGATTACGGTTCTGATGTCAAAAATTACAAATTCAGATAGCTCTTAAGTTTTGAATTTCCTAAATTTTAAAATTTTAAATAATGCACTTTTACCGAACTTTTGGTTGACATCGAACCTTACCGTAGCCGAACCACTGTTCCAAATGCGCAGCTTATTTACCCTACCAAAAGAGAAGCTTAGTAGAAAGAACCAAAAATTAGCCTTATTTGTTTACCTAGTTACGTAAAATAACAATGGAAAAAAATGATGTTTCTTCTGATGACAAATATTTGAAGGGATGCATTACCACTGTATGACGATAAAAAATTATTCAATAAAAGCACTCGATGGCCTAGGATGTGATTCCATTTGCCTAAAAAAGATTTTGAATACTCTTTAGAATTGAAATCCTTATTAATTATTTCAAATTATGTTGAAATCACGTGAACAATGCAAACTCTTATGATAACACAATGCATTCATTGTATAACAAAAACAATCAGCTAAAAAAAAAATGAAAAATTGCAAATTTAGATCAAATTTTTAAAAAAATTCAAAAACACTTTTTAAAATCAATTTTATTTTGAAGAAATGAATCGCCTTTTTACTTTGGGCTCTCGAGTCACTCAACAAGTTTTAAAAAATCAAAATAATTTTAAAAAATTTCAAATTCAATCATGTGAGTTTTGTTATCACTCATAAAACCCTAATCGTATTTTTTTTAATTTTTATTCTCTCTGTTTCATAAAGTAAGAAACGCTTTTATTCAAACACAAGACACACCGAATCCAAATAGTTTAAAATTTATACCACATGAAAAAGTACTTGATGAAGGTAAAACAAGATTTTTTGATAATAGAGACTCGGCTAAAGTATCACCACTAGCAAGGTACAACTCTCTTCACTCAAACCTCTTCAAAATCTTAAATTTTTATTTTTAAAGAGAACTTTTTCGAGTCGAAGGAATCAAAAGTGTTCTCTTGGGGTCGGATTTTATTACTGTGACCAAAGAAGACGATGATCGTGTCGAATGGAAGACTCTTAGAGCCGAAATTTTTGCCATCATAATGGATCATTTTGCTATGAATCTCCCGGTAATAAACGAAGAATTGGACAAACTTGTCAACAAAGAAGGTCAAACTGAATCTGATCATCATGCGACTGATGAAAGTTTAAGTGAAGAAGATAAAGAAACAGTTGAGTTGATAAAAGAGTTACTCGATTCGAGGATAAGACCGACTGTACAAGAAGACGGTGGTGATGTAGTCTTTGTAGTAAGTTTTAATTTTAAATGTAAAAGTCAGGTTGAACTAAAAAGACTTTAACAAAAGGGTTATGAAAATGGAGTTGTTAGACTTAAACTTCAAGGTTCGTGTACAAGTTGTCCAAGTTCGATAGTCACACTCAAATCGGGTATTCAAAATATGCTTCAATTTTATATACCAGAGATTAAAAGTGTCGAACAAGCAAAGACTGAAGTTGATGAAATAACTGAAAAAGAGTTTACTGAAGTTGAAAAAAAGATTGAAAAAAAAGACAAAGAAGGTGATAAATAAGTCTTTACGAATAACAACTAGTTTCATGTCTCAATTTTTTTATTCTAATAAAATTTTTTTCGGAATCTCTTTTTTTACTTGGTTTAAAAGCTGACTAGTCAAATGGTCAGCGAAACAATATTTATTTATCTTGTTTTTTTAATTTTATTGATGATTAGCTGCTTTTTGAGAAAGAATGCAGGGAAGGGTCTTTGTCAGACTAGCTGACTAAACGCTTAGTTTTAGGTCTTCCGAGACCATATGGTTTCGGTACAAAAATTGTAATAAAAAACAGAAATAAGGTGCAGTCGTAGCAAGACTTCCACACTATCTGAATTTGACATTTTTGACATTATTACTGTTTTCATCGACCCCAAAAAAACCCGAAAAACATTTTTTTATGTTCTTTTTACACCAAAAACATGTATCACCTGACAATGGTTGCTGTTAACGGTTCAATAAGGTCATTTTTTGGAAAATTGAAAGAATTAGTTTTAAATAAAATCAGCATTTTCCCGAGGATTACGAAAATTTGTCCAGAAAGTTCAAAATTCCTATTATTTTTTGTTTTTGTGCTTTTTTGGTCTTGTAGTGTAAAAAATTGAAGGAAAAAATGAAAAAAATAGCTCCTGAGATTTATAGAGAATCGAATAGTTTAAGCAGAAGCATAAAAACAAATGGGTATGGAGGGTACCCTGTCACTAGATAGGATTTGACTGAAAAATTACATTTTTTTACCGTTTTCACCCGATTACGACTTAAGAGAAATATTTTTTCCGATGGATTAGGGTCCCTACGTCAACGATAGCTTTTTAGATTTCAAGTTGTATATTAAGTTCAAGAATATCTCTTTCTACTCACGAGTTTGCATTAGGCTGCAAAAATCGAAGGGGTAGGGTCAAAATTTTTAATATTTTCCCCATGAAAAAAAATGTTTTTCCGGGGTTTTCGGGTTGGGAGAATACAGTTATTATGTCAAAAATGTCAAATTTAGATAGCTTGTTACATGGTTTCAAACTTTCAGCCTGGGTAAAATTCATAGGTTTTTGAAAATCTCCTTCTGAATGGAACATAAAAATGTTATGATCCACATAGCGTTTTAATCATTGAGCATTTTTCTATCGATTGAGGGGTCGAACTCATTTTTCCGAAGGGTTTAAGTCATGGGCCACGCTTAAGGATCTAACTCCTGGAGGAAAACCCATGTCGGGAATTGACTAATTTTTTAAAACTAGAAGGAACATGGTACAAGTGTACAAAATTTCATTACTATTTGATAAAAGGATCATATAATTTTATTAAATCAACATTTTTTACAGAGAAAGTGTCAAAGTCCTCCAGCCCTCGAATGAGGCCTTAATGAATCGTTAGTATCTATTATCGATTTTAAATTAATCTATACGCCTTATCCAGATTCTGGTAGAGAATTTAATTTTTTACATTTCTGAGTTAACTTCACATTTACTCAATAACTCGATTTTTACATGGGTCGAAAAACTATTGAAAAATTGAAGACAGGGTATTAGTAGAACCCTAAAAAACAGCGTGATGCTTATAGTATCTCTTTAGTCATTAAGTCTACCTTCCATTTTCACATCCGGACTTGGTACCGGCAAAGGTATGGTTACGACGAATAAGAAAATTTTGGTAAGACAAGGTCAATTTTGGGATTTGGAACTAATTTTATCAATTTTTTCATTTTAAATTTTCCGTTTAGAAATGTCAGCCGATTTTTTAGCTGAAAATAACGTATGTGGTCAAACTCTATTACGTCTAGTCGCAAGAGGTAACGCTATAATAGCCGAATTATTTCGTCTAAGCGATTTCATTCCACAATCATTTCGTCAGACAACAAAATACTCCGAAATAATATTCGATTTTAATTATTTAACAAATCAAGTTTATTATGACACATTGATCCAATCAAAACCAGAATTACAAAATTTAGACGATGAATTTAAATTCAATCATTTAGAGATTTTAACTCGTTTCTATTTAGCTTTTGAAAGTATACACAAATACGTTACTGATTTAACACGATTTTTAGAGGACTTAGAAGAAGGTATTTACATACAACAAAATATAGACTCGGTTCTTTTTAATCAAGACGGTAAACAGTTATTAACAGAAGCTGTTTATTTATACGGTCTTATGTTACTTATTGTTGACTTAAAATTCGAAGGGTCTGTACGAGAAAAATTATTAATTGCATATGTACGTTACAGTAACCAAAAGTCATATATGGAGTCCAATATTGACGATGTATGCAAACTTTTAAGAAGCACTGGATTCTCTTTGAACAAACCAAAACCCGCAAATTACCCTGAATCCTATTTCGCAAGATTCAAAATCAATCCCGGGGTTTTAAACCAAATTATAGGTCGACTACGAACTGATGACTTGTACAATCAGATGAACGCGTTCCCCCAACCGGAGCATCGAAGTCACGCTTTATCAATCCAAGCATCAATGCTTTACATACTCTTATACTTCAGAGCTGATATTTTACACAACGAACAAGCTATAATGAGAGAAATTGTTGATAAGTTTTTTCCCGATAATTGGATTTTAAGTATCTACATGGGAAGTGTACAAGTAAATTTAGCCGAGGTATGGGACTCGTATAAAGCGGCTCGTAGTGCTTTGGCAAATACTTTAAACTCGACTAATATTAAACAACAAAGTGTTTACCACATGAATAAACTTAACGAGTGTATTAAAGAAGTTAATGAACATTTAAACGAAGGCTTCTTGACTCAAGAGTATTTATTAACGAGTTTGAATAAAGTACTGAACATTTTACGCAAGTCAAATGTCACTTTGAGATGGTCAATTTTGCACACAAGCCCTCTGAACACTTTAGCAGAGAGTAATAAAAAATTTAAAACGATCCGTGATCAAGTTTTAAAAGACTTTCAATACGAACCAATGAAAATTCTTAATTTATTATTAAATTTATCCCAGTTGGAGTTTAATGTTCGAAACTCGTACCGGTTGATGATTGAACAGAAACAAAATCAATGGGAGTTGTTAAAAAAAGAAGCTAAGGAACGCACACAGGAGCTATCAGAAGTCTTTTCAGGTGAAAAACCGTTGACCCGTATCGCCAAGAACGAGAATTTACAAAAATGGTTTTTGATGATCTCGAACAAAATTGACGCCTTGAACTACGAAAGCTCGGGTACAACAAGCACTGGACGTGATATAACACAACTAGTCAACGCAATTCAAGAAGTCCTTCATTTTCATGAAATCGATAAAAATTTACAAGTCAAACAATTTGTTCAAGATACAGCGAGCTTTTTGTTACAAATGATAAACACTTGTAACATAAAAGACGATGCTTTAATGCAAATACAGACAATTTCAGACTTGTCTTATGCTCTTCAATTGATCGATAATTTTACCAATGAGATGCAGAATTTGATCAAAAACAAGCCAAATTTGGTCATCAAGCTTCGGGCTACATTTTTAAAATTAGGCTATGCACTTGACCTACCGCTTGTTCGTATAACCCAAGCGAACAGTTCGGATTTTGAAAGTGTAACACAATATTATTCACTTGAGCTTGTATCGTACGTTCGTAAAGTCCTACAGATCATACCAACATCAATGTTTAACCTCTTAGCCCGAATTATATCAATTCAGACTAGTAAATTACGCGAAGTCCCGACTCTATTGGACAAAGAAAAGCTAAAAGATTATTCCCAACTTGAACAACGTTATGAAATAAGTCAACTGACTTATTCGATTTCACTGTACACTCAAGGTATTTTACAAATGAAGTCAGCTAATTTAGGGTGTGTGACTATTGATTCGAAACAGTTGTTGGAAGATGGTATACGAAAAGAGCTTGTCAAACAAATAACATTTGCATTGCATCAACATTTACAGTTTAGTGGTAAGAATAGTTTAGAATTGATGCAACGATTGGAAAAGTTAACCGAACAGATAGACGGGTTTAGACGTTCGTTTGAGTATATTCAAGACTATGTGAATATTTATGGTCTCAGAATTTGGCAAGAAGAGTTTTCAAGGATTATTTATTTTCATGTTGAACAAGAGTGTAATAGTTTTACTAAAAAGAAAATTTTCGAATTTGAATCAATTTATCAATCGAAAAATATACCCATACCAGTTTACCCGCCGTTGGCAAATGATTTAAGTGTGAATTTTATAGGGAGATTGGCAAGAGAGATATTGAGAATGACTGATCCGAGGACGACTTATTATTTGCCTAAAAAAAGTGCTTGGTATGATTTGAAGACCAAAGATGAAGTTATTAATTTGAGATTGTTCAAAAAATTGGAGCAAAGTCTCAACTCGTTTGGATTACACGGGCTCGATCGCTTGTTCTCGTTTATGATTGCCAAGGATTTGCAAATAATTGTGTTCAATTTGAAAAAAAATTCAAAAGCAATTGAAGAATCGTTTAAACAGTGTTTTTCTCAAATGGAACCTTTGGATTCAAATTCAAGTAGGCTTTTAGTTTACCTTAGTCATACAAATAGCCTTAGAGAAAAGAAATTTGTTTTCGAAATGGATACCAGTGTCACAGAGATTTTCAGCGTAAAGTTTCTTTAGTGTTTAGTTAAACCCATTGTAATTATTCTGTAAATAAGAGAAGCGGTAAATTTTTTGTATTTTTACCCCTTGACGAAAATTGTTATTCAAGTGTTTCGAGGGTCGTAGATTACAGATATAATGTCAAAAATTTAATTTAAGATCCTTTAACCAGGGTTGGCCAATCATTAAAATACTTAACCAATCCCATAATTTCGCCTAGTTTATAGGTTCATAAAGAACACTTCGGCATTAAGATACAAAAAATTGGAGAGGTTTAAAATTTTGGATGTTATAAGTGTAATCAATGCAGATACTGAAAACCCCGTATGGGGTAAAAATATACTTTTTGCCACCAGAATCCGAGTTGCTCTGTTTAAACATTCAAGAACTCATGACAAAAAAAAGATATTGTTGTTCTTAAGATATGGTCTGAAAGCTAAAAAGCTACGATTGACGCTGGGACTCATATCGATGGGGAAAAAATATTTTCTGGAAGTCGTACACGGGTTAAAACGGTAACAAAAAGGGGAATTTTCCAGTCAAATCATACCGAGTCCCAACATGAGTTTTCTTGTGTCCAAACATCAGGTAGGTAAGAAAAGGTATTTCTACACGAAAATTTTTAGGAGATACAAATCGTGTTACTAGTTTGTATTATATATTCATCAATAAAATAGCCTCAATAGTAATAGGGGGTCTCCCATGATGGGGTAGGTGGTCCCTCCAGTATCGGATAGAAATACCCCTACCCTACCGCTTTTAAAACCAGATTTCGAGGTATTTTATTTAAAAATTTAAGATCTCATGACTGGAATAAGATTTGGTTGATCTGAAAGCTAAAAATTTACAATTGACGCTGGGACCTATTTTTTGGGAAAAAATATTTTCCGGAAGTGGTACTCGGGTAAAAACGGGAAAAAAAAGGAAAATTCTATTGAAATTGAACCGTTTACTTGTTGCAGTATGGTTGACCTCTGGTCATTTTAGACTTAAGGTCACTTTTAATCGACCATTCTTTCAATGATATTTTCTTCGATTTCTTCTCTTATCGAACCTTTGACACTTCTGGACTCAAGCCCTGAAGTCTCTTTTCTTTTTCACCGGCTAAACAAAAGAGCTACGTTGTCAGCTCTTTGAGAAAAATAATTTATTTTTTTTTGTAAGGTTTGAGCTTGAAATTTTACACGCCAATATTGAACAAATTTCAAAAGCTATTCACATTTTTATTGGATATATTCCTACGAGTCGGTCAAATGCAACTTTTAAGAACTAAAATATGCTATCAACTTAACAACGAAGCTAAATTCGACTCAAAACAACTTTTACACGCTTTAAAAACATTCAATAAATCGCTTATGTCCGAAGTAAATGCACATTTTGAAGATCCGAATAATGCATACCCAGACGAAGAGAATCCGCTCCTCTACGAACTAAATCCTTACCTTGAATGTATTGGTCTAGTTGAACCTTTGAAAAAAATTTACATCAAAACAAATGCTTGTGAATATATTTCGTTTATGACGAGTATGATGATACTTTCACAGTTACCGAAATTACCAGTGGTTAAATTGACCGGTAAGCCTTGTTTTAAAAAATTTCAATAGCCTTATATTAATCTTCTCTCAAGTTCCAATATTCAAGGGAAGTTCAACAGAGATTAATGTAAATATGACCAATGTTCCAATGATAAATGTATCAGTCACAAATTCAATATGTCTTGTAACAGGTGCTATAACACTTCTTAAACAATTCAATCCGGATTATAGAAATCAAGTAATAGCAATGTTATCACAGTATGTCAGATCATCAATAGGGTTAAGTTCTTCGCAAAGATTAAGCGATTTACCTGTTGATAATGTTAAAGTTGTAACATTTTTAGACGATTTTATAGACTTTAATGGTTTGGACAGAAAGGTATTTTGTTTTAATTTACTTGAAACCTATCAATTTTTTTTAATGATTTTTATTATTTTAGATTTTAGAGATTTATTTGCCACGGTATGTGATCGATCAAGTTCATTCTATGGTTGCCTAGATTATATTTTTTTTTAAATTTATTTTCTAAATTCATCTAGTCGATTTTTTTTTTAGTCATGTTTGAATTATTTTTTAAATAAAACTTTTTACACGTTAAACTCTTTATTTTCTATCCAAAAAAATTTACAATTTATACGTCAACGCCAAAACTATCTGAATTTTCAAATTTTTGAGATCATTTACAGTCGCGTCAGACTTATATCCCCCTATTTTTCAAGCCATTTTGCGGGAATCGATTTGCATTAAAAGTTATCCATTGGTCTCTCGAGTGACTTAAGTGTGTGGTGATATGAGTGTGACTTGACTATGTGTAATCTACCACCCAGAAAGATCAAACAATGTTAATCCAACTTCTCAGCTTTAGGCGACCATTTTGCTTTATTTTAACATTTTAGTAAGGTTCCGGAAATGTAAAACGTCCACAATGTCTAAGAAAGTGATTTTGGACCTCAAATTCGTAATCTACACATATGGAAACCTATGGACAATTTTTTATTCGGTGTACAAAATAATTTTTACAGACCCTAGGGATCTAAAGTTCATGACCCCTCAAAAACCATATTTTAATTTTTAACCTATAATTTTTTGATTAACCCACCAACTCCATATTATTTATACATATTCTGAAAGATCGAAAAATAAGCGTATTTCCAAGGATCTCTGAGTTATTTGAAGGGGACAAATTCAGACAAAAGTTCCTTGACACCTCAAGTCTCGTGTAGAAAAATTTTTTTTTTCTTATCCCATGGTTTTCATCTTTAAAGATAAAATTTATATTGGTCTAAAGAAAATATTTTTTTCAGGAAAATATTTGAAAGGAAAAGAAAATTTGAATCACTAGGATTCCTGTACAGAACAGGCAGATTATACATATCAGGATTCTGTCCAGGAGTGAAAATCTGGGTACATGGTCTGAAATCCAAAAAGCTCATATTGACGCTTGTACCAACTTCGTAAGCCATACTCGTGTGATAACGGTATAAAAATAGGAATTTGTCAGTCAAATCAAACTTAGTCCCAGAGGATACCGTAAAGTCATAAATTTGTATGCATCTGCTTAAATAAGAGACGATTCTCTACAAATCTCAGAATTTACTTTCTTAAATTTATTTTCCATTTAAATTTATCCATCCATTTAAAGGTATTGGGTATAGGTTACCCGAAAAAATCAGGTATTTGGTTCGGTATGGTGTGGGTGTGGAAAATTCCGATCCAACCCGAAATTTCAGGGTAACCCACACCAAGAAAAAGTTGCGTGACCAGCGGTCAAGCTGGAACCACAATGTTTTTAAAGTTTATTAATTTAAAACGAAAAATCTGAAAATAAAGTTAGAATCTAAAGTTATTTATAGTGTCCATTATGTTCCATGGACGTATAGACGGCTGGTCAACCTGACCGAGTCCGTGATATGCCTCGGAGGGGCGTCAGCAGGATTAGCTGCTGATGGAACATAAGACACACTTAAATGATACACCTGAAAATAAATAGCCTAGGGTACCATTGATGCAAAGAATGGCTCCCGATGAATAATTTAATTACGTTTCCAGCCCAAGAACAAAAAAAGTTAGAAAAGCCTTGTCCTTTTTTTCGAATTCATGTCGAAGAGTCTTTAGTCAGGCAAGCTGGTCTGACATAAGAAACAGATTAAACCTGATGAACCTGGAAAATCTAGCTCTTTTAGGTAGGGATTTATCTTTGCAGAGCTATTCCATCTAGGTAAACGTTCAATGTATAACCTAATATAAAGTTCCGCAAATACTTCTTGCAAAGTTCAGAATACAGACAATGTAAATGGATTTGATTTAAATACGCAAAAATTTTGCATAAGTGATTTCACACCATCTGATTTTACACCGAATGTTTATCTTGATGGAAAAGCTCCGCGTTGGGTAACCTAAAAACTTATTTTTTTAATTGATTTGCAACTCCAAATTGCCAAATTTTTTTCGTAATTTAATTTAATCCGTATTTTCTAAAATACGTTTTTTTGTATTTTCGTTTGTTTTGAAATATTCCAAAAATGATTTTGAGATTCGTTATAAAATTTTTTAAATTATGAATTAAGTTTTCATATTATATATTTATCTAATAAAAGCATAAGCTCGGAAAAGTGAAATTTTTCTTTAATCTAGATCTATTTAACCCAACACACTGGAACAATTCTAAGCATACTAGGGCCCCATTCGTACTATTTGGCGAGGAAAAAATCAGGCACATTTCTAGGGTACCCGGGGGAGCACGGAAGTGTCGGACCTTTTTAAAAAATTTCCCATGTTAAAGGATGGGGGTGACAAAGTGTCGAAATCATACCATGTCTATATATTTTCTGAAAGAGCACAAAAAATGGTGCAGAATGCACCCTTCCTTTACTTGGGAAGCCATATTAGTTTTCGAGATATAGCCTCCCAAAGTCGAAAAAATGGCGTTTTTTTCGATTTTTGCCAAGCGATTCTGAATCCAATTTTGATCCTACAAATCTGAGAGTAGGCTTATTTTGTAGAGAAACTTCTAAACTATAATCCCATATATTTAGTTTCGGGTCGATATATATTCATTATACCCCCCTATGGTACCAAACTTTTTAAAAACCTCAATTTTTCAAGGCTGCCTTTAAAAGTATATCTTTTTAGAATTGATTGTAGAGTGTGATGATAAAAGGTAATATGAGAGAAAATATATCAAAATGTAGGGAATCATCTCCCCTAGATGCCTAGACCAAAATAAAAATTTCCGCGAGTTCAAGGAATTTACACACAACCGCGAAAATCCGGGGAAAATCGAGAAAATTAAACTAGAATATGACGGTCCAGCCTGAATAGAGAGTCAATGCCGCGAAGCGGCACTAATTTGAAAACGCGGCGAAGCCGCGCAAAAGCCACTGAGGCGAGCGAAGCGATGCCTCTTAAGGCGCCGAAGGCGCCCAACTTACCATTTAAAAGGGCAAACTTTTGCGAGACAAAGGCGAGCACCGTTAGCAGCGAAGCTGCACAAGACGAGCGAAGCGAGCAAAAGCCACTACATCCGCGGGTGACTGCGGCTATTCCGAGAGTCTTAAATAAAATAAAGATCAATCTGCCCGCTTACAATCAAAGCAATTAAAGAGAGATCTGGGGGTATAGTGAGTCAAAATATTGACTCGAAACATCTAGCCTGCCAGCCATTAGAAAGGCGGGCGCATGCCCGCCGTGTTAAAGGCTAGCTTCGTCGATTAAAGGGCCTTACGTTAGGAAAAGCTAATCACGTAAATCACATCGAATTATTTTTCGTTTTTCGAAATTTAAATATATAGTTCGAAAGCTGAAAAGCGTGATACTAAGTACTTTTCGTAACCCAACCCTATAGAAAATCGTGTAGGAAAACCCTCGTTCGAGGTAAGACCATCAACGAAACGTTTTTAAACTTCAAAAAAGCAGTAAGCAAGTGGAACTCATCAACTCAAAAAATTGAAACGACCGTTTTTCAAGACTTATGGTTTACACCATAACCGTAACCAAACTTTGATGTGTATTTAAGACTGATTATTCTTCCCATTGTTCGAGGAATTACATTAGTTAATAGATCTTATTTTTTGTTAAGTTTCATTTCTAAAATATTTTAAGTCAAATTATTTTTTCAAGATTCAAACAATTAAAAATTTAAAATCTCATTTTTTTGTTAGACTTATGACAAAATCAGTTCCAAAATTTTCTATGTTATTGTATTTTTTAGATAAAAATGGAGAATAAAGCCGAATCGAGTCGAGCTAAAGAACTTTTTAATAACTATAAAACATATCATATTGTAATCATTTATTTTCCTCTAAAAAACTTTTCTCTGTCTAACCATTTTTGTTTCTAGACCAAGGGATATGCCTTTAACATATCGTACGAACATAAATCTCCACATGTGTATTGTTTATTAAAAATTGTGAAAGAAGGCGCTTTAATTGAAAAGCATTATGGAAAAGGTGATTCTCAAAAATTAGCATATGGTGATATGGCTACAATTTTTTTAAAAGACACAAAATTACATGAGCCTCCATTTGCTAGACCTAGTACAAATATACGTAAATACCCATCTTTATACTAAAATGACTCTTTTTTTTAAATTATTTTTTCAAAAGCGACGGTTTCGTCTGAATTGTCCAAAAGTCAAAAACGAAAACAAAAACGTTATAAACTGAACGTTTTGCCAGATCAAGCAACAACGTTGTTGACCGAAAACACAAATTTACAAAATGGTCAGAGTCAATTGTCAAATGAGACTGATATCTTAAAAGATACCAAATTTAGCGAGGCCCCAAATGCGGTTTCGTCTCAAATGTCCAAAAGTCAAAAACGAAAGCGTCACGTTATGCCAGAAGTTACAACTAACAATTTAGAAACTTGTAATCAAAAATTTTAATATTTTTATTTGAGGCATCGTCATTGAAAGTCTATCTTTTTTAAGGTAAAAGTGAGTTGTCGATAAAAACAGAGACAATCGATTCAAATGAGACTAAGCCCATGAAACGTCAAAGACCAACAAATTCAGCTGAATGTCCAAACACAAAGCATGATGAGAATTGTCCAGTTGAGCATTCAACAGGCTTTATTTATGATCGGTTAAACCCAGTTGAAAGAAAATTGTTTTTAAATAGAATTCGTTTGGCCGCTTCAAATCCCAAATGATTATCCTTCATGGATATTTTGTAATTAATGTAAAATTATCAATAACTATTTTGTTTTTTTTTGCTGTTTAAATTACTTGATTTAGTTAGTTAAATTTCGTTTACTTAAATTTCTACTTTACTTTTTTTGTAATGATTCCGAATAAATGTTAGCTTTATATTAACAAATTTATCTTTCAATTTTTGCCAAAGGTAGGTTGTCCTTGACTCATTCAAACTTCGTGTAGAAATTTTTTTTCTCCCGAACCCATAGCCACAGATACTTTATACAACCTTGGTCATTCGGTCATTCATTTGATATCATTTATACAATCTTTGACTCCGAAAAAACAGAAAATAATTTTTCCTTTTGGGTTAAGAAATTTTACACCTACCCAGCACTTTATGTAGCCTAATTTCATGAGGCTATATTTAAACATTCAGGAACAAATGATTGGTACTAACTATCTTTGATTTAGAGATATCATTTGAAAGCTATAAATCTCTAATTGATGCTTATAACCTCCCTTTTGAGATAAAATTTTCTCTTAAGCCATAATCAGGTGAAAATGGTAAACAACTTTTTGTTTAATATCAATAATTATTTAACTTCTTAAAGAGAGAAACACCAATAATTATATTTTTTATGCATCTTTTTACTTTTCAAAAATATAAAAATTTTATTTAAGAAATACTTTAGGGGAAACCCTGGGTTCGTCCGATTGGCTATCGCCTTTGTTTTAACCTTCATAATTTCGACATTGCTTAAGACACTTTGAGATGATACTGCGAAAATTTAGTCATCGTTTTTTTATTTTTTGTAAACTAAAAACCGAAAATAGTCATGTCAGATAAAGGAGAAGTCAATACTAAGGAATTAACATGTTTGACAAAAAATACAATCCCATGTTTCTTAAAATATTTTTACAAGCGTTAACTTAAACATGGCTTCGCTGCTCAGTACATATCCTGTTTATGCAAAAAATTATGTTTATAACGGCATGTTAATTTGTATTCACTAAAATTTCTGATTTCATCACCAATTTTTTTTAACATGTCTAATTTTGAAATCGATGTTCTAAAAGTTCTTATTCGATTTAAAAATTCTAATCAATCATAAAATTTCTACTTTTAGTCACAATCTTTCAAAAGAAGCTTCTCGATTTTAGGGCTCACCAAAATATGCTAAAAGAAGCTTCGCCGAAACTGCGTCTATTGTTAGGAGAGAATATGTCTTAATGAATGATCCAATATTATGCCAACAAGTAAATAATTACAGGTCACTGGCTTCTTATTACAGTCAAACCTCGTTAATCCGTATGAAAATAGCCCCATCAAATCGTCATACGGATTAAAATATACGATTTAAGGAGGTATTTTCTATTGATAGGAATTACAGTTAGCCTGTGATTTCTATACGAAAAGAGATATACGGATAAAAATGGAAATGGATTAACGAGGTTTGACTGTACATGTTTACATACAATATTCCGGACGATTTAGATTTGATATTAGTTTCCACCGATAGGATGACAAATATCATAGATCTTATCTAAAGATGTTATCATCTTTCATTTTTTTAAAAACAAAAAAAAATTTCCAAATTAACTAATTAACGTTCTCACCTGTATAAATTCATTAGCTAATTAACCTTTGCCTGTATTTAATGTATTATGATTTTTTTACTTGTATTGTTTTAGTTAGTCTTCAGTCAGATAAATAGTCACATTATGATCTATCACATACTCTAATTTACAAATAGACTTAAATATTAAGCGTCCCAATGAATTGAAAAGAGTCTGTATACACTGATAACCATGTTACATCTACATATCAAAACATATTATTTTATTTTCAGAAATTCAGTTGTGCGGGTAAGTGGTTAAGAAAGAGTAGCCCCTTACTGCTTGGTTGAGTAATGTAGATCTGAAGACCAAAAGTTTACATTACAAACGCTCTTGATTGTTAATTTATTGTGACAGAGCTAAATTTTACCAAGTTAACTATTGTCGAAAAGATTAGAAGAGCAGGTTAATCAATAAAAAAAATACCTTCAATATCTTCATAATCTAGAAATTTAATTACTGATCAGAAGTTTTAATGGACATAAGAAAAATTAGAAACATTAATAATTTTAGGAAAATTAAGAGAATTTGGTTTTTGTTCCAGTAAAATTGGTGTTACAATCAGAAATTTTAGTTAAAAAAAATAAATAGCCTGTTTATAACGTTTCCCCAATATCAAGGACCTTTTAATTATCTAAAGCAATCCCAAAATGGAAAGACTTACTAGTATAAATCCTTACTAGTCCATTATTTTTTTCTACTCATCACAAAAAAAAATTTGTTTTAAATTGATTTTTGCTTAAGTGATTAATGTTTGTGGGGAGTTAATAATCCCGGATTTTATTAACTTTTAAGAAAGTAAAAAAGCCATGTCCTTTTTAAAATTAGGCTACATAAAGTGCTGGGGTAAGTGTAAAATTTCTTAACCCTATTGGAAAAATTATTTTCTGTTTTTTCGGGAGTCAAAGATTGTATAAATGATATCAAAAATTGAAAACTTACCAAGAAATTTTCTAAACACTAACTTTAATAAAAGGAAAATGGATTTTTTGTTTTTATTTTTTAAATTATGTTATAGACTTCGTATAATTTTAAATTTTAATTACGGATTTTGATATTTTAAAAGAAAATTGAGATTAAGAGTGGGGAACTTCGGTGAAATCAAAAAGGGGGGAAATGTTCATGAACGTTCATGAATGTTCACCAATGGAACACGTGAATGGCCACAACAGTAAATAAATATTTATTGCATTTTTTTTAACGAAATTTAAATATTCTAAACAAACGGGTACCATTATCTCCTATTATAATTGTTAAAAAACCGTGACCTCTTTCAGCATTACTAAGGGGGTATGGTGCGAATAAACTTCGTAAAAAAAGGAAGAGTAAGCAGCCCCAAATCATAAATCTTACTAGATTTAAATTCTATTCCTCCCTGTGATACAATAAAACCAAGTATCTTAACATTTTTTTCTCATAAAACTCTCTTGAGATAGGTGAGGGTTTGTCATTAAACAAATAGGTTGATGCAAACGGTTTTTCTAACATTTGAGCATTTTTTCTAAAAAAATTAAAGAAAATTGATACCTCAGACATATTGTAGTATCAAAAGTTACTAGATCGTTTGAAAAACCATCACCTATTTTGTAGAGAAAGCCTTAACCTTCAGTTTCAAGTTTACACTTCAAAACAATACTTGAGTTTTTCCAGTCAATAATCACCCTAATATTAAGTAAAAAATGCCAACATTACCTAACCCTCAGCTTTTTACAGCCTAATTTCATGGTGCATTATTTAAACTTTTTAGTACACATTATTGGAAAAAGCTTTTATTGACTTTAAGAAGCTAAAACACGTTGATACCCTGAGAAATTAAATTTTTCAAAAGCGATATCCGGGGGAAAACGTTAAAAAAGGCAATTTTTCAGTTAAACTTCATTTTGTGATTCCCAATGCTCATATTTTATTAGACATCTGCTTAAACTTGAGACGATTCTCTTTAAAACTCAAGTGCTCATTTTTATTTTTTTATTTTGCACTAGAGGTCGATAAAGTTCTCTTTTTTGTTGGTTATCACTCCCAATTTGGCTTTATTTAAAAATTATTTGCTTCGATTCGCATCTTTTTCCTCCCATGAAAAAAAATGTTTCCACAGGGTTTTTGAAGTCATAGATTACATTTTTGATTCCAATGTGTCAAATTGTTCTTTTGGAAAGTTAATTCTAAAAATTTCTACCTTTTCACGAAATATTTCAAACACAAGTTTACTTTCAAGGAGCATTAATTTCTTATTTCAAAAATTAAAACAAAAATGAACCGATTTGTTCTATTCAACTTACGAGGTGTTCAAATCGTAAAAGTAAATCTAAACCTTTTACAAAAACACAAATTCCTTCTAAACGATACAATACAATTCAAGCGATGCATATCAATCACAAACATAAAATCAACATCAAGTTTAAAACCAGTTGACAATAAAACTGAGAGTAATCAACCACCACCGCCTCCTAGAAAAGAGGTGTCACCAATCCGCAAGCTCTTATACGTCAAAGACTATTTGGACCTTTTAATATTCATATTCTTAGCAACTGGTATTTACATTGGTTACAAAAACTCGAAATCCCGAAATGAACACGAAAAAAAATTCAACATCGAATGGTTAAACATACCTCATATGAAATACAAAATTTTCACTTGTAACAATTTTTACCTCCCAGAATTTTTGGCCAAAAATTTAGAAAAATTTAAACAATTTAAACTACGCAAAGACGATGTCTGGATCGTTAGTTTTCCTAAATCGGGCACCACATGGGTCCAAGAATTGGTCTACTTAATCGAAAACGATTGTGATTTCAAAAAAGCAACTCAAGATTCGATCGAAAATCGGTCTCCATTTTTCGACTACCCTTCCCCCGGTCTTAAGCACATCGAAAACATAAAATCAAAACGAATTATTAAGACCCATCTTCCGATTAGTTTTCTACCCGACAACATCGAAAATGAATCAAAAGTTATTTATATTGTAAGAAACCCCAAAGACGTGACTGTTTCTTACTTTCATTTTACGAATTTATCAACCGAGTCTAAATTTACTGGAAATTTTTATGATTTTTCAAGATTGTTTATTGAGGGTAAAGTACCGTACGGACCGTGGTGGAGTCATGTTGATGATTACACAACAAAAAAGAATGTACATGTTATTTTTTATGAGGATTTGCACACAAAGCCGTTTGAAGTTATCAAAAAATTGGGAGATTATTTAGGTAAAGATTTGAATGATGATCAAATAAAATCGATTATTGATTGGTGTTCGTTTGAGAATATGAAAAATAATCCATCGGTTAATTATGAATGGTATAAAGAATTTGGATTGTATAAAAAAGATGGACATTTTTTTCGTAAAGGTAAAATTGGTGATTGGTTAAATCATTTTGCGATTGATGATTCACAAAAAATTGATGAAATTGTTGATAAAAAGTTACAGTCAAGGATTAAATTTAATTATGGTATTTCGGATGAGGATGTTGAAAAAATTTATAAAGCACAAAAAAATTAGTTTTTGAATAAATTATGTAATTTAACAGTTATTTTTGAATCTTTCAAAGAGATAATCCTTGTAATCGGTAGGTCTCCTTCCAATTTTTTCATCCGGACTTGGGACCGACAAAGGTATGGTTACGACCAGACATATGTACCCAAAACCCAATTAATGTCGTAAAAAAAACCTTTAAAAATCCCAATTTTATGGGTTATCCAACCCAGACCCATAACTGAAATACAGAATTTCTTGGTAAGCATTACCCTACCCGAACCCAAAGCCAGACCCATCACCATGTCTGGTTAGGACATTTGCGTAAACTAGGGCTACATCCATTTCTGGATGGGTCTGCTACAGAACAAAAAATAAAAATATGAAAATACCGAGGACGGTCTTCCTTGAAAATTGAGGGTCTAAATAAGTTTTGCTTTACACAAGATAATTTTATGCGTAGATTACGAATATGAGGTCAAAAAGAGTGTTGGAAATGGGTCTTGTAGCTTTGATGGACAATCTCACTTTTCGAGTTGATGGACAAACTTTATTTATATTTGTCGATCTATTTTCATAATTGTCCACGAGAAAACTAACCTGTCCAATAAAAGTAAGACTTTTGCTAATTGTTTGATTTTTGTGATGAAAAATCTCACTTGTAAAATTGGATTAAATTATTCTGTTTAATAAATCTAAGCACTTAGAAAATTGCTCTTCTTTTAAGTCAGCCGCTCGAATCTTATAAAGTCAAGCCAAGTCCACCAACCAAGCCTAATCACCCATGAAGAATTATTAAAATAGATATGAAAAACCAAGAGTGTCAAACTAGTATTGAAGCAAACAAAAATGTGGCTGAGGAAGTGAATAAAAAAGCCGAAAAAAAAAATTCATCTGAAACCCCAAAAAAATATAATTTAAGAAAAAGATAAAATTTGGCCAACTAATCGATTTTATATCAATTATAGCTAATTTTCGAGCTAAATTTTAGATTTTTTTACATAGAAAATTTGTCGATCAATTCGAAAAGTGTGATTGTCCATGGATAATTGTCCGTCAAAGCTACAAGACCCTTGAGGATTTTTCAGGGTTATTTCAAAATTTTTTTTGTTTTTGTCAAGGTTAATTAGTCCTAGATGGTTCAATTGAACCCATAATATTGTGTATCCTAGAGTAGAGAATGATCATGAAAGTAACATTCGAGGAGAAAGATGAAAGAGGAAAAAAATCAAAGTTGCAGAAATTTGAAATGCGCTTTTTTCGCACTTTACTTACTAACTAGCGAAAAAGGCGCCTATAAATCGGGCTAAGTGACGACGACGGGCTAAGTCAATGTTAATACCCTCCACTTATTTGGATAAAAATAAATACATGTGTATTTAAGGGTGCTCTTTCAGGATCCGTTGTCCTTTTTTTGATAAAATTATTCGTTTAATCGCTCAAATTTAAACCTTGGAAATTGTTTTTAAAAAAACCCTAAAGATCCATCCAGAGAATGACTAGTCGATGATTCTAGTCGGATCGTTTCCCAGCAGCACAACACTAACGACACTCATTCATTTCCATTATTATTTTTTTCTAAACGTTACATTTTTTTGACTCGACCAGGATTTGAACTCATGCCACTAGCTGCAAAAGCTGTTGTTTTACCCACTCGGCCACGACCCCTCACGTAGGGTTGTATGTGTTTTTTTATAAGTTAAAAGGTATCTGCTTTTTTGAGGTATCCAAGTTTATGATCTTCAACCCTGGTCATTCATATCTTCATGAAGCTTCAAGGTGTTTTTGAAGGCTGCTTGTTGTAAACTTGACCAGGGTTGTACAACAAGCAGCTGATGCCTTTCTTGGTTTTTTTGTGATCCAACAAAATTCATGTGAAGGTTAAATTTTTAAACAAGAATTAATAAAAAAAGTTCTTTTTCCAAATTTAAAATATGTTTTCCTTAAAAAAAAAGTAATTTCTATCTAATTGATTTTTAGTTTTTTTTAAAAATATGTAAGCCAATATGAGTCAAAAAAAGAATTCTTTATAAATTCAAAGCGATTAAAGGGTTATTTGAATTAGCTACAACTGGTTTTACTGCAAAATCAGTATAATGATTATTAAATTGAAAACTAGGATTATTTAATCCTTGAGTATTATTTGTTTGATTTGGATTTACACTTGATCCATTTGGATATACAGTATTAGTTTTTCCAACAGGTTCTTCTACCTGAGGTCCTGTTTTTGTCATTTTTGTCTCTTTAAATTAAAATAAAATAATTAAAATAAGCATTTTATAAAAATTTTCATATTTTTTACTCGTTTTTTTAATTAAAATTCCAATCATTACAATAATTATAACACCTATTATAATTATTCTAAATTTGTTACAAACGGTTTAAGTTTCTTAAAAAAGTTATGGACAAAAAAAAATTTTTTTTACACAATATAATACCATGGTAAATCAATCTCTGGACAGCAAGCTTCTTCTTCACTTGTAGACTCAAGACAACATAGTCCTTCACACCTTTTGATTTTTTTAAAAATATCCTAATTCGGATTTATTTAAAATTGGAATAAATATTACTCGGTATAAAAAGGTTCTTCAGAGTAATCAGGATAATATGCACAAGTTTGGTTACTTCGAATTTCCTTTTTATAAAATTTTAAAATAGATTCATATTTAAAAGGTTAAAAGGAAAAAAATGTACGTCAAAAAATCCCAAAACTATTAGTAGTCCAAAAAATAAATTCTTTTTTAGAGACATTTTTAATAAAAAAGTAAAAATAACTTTTTCAAAATTATTTTTATCTGGTATATTTTTATTATTTGCACAATATAAACAGAAAAGTTAAACAAAAAGGGAAACTTGTTAAACAATGGCTTATTGAGCAAAATTTCATAGTTAAATAAATGATTATGTTTAAAATCTTGGAAAACAAATTCTTTAGTCATTTAGAACGGTATTATTTTTGGATTTACAATTTAACTAATTTTATGAAATAAAAATGACTTACTTTTATGTTTTAAGACTACAAGTCATCCTTCCATTTTCACATCAGGGATTGGCACCGGTCATGGCATGGTTACGACTATGCTACTACCATCGATCCCAGTGACTGTGAGACATTCGTACTTTTACTTAACAATATATTTATGAGCAGGGTTTGTTTTTATATGCAACAACATATAATTGCATATTTAGCTAAAGTCGCGTATGTTGCATTTTTACGTCTACTAACGATATGCATTTGCATATAAATGCATATTTTTGTATATTATTGCATTTTTTTCTCGCATATTAATGCATATCTTACTTTTTTTAAAAAAATTGAATAAAAAAAAAAGTTCCATCATCCGTGTAAGAAAATTTTTTGGAAAAAAAAATCTTAACTTCATTAAAAAAATAGAAATCAAATGCCTTTAAGATAAAACTTGAATTAAAATCGCATATTTTTGCATTTAATTTCATATTTTCACACATTTTTTGATTTTAAAATCGCATAATTCGCTCAAATAAGTCGCATATCAAGTTGCATATGATAGCCACTGAACTTGCATATAAAAACAAACCCTGTTTATGAGTACAACGACTACTAACCTGGTCGTTCACATGTTCCAAAAATGAAAATTCGACTGAACGTTCAAAAGTTTTTAAAATTTTCCATGAGTTTTTTGAGACCATGAGGGACATTTGTGATTGAGCTAACGATTGACTCAGAGGAGAGAACAAGGTTTGCCTTGTACCGAAGGTGACAAGTCCCACTAACTCGGAACCAACACCAAAATATTGCCCTCGATCTAAGCTACAATTTGACACATAAAAGTGCTATATTTAACGTCAAATAAAAAAGTTGATAATCAGGGTAGCTTTAACTTGAAAGCTTTAAAAATTTAAAATTCTATAATTTTATTGACAACAAAAACTAAAACTTAAAATCATGAACTAAAAATTCACTGAAAATGTTCCATATTCATTTTCTTAAATTCTGCTTGACCTTCATGTTCCCACTTTTGGTATTCTCTAAATGATTCATAATTGAGACTTTGTTTTTTGAATTCCGGATAGTTGAAATTTGATTCACCATAATAATCCATTAAATGATAAATGTACGAATATAAATCCCAGAAGAGTTGTACAGACATGTCTGTTTTATCAGCTTTAGCAAACGCTATAACACCGCAACCAGCTTGCCATTCTTGAGCAGCTAGACCAGACACTGGATCAACCATTAAAAAAATACCACGCTCCCAGTCTGGTCGATAGCCTGGAGGATACGGCCGCCAGCGTTTAACCATTATTGGTACACCTAACAAATTTGTCATTTCACATGGAATCCAACCATTTTTGATACAAACTTCTTCTTTTTTAATTTTTTCTTCAAACGCTTCTGATCCTTTAACGAGTACAATACTAATTAATTGTGAACCTGGGTTAAAGCTACAGTCTGTTTTGTGTGCAGTCCAATTTTTTCGTTGACATTCTTGTGAACAATACCAAACTTTTTTACAACCACCACAACGAAACTTTGCGTCTTGTTTTGAACAAGTTTTACACGATGTTTCTGACATTTTTTAGTTGAAATTTTTTTTATTAAAAAATAAAATCTATGACAGTTAGAAAGAGAGATATTAAAATAACTGTTTTTTTTTTTACAAATGCGCCAAATCAATTGTTTGTTCAACTGGTTTTTTTAATTGTCCTAAAAATCTCAAATCAAAATGAACTTAAATGACTGGTTGAATATTTTTAATAAATAGATTATTCTGTTAGCTAAAAAGATAAAATAATCAAAGTGTAAAACAATAAAATTCCGATAAAAAACTGGGTCATGAAGTCTTGATTGAACATCAGAAATCAATTGAAAACAAATTTTAGGTTAGTTTAGCCAAAATTTTAATTAAAAAGAAAATTTATGGTATCATCTACGATCAGCTCCGATCAGTTGAACTCATTAAAAATTACGAATACTGATGGAAACTGAGATCTAATGACTCAAGATGACATCAGATTATATCATATGATATTAAATTTATCATTATAATCATTATAATACGACCTTTGGGATCCAAAAGCATAACAGCTTTGTTGTCGTAACAGCATAACAGTCCCATTAAATCGACAATTTCAATTACAAATCATTGAATAGTTCTTACTTGTGATACAGAATCTAATTTCCTCTTTTTAGGTGAAAGAGCCGGAAGTTCACTATCAGAATCTGTTGGCATTTGGCCACTCTTTAGAAGACTTTTCCTTCAAACTAAAATATCTCAATTACTAAACATGCAGATAAACTTAGCTTAGCATCCATACGGCAAACCAGGGTTTGAGCCCCCCTACTCAGCCCCCCCATCTCTAAATCTCAGATTCTTGAAAATTTCACTTTGAGTTTAAACCAGAAAATCCTTCAGCAGGTTATTTATCAGTCTCAATCCCAGTCTTTAACATTTCAAAGACTCGGACTCGAGTCTGAGTCTTTCGAAAAAAGTGAAAGACTTAAAATCCCAGTCTCGAATCCCACCAAAAACAAAGACTCGAGTCTTATTGGGACTGAGTCTTTAAATATTTGAAAAAACTTTTTTTTTTATTATTTTTGGCTCATTAGAAAATACTCATAAGGCCTAAAAAAATTTAATCATCTTTGCAGGAGTTGAAAATTTTGTTAAAAATTCGTCGTGAAAAATTTTATTTTTTCTGAGGTGTCGAAAAAGATTTGAAGACGTGTCATTGAGTTTGTATTTGAACGGAACAAGTGACTCTGTTATCATCTTGTTTAAATTTTTTACATTGTATAACGGGTGGAAGATCGCTTACAACGTCCAAAAGACAAAGGAATGTTTTTATTCTAATTTTCAATTTCAATTTCAATTATCTCAGATATGAATAAAAAAAGCGACAAGAATAAAATATAATACGTTTACTATGAAAATTAATTGCTTTGTAATTTATAATTGAATAAAAGAAACCGAAACAGAAAAGAAAAACGATTCATGAGAAAATTTTTTTTTCAAAAACTCAAACGTTCATCTAAAAAATAATTTACAATTTAAAAGTGCAATCCTAATTAGAATTTGGAATTTAAAGACTCGAGTCTTTCGATACTTCAAAGACTTGACTCGAGTCTGAGTCTCAACTTTCACAAGACTGAGTCTTTGAGTCTGAGTCTTAAAAATAATGAGATCAAAGACTCGGATTTTGGGACTCGGTGGGACTCAGTCTGGACTCGAGTCCCAAAGACTCGAGTCTTTGATTTCGATTCCCGAACTCTGTATATGGCTGGCAACTATACCTTTAAAAAAACTTTATACGTAGCAATTATTTGAAAAAGTTTCAGCTAAAATAATAAAATTTTGAAAGATGCTTATTCGACCAAAATCTTCAACACTTAGTATATCCTATAAATCAATCGCATATTATTGGAAGCAATTTAGTCGGGGTGTAATCGGAAGGTTTATTACCATAATAGTTTAGGGTTCCTGTATTTTGGGGTATGAATATTTTGTATTTTTAGCAAACACCGTCACCAATCTGGCGTTTTCTATTTATTTATGCTTACGAAGAATTTGGAATTTCCATCTTTTTTGTGACCCACTTGGTTGACCCCGCCACTCATCTGAAATTGTCTAGCTATACCACTGATATTGGGTCCATATTCGATATCAGATTTTTAAAATCTTGAATAATAACAAAAATAAAACTCTTGCCTATAACTCTAATGGAGATGGGTGGGAATTACCAATCACTCTCGATAGACTTAAAAGCAAGACCCAAGATAATAAGCTGGGCGTTGAGAAACTATTAAACTATTTCAGACTACCCAAATATATCTTGCTTTTGACAAAATTATCCTTTTTGTAGTGTTTAGTTTAATAATTCCTTTGTTTAATTTTAAAGAGCGTTTAATTCTACATTTAGGAAGGAATATCCCTGGCGATAGAGCCGCGGTGTCATCGTTTTTGAGTAACCGAAGTAATTCGTAATAGAAAGGTTTTACACGTCATTATACACAACTCTGTATATACAACAATTTATTTCTGGTAATAAAAATTCAGATTAATAGTGTAAAATAGATATGACATGTTAAAATACCGAACACTCTATATATAAGGGATGGATTTTTGCAATTTTTTGATGGATTTTTTGGATTTTTGGACCCAAAACTGAATTTTTGTCGAAAAAAAAAACTAAAAAACATATGAAAAACCCAAATTTTATGGATTACCCAGCCCAGATCCTTACCTGAAATCCAAAATTTCTGAGTAACCCATACCCATCCAATACCTCATAATTAATGGGTACATATGTCTGTAAATACCGTAAATTTTAGTAATTCTAGCTGATTTTACGCAAAATATTTCAAATATATCGTCTCATAGCAATACGAATTTTTAGACCTAAAAGAAACCTTCATATTAAAATGTTTAAGAAATTAAATGGGTGTGAAGTGATTAACTTTCGCAATCAAAATACCGCAATGGTTTTATGTCCTCATCAGTTTGTCGACAAAGTATTTTTACTATCCAAGCCATCGTCAGTTCAAACAAATGATGATGATGATTAATAAACCTTAAGTTAAGAAACTTTTGTTATGTAAAATCATTGAATTTAATTTTTAAATGCAAGTTTAAAAAAAATTCATATAAAAATTGAACAAAAATAAAAAATTCTGTCACATCTTTTTTTTTCTTCTTAAACTTATTATAATTTAAACTGAATCATCTAAATATGGATAAATATGCCAATCTTCCTGGAATCGTAATCACCACTTCCGTGTTCTTTTTGAATTTTTATAATAATTCCTCTCAAAAAAAAAGGCTAAAAACGAACCAGACACTTATGAAACCCCAAATGTAACTTCTAATATTAAAAATGAAATATTAGAAGACGATTCGGCTAGTGTTCAAAAAATTCTCATTAGCCAAAAAGAAGCTCAAGATAAGTTCAACAAGTATTCTTTAAACACTGACTTTGCTGGTAAGATCTACTCTACTCGCATTTATAATCGCTTCTAATTTTTTTTTTGCTCTCAAGACTTTTCTGACTCTTTGACAAATCGACGCAAATTTGGTTACTTGGTCGAACCCGAATCGTTCGAATGGAATCAAGATCCTGAAGAAACTCCTTTACAACGATTAAAACGTCTCGAAAGAGAATTGATTGAGATCAAAGTCGAATTGATTCATGTCGAAAACTTGACCAGCAAAGACGAAGAAAAAAAGAAGGCCATTAACTTTGATCCAGTTGAATTAACAAAACAAGTTGAAATATTTCAAAAACAGGTCAAAAATTTACATTTACAATCAATTGGAGCTAAGAGTGATATCTCTGATTTGGAAAATAAAACTAAAAAACAACTTCTAGTCGATCATTTAAACGAGCTCAAAAAAATGTTGACTCAAACTCAAGATGGTAAACAACCACAAAATCCCGAAAAACACGATTCTTCAATTGTGTTCAAGTTATTCAGTGATTTGGAACAAGCTGATTTGACACGGGCTAAAAAGTTAGCTGAATTGAATCAACGATTGGATAATTTGGAAAAAGTATTCGGACCTGGTAATGCTAGTGTCAATGAGGGTTCAATCTCAAAGTTATGCTCTGGGATCGAGAACAAGACTTTAATGGTAATTTTAACAAGATTTAGATTTTAAGGGTTTAATTATTTTTTGGGTGGATAGGGTTTGGTCGAAAACTTGAACACTAAAGTGAACTTATTGGACTTGGAGTCATTGGAAAAAGTTGACACACGTCTTCAATTGTTATTGCAACGTGTAAATCAATTGAATGAAAAGAAGACTCTTGTAGACGATCAAGAGAAATTAACACGTGTCAATGAGTTATTCCAAATGATTTCGAATTGGAAAGATGTATCAGCTACAGTGCCTACATTGGTCGAACGTTTGTCATCATTAAACGAATTACATCATAAAGCATTACAATTTTCATCGATTCTATCACGTTTAGATGCTGAACAAAAAAGTTTAAATGGGTCAATTCAAACAAGTTCAAATACATTGGTTGAGTTGAAAAAAAATTTGGAACAAAATTTGGAATCGATTAAATCAAATTTTGAATCATTGAATCAACGTGTTATTTCAATTGAAGGAAAAAATTAATTTTTTTTTAAACTCTTAGATGCATTTTAATCTTCTTATTCTTTTTGTTTAAGGTGAAAATTTATTTTATTTTGTTTTTTTTTCTTATTTAATAATAAACACATTAGTCGAACTTGAAATTAAATCTTTATAACTGTGAAATCTTAGACATCAGAGTCAATTTGGACTACCAAAATTTGGGAAAATATACCCATAACACAGATATTTCAAAAAAAAATACAGTGTTTTTTGCAAAAATGTAACGTTCTAATAAAAAAAAAAGGTTTACAGGGCTACGTTCTGAAGACTTTCCATTCCCGTTCCTTAAGAGTTCCAGTTCTCATAGAATTCAAGTTCTCAAAGAGTTCTGTACCTATAGAATTCCCTTCTCCGTTTCAAGTAAGGGTTCCTTTCCAAGGAAGGGTTTCGTTCTAGTCGTTATTTGTCTATTAGTTTTTTTCTTTGAATTTGAAAAATCACAAATAACGTCACATGATGATATTTTTAACTTGGAACGGACTGGTTTTTATTAACGAAATGGTTATTTGGAACCGAAAGCTTTTCTGGAACGGAAACCTATCTAGGGACCGGAGATATGGGCAATTTTTTTTTATGCAATTATTCATTTTCTTTGCCAATTATTCAAAAAATCAGGATTAACAAAGACTTTATATTTAATCTCAGACGGATATACGGATTTTCGATTATTCAAATTTTAGCCCGAAAGTTTTGCCGGATATTCGATTATTCAACTTTCTAATGAAAATGCCTTGCCGGAAATACGGATATTCGTATATTCAAAATTTAACTAAAACTTGATTTTCGAATCGACAGTTAACTGGAGTTATGATTCAGCTTCTCTCTTTTCATTTTTTTTCTATGAGCTATGGAGACATAAAAAGAACAGTTATCTAACCGTTAATAATTGATTCATTTTGTCTCAGGTGCTTTGGGTAGTTGAACCGACCGATTTGGATTGGCCGTCGACCACGGTTCTAACTACCCTGATAAATCAGATGTAAGTGGCTTTTTTTATAAGCTTGTCACAGTTTCCCCCTCTAATCTCAATAGCCCCGAGGTCACAGGACCCCTTTCGAAAAGCTTTTTTTGTTGAAAAGCACTAAAATACCTTTCAAATATTTTTAAATCAAAAGCACCCCTCTGGTTTTAGAAATAAAAATTTAACATCGTGCTTGAAAACTTTCAAAAAGTTTGAAAAATCGTATATCCGAATATCCGGCAGGCCAATTACAGTACTGCTACGATTTTGTGTTTTTAGTAATTTTTACGTGAATTTACGTGATTTTACCAAAATTCACGTAAAAACAGGTAATTTTACGTAAAATTACGTTTGTAAAAAACGGTAAATTTACCTTTATTTACCGGATTTTACGCAAATTTACCTGAAATTACGTAAATTCTCGTAAAAAGTAAAAATTCCATTTCTATTTTTGATGCTTTGAACAAAAATGCTCTGAAAAATCCTAAATTTTAATTTTTTTGTGATACCAAAACTATTGGAGAATACTTCGTAATCTTATAGACGTACTTAGGATGGGTTACAGTTTTTTTGAATTTTTTTTGATGAGTTATTCGATGTCGAAGTAAGGTTCACCAAGTCATAAACCTTAGTATTTATAGCCGCTTTTCAAAAGGATTCAATTGACCAAAATCTTATCGAAATTTATCCTAAAATTTTCATGCAAGCAATTTGTGATATTCACTATAGAACTTGCTATAAATCGTTTTAAAATATATTAAAATATGCGAAATTAGAGGTATGTAAAGTTCGGTTTTAACGTGCTTTTTCTAAAAATTTTCGGTGAAAACCCGCTTCTAAAACTTTTCATACCCTTCATTCTTAGAAATTAAAACATTTTTTAAAAAATTTATAGTAAGATTTGTAGTTAATACGGAAAAATATATACCCATAAATTTTCAAGTCCCTTTGAACATAGTTGAAAGGTGCTGAAACTTTTCTTGGAAACTAAGGTTTATGACTTGGGGAACCTTATAACAATCAAGAAAACAAGTGGAATTTTTACTTTTTACGAGAATTTACGTGATTTCAGGTAAATTTGCGTAAAATCCGGTAAATAAAGGTAAATTTACCGTTTTTTACAAACGTAATTTTACGTAAAATTACCTGTTTTTACGTGAATTTTGGTAAAATCACGTAAATTCACGTAAAAATTACTAAAAACACAAAATCGTAGCAGTACTGTAATTAAAAAAATAGATAATCGAATATCCGACAAATTCGTTTATTCAAGGGTCTAAAAAATAGAATATTCTAAAAATCCAGCATTTTCTGATAAAAATTTAGTTGAATATCCGGCAAAGTTTTTTGGTACATATCATTAATTGAAACTAAAATTGAATAATCGAATATCCGAATAGACGAATATCCGGTAACTCTATTTTTTTGCCCATTATTCCAAATATGAAATCAAAATTTCGTTTCATGTTTATTATTACGTTAAAAAAATTGTTGTTTTCTTCAGTCGGACAATATTTGAATTTTTTACCAAAATTTACCAAATTTTATATCAAAAAATATCGTTTTTTACTTATTTTTACGGAAATATACGTAATTTCTCATTTTTATTATTCTTTGTCATTACCTCACTTTTACTTGTAGAATAGAAACAATATGCCTAAAAAGCTGCTAAAAATCAAAAGCCTTAAGAATGAAGGAATTTACATTTTTTGACCCGAAATACGCGATTCTCGTATAGAAAAACATATATTTGAAACATAACGCATGGGGTACTTAAAAAAATTCTGAACACAAGGCCTTTTTAGAAATTTTTACATGGTTAAACCACCTCCCCCTGTCAAAAAATATTTTCTCGAATTAAGAATACGATAAGATATAAGAAATATCTTTAATTTTCCGACTCAAGAGTTCACCTCGAGCATGGTAAAAAGTTCTTTTAATTTGGTCAGAAAAAAAAATCTGTCAACTTTTTCCTTAATCCCTCCATCATCTCAACGAAAGTAGAGACTAAACTGCCCATTTAATTGAATATTTGACATTACTATTCGACCACCAAAACTTGCAGTTTCCCTCTCTAAATTTGTATATTCAATGTCTTAATAAACCAGTCTGAAGTTGAATAACAAAGAATATCAAGTTTTCAGATAAGCTTCTTTGAAAGTGAAAATATGGCCACCTCCGCCTGGCCCCGTGTGTCAGAATTTCTAAAATGTTACCCCATGCATTACGTACTCTTTCAAAAGCCATTAAAGTTGGGACCCTCTGGGCGAAAATTTTTTTTTAGACCTCCCTAAAAATTTGCCATTCTCAGATTTTCATTTATGGAGAACAAAGTCATCAATTCAGATTTTGCAAATTCAGATAGCGTGGAAGTTGCGCGAACTTTACACCTTAAAAACACGTACTAGCTTTTCATTAGAATAAAAGAGAAATTAAGAGAGTACAATCAAGGGTCACATATCTCCCCTTACACACACCAAGCGAAAAACACAGAATCTTGTAACATCATTTTTAGGTTCGTGACGCCGACACTGGTATATACGGGGTTGTTGGTCATTAAAAAGGGAGATCCGGAAAAACTGAAAATCGTCCTTTTTACTCCGCACGTAAATCATTTTAGAATCTACAAAACTTTATTCTCTATCAGAATATGTGGTCACTTTTCCCGACCGGATCACCATTTGTTTGTATCTATTGATATAACAGCTATAGTATTCTTAGGGCGGCCAACTTTTAGACCCCTAAGTTTTCCAATTAAAAGTAGAACACTTTTCAATGAGAAAGGCTAAACATAAATATTAAAATAAAAACTAATTTTTTGTTAACTTAAATCTTAAAATTCAAAAATTTTGTTATTTCATAACTAAAAAAAAAAGAGAGAGAGAACTATTTAAACGAGATTAAATAAGAAAAAAAAATAATAGTTTCAAAAATTTCTTGAACAAAAAAAGAAAAAAAAATTTTTTTTTCAAGCTAACACAAAGACTCGAATAAAAACAACTTCGTCGATTAAAAAAAAAAAACATAAATTAAACAACAATTAAAGACAAAAATAATTTCCTAATTCAAAATCATTAACATACACACACACACACAATAAATTTATAATTTCATAATCGTCAATATGAACGAAACACACTTATAACAAAGGAGTCTACGAACCCCTTGGTCCTAGACGACTCTAAACTCTATAAATACTCTTGCATTATTTTTCGTTTTTTAGTTATTTCTTTTTTCTCGAAAAAACAAAAAACAAGAAAAAAAAAAATTGAGTGTGTTCTTCATTTTGTTCTAAGCCTACACTCTAACACTCTTTGATAAGACAAAAATAATTGCTCTATACTTATAACAACAAAACAACTTCCTTTTATGAACTAAATAAAAAATTCGAAAAAAAAGACAAGTCTTAACAGAAAATGGCATTCATAAATGCCGCTATTGCTGATTCATCAGCGCCTTACAAAGAAGTAAAACGCGTTCAATTCGGTATTTTAAGTCCAGAAGAAATACGTCGTATGTCAGTCACCACAGACGGTGGTGTTCGATATGCCGAAACAACTGAAGCTGGTAAACCAAAATTAGGTGGTCTACTCGATCCACGTCAAGGTCCGCCTGATCGTAACGCTCGATGTCAAACATGTTCTGGTAATATAACCGAATGTCCCGGGCATTTTGGTCATCTCGAACTAGCTAAACCTGTTTTTCACGTCGGGTTTATGGCTCAAATAGTAAAAGTACTTCGGTGTGTATGTTTCTATTGTTCAAAGTTACTCGTCGATCCAGCAGATCCACGTATGAAAGAAATTGGTCAAAAGATGCATTTACAACCTAAAAAACGTTTTCAATACGTTTATGATTTATGTAAAACCAAACGACTTTGTGATAACTCAGGAGATAAAGCAGCTGAAGAAGGGACTAAAATAGCTTCTGGTTGTGGTCGGTATCAGCCACAGATAAGACGTAAAGGTCTTGAATTAACCGCTAAATGGAAAGAAACAAATGATCCATCACAAGAAAAGGAAATGAACGTGTCAGCTGAGAAAGTACTCGAAATATTCAAACGTATAACTGATCACGAATCGTTTTTAATGGGCATGGATCCTAAACATACTCGTCCTGATTGGATGGTGTGTACAGTAATCCCAGTACCACCACTCTGTGTTCGACCATCGGTCGTCATGTTCGGTACCGCTCGGTCTCAAGACGATTTAACTCACAAGCTTGCCGATATCATTAAAATGAATAATCATTTAAAAAATAATGAATTATCAGGCGCGGCTGCTCATATTATTAACGAGGATGTTAAAATGTTACAATTTCACTGTGCCACATTGATAGACAACGACATGCCTGGTTTACCAAGAGCACAACAAAAATCCGGTAGGCCTTTAAGATCGATCCGAGCTAGACTCAAAGGTAAAGAAGGTCGGGTTAGAGGTAACCTTATGGGTAAGCGGGTTGATTTTTCAGCCCGTACTGTAATTACTCCCGATCCGAATTTGGCAATCAATCAAGTCGGTGTTCCGAGAACAATCGCACAAAATATGACTTTTCCCGAGCTTGTTACCCCGTTTAATATAGACAGGATGAATGAATTAGTATCTCGTGGTGCCACTTCATACCCAGGTGCTAAGTATATAATAAGAGACAATGGTGATCGTATTGATTTAAGATTTCATCCAAAGACATCTGATTTAACCCTTCAATGTGGTTATATAGTTGAACGTCATATGATAGACGGTGATTTTATAGTCTTCAATCGTCAACCGACTCTTCACAAAATGAGTATGATGGGTCATAGAGTTAAAGTTTTACCATGGTCTACATTTCGTATGAATTTAAGTTGTACAACCCCGTATAACGCTGATTTTGACGGTGATGAAATGAATTTACATTTGCCGCAATCTGTTGAAACTCGAGCTGAGGTCTCTGAGCTAATGATGGTACCACGTCAGATTATAACTCCACAATCGAACCGTCCTGTAATGGGTATCGTACAAGACACTTTAACCGCGGTAAGAAAAATGACTAAACGTGATGTGTTTATAGACCGGGAAAATATGATGAATTTGTTACTATTTTTACCACGATGGGACGGTAAGATTCCTCAACCGGCCATATTGAAACCTAAACCCCTATGGACTGGTAAACAATTATTCTCGCTTGTAATCCCACCGAACATTAATTGTGTTCGAACTCACTCGACCCATCCGGAAAAAGAAGACGATTCAGACTACAAATGGATCTCGCCAGGTGATACTAAAGTAATCGTTGACAACTCTCAAATTATATCGGGTATATTATGTAAAAAGACACTTGGTACTTCTGCGGGTTCTTTGATTCATTTAGTCTTCATGGAACATGGACATGAAGAGGCTGGTAAATTTTATGGTAATACTCAAACAGTGGTTAACAATTGGTTGTTAATCGAAGGTTTTTCGATTGGTATTGGTGATGCCATTGCTGATTCAAAGACTTATTTGAGTATCAAACAATCTATTCAAGACGCTAAACAAAAAGTAAATGAGGTCATTGAAAAGGCTCATAATGATAAATTAGTCCCGACACCGGGTAATTCCTTAAGGCAAACATTTGAGAATCATGTTAACAAGATACTTAACGAAGCTCGTGATGAGACCGGTTCAGCTGCCCAAAAAAGTTTGTCTGAATTTAACAGTTTCAAAGCTATGGTCGTCGCAGGCTCTAAAGGTTCTAAGATCAATATTTCCCAAGTTATTGCTTGTGTAGGTCAACAGAACGTCGAGGGTAAACGTATTCCCTTCGGTTTTAAACATCGTACCCTCCCCCACTTTATCAAAGACGATTATTCCCCACTTGCTAAAGGTTTCGTTGAGAACTCCTATTTAATCGGTTTGACGCCAAGTGAGTTTTTTTTTCACGCTATGGGTGGTCGTGAAGGTCTTATCGATACTGCTGTTAAAACAGCCGAAACTGGTTATATTCAACGTAGATTAATCAAAGCTATGGAGTCTGTTATGGTAAAATATGATGGAACAGTACGTAATTCAATGAATTATTTAGTCCAGTTATGTTACGGTGAAGACGGTCTTGCGGGTGAAATGGTCGAATTTCAAGACATTCCAATATTCAAAATTTCAAACAAAAAATTCGAAAAGAACTGGCATTTTGACGCTTCTAATGAGCTCAGACTCAAACGACACTTGAACGAAGACATTGTTAAGAATCTCCTAACAAACGCTAATGATTTATCAGTACTCGAAGACGAATGGAAACAGTTGATCAAAGATCGTAAGAATTTACGTGAGGTCTTTCCAATTGGAGACGCTCGTATTGTGTTACCTTGTAATTTAGACCGATTGGTAGTGAATGCTCAAAAGACTTTTAAAGTAAATACCCGTGAGACTTCGAACCTTAACCCGGTTAAGATAGTCCAATCGGTCAAAAGTTTATGCGAAAATTTAATCATTGTTGGTGGTGAGGATCGATTGTCTAAAGAAGCCCAGGCAAATGCAACACTGTTAATGGGAATTATGTTACGATCTCATTTGAGCTCGAAACGAATCACTGAAGATTATAAATTATCTGAAGAGGCGTTTGACTGGCTTTTAGGTGAGATCGAGACCCGTTTTCAACAAGCCAAAGTCGCACCAGGTGAGATGGTTGGTCCATTAGCAGCTCAATCTCTTGGTGAACCGGCCACTCAAATGACATTGAACACTTTTCACCATGCTGGTGTCTCAGCCAAAAACGTAACACTCGGTGTACCAAGATTGAAAGAAATTATAAACGTGTCTAAAAAACCAAAAACCCCATCACTAATTGTGTTCTTGAACGGACCGCCAGCAAAAGACGCTGAAAAGTGTAAGGACGTTTTATGTGAACTTGAACACACAACGTTAAGAAAAGTCACATCGAACACTGCGATTTATTACGATCCGGACTCACAAAACACAGTTATAAACGAAGATCAAGACTGGGTTAACATTATATACGAAATGTCCGAGTTTGATGTTAACAAACTTTCACCCTGGTTGCTTCGTATTGAGTTAGACCGTAAAAGAATGACGGATAAAAAGCTATCAATGGAACAAATTTCAGAAAAAGTTACAAACTTTTTTGGAGAGGACTTGAATTGTATTTTTAATGATGATAATTGTGAAAAATTAGTCTTACGTATACGGGTTGTTCATAATAATCCGGATAAGGGTGGTGATGATGATGGTGATGAACAAGTTGATAAAATGCAAGATGATCAATTTTTGAAATTAATTGAACAAAATATTTTGTCAGACATGTCTCTTCAAGGTATTGAGTCAATCGCCAAAGTCTATATGACAAAACCATTGGAAAAAGAAAAGAAACGAATTGAGATCAACGAAGAAGGAGATTTTAGAGTAATTACTGAATGGGTTCTTGAGACAGACGGTACAGCGTTTATGAAAGTCTTATCGACTAAATATGTTGATCCTGTTAGAACTTATTCGAATGATGTAGTTGAGACCCTGCAAGCGTTAGGTATCGAAGCAGGTCGTAAAGCAATTGAAAAAGAAATGAATTCGGTTATTTCATTTGACGGTTCGTATGTAAATTACAGACATTTATCTTTACTTTGTGATATAATGACATCTAAGGGTAATTTTATGGCAATTACACGTCATGGTATAAATCGTCAAGAGGTTGGTTGTTTAATGAGATGTTCATTTGAAGAGACTGTTGATGTTTTATTGGATGCTGCGTTTCATGGTGAAGCGGACCCAATGAAGGGGGTTTCGGAAAATATAATGTTAGGTCAATTGGCTAAGATTGGTACTGGGTGTTTTGATTTGATATTGAATCCGGAAGAGTGTAAGAAAGCAATGGCTATTCCGGTAAACTCTCGGTTTGATTCGATGATGCCAATGGGAGATGGAATGATGTTTTCAGCAGCAACACCATCAGGGGGCATGACTCCAGGTATGACACCATGGAACAGTGGAGCGACACCTGCTTATGGTGGTGGTATGAGTTGGGGTCAGTCTCCTTATGGTGGCATGACACCAGGCGCTGCTTTTTCACCGACATACTCGGAGGCAAGTGGATTCAGTCCTGCTTGGTCACCACGTGGAGCTCAATCACCCGCTCAATACATGCCCGGTAGTCCCGGATCACCAGGGTATGGAATGTCACCGTCTTATGCCCCTGGATCACCAAGTAGATCACCATCGTACTCACCAGGGGGTATGGGATACTCGCCGACAAGTCCAAGTTATTCACCATCATCGCCGAATTATTCGCCAACAAGTCCTATTTATAGTCCGACCAGTCCAAGTTATTCACCGACCAGTCCAAGCTATTCCCCAACTAGTCCGAGTTATTCACCTACAAGTCCTAGCTATAGCCCGACTAGCCCTAGTTATAGTCCTACTAGTCCAAGTTATAGTCCGACTAGCCCAAGCTACAGTCCAACGAGTCCAAGCTATTCACCGACTAGTCCTAGTTACTCACCAACAAGTCCGAGTTACTCACCGACCAGTCCAAGCTATTCACCAACAAGTCCGTCGTACGCACCATCGAGTCCTAGTTATTCACCGACTAGTCCAAGTTATAGTCCAACTAGTCCATCGTACTCAGCAAAGAGTCCAGCGTACAGTCCAACTAGTCCTAAATACAGTCCAACAAGTCCAAGCTACTCGCCAACTAGTCCAAAATACTCGCCATCAAGTCCTACATACTCTCCAACATCTCCTAAATATTCGCCTAGTTCACCAAGTTATTCACCATCAAGTCCTCGTTATAGTGTACAATCTCCTGGTTATTCTCCAACAAGTCCACGTTATTCGCCAGCAAGTCCAGCTCTTAATCAAGATAGAGCACCAACGAGTCCACAATATTCTCCATCAAGTCCCACTTATTCTCCATCATCACCACACTATTCACCAAATGATTAGAATCAAAAAAAATATGGTTTAAACAAAAAAAGTCTCAAATGATTAAAAAAAGCCGGTGTAAATTTTATTGTTTTAAGAAAAATTCAGAGAACACACAACAAAAATATGTTTATTTTTTTTTTTTTTTTGTTAATTTTTTTTTGGTTAAAAATTTTTTTTTTTTCTTCTTCTTCTTTTACAAAAATAAAAAAATTTTAAAAATTTAAACAAAAATTTATTTCAAATTTTTTCTTTGTTCTTAATTTAAAAAAAACGATAATGAAAAAGAGGATTTTTTTTTTTGATGTTGTTGTTGTGTTTCTGTCTGTTTATATTTGTTTTCTTCTTTTTTTTAACGGTTGAGGATAAATCCTAAAAGTGTGTGCTTGTGTGTGCGTGTCATTGTCTCTCTCTCTCTCTTTTTGTCTGTTTAAATGAACAATTGGATCAAATTTTTGCAATCAAAAAAAAAAAAGTTATATATATATATATTTTTGTTATTATATTTACATATATTTGAATAAAATTCGTCTAAAAATATATTTTTTAATTTTGACTTTTTTAGATTAAATTTTATGATCGGCTTAAAACCCGATTCGAATTATTGAATTTTTTTTTGTTTAGACCTAATGAACAGCACATTTAGGGTTTTTGAACATCGGGATAGCCAAATCTTGGTCATCTCTATTTACTAAAATTAAGGTTCAGTTGTATCGAAACGTCCACAAAATATGTAATATACGGTCCCTAAGTAGTAGGAGTAGTACTTTTTGTGTGCAGATCTAAGAACAATCCTAGACTTCTTATCCGGGTAGACCGTAACAGAATTTTTTTATACTCGCTAAGTTTGCATCTTTCAACGCTCTTATCACAGCGACTCGTGAGTCCCTATACGATGATTTTCAAAGTTGTTCTAGTATCAGGCCATCTAGAGAATGACTAGTTGATGATTCTAGTTGGATGGTTTCCCAGCAGCACAACACTAATGACACTCATCCATTTCCATTTTTATTTTTTTTTCTAAACGTTTTTCACAAGGAGTAAAAAATCAAAAATTTTACCCCTTGGCTTTTTGTAGCCTAATGCCAAGATGTTTTATTTAAGATATAATTTATGAAATGACCTGAAAACTAAAAAGCTCTCATTGATGCTGATACACATATTTAAATACTGACTAGTATTCTCGGGAAGTATTTTTGTTATTTAAGAGGATACAGTTGCCTTGAAAAAATCTTCAAAAGCCCTGAAAGTGCTGTTTTTAAACTAGATCGTATGTAAACGTGTGTAAAGGTGATCAATAAAATCAAATAGAATCCATCCTAAGTTCAACTAAAGATTTAATTTTTTGATTCTATTAAGCCCGAATCGATTAAACCAATTGAGAATAATTAATTTTTAAATACTTGAGATTTTTATTTAAAGTTAAAAGTTATTTTTTAAAAAAACAAAAAAAAAAAAAAACCTAGTCGTTATGGAGATGATTTAGCTTCTTTTTTTCTCATTTTCTTGTATTTTTAATTCTGTGGTTAATTTCTAAAATTTTTAAGTTCAGTTCAGTGTGTATTCTAACTGCAGATAAGAGTTCATAAACTAGTTTTCTACTCGACAGGTTCCTTTAAATAAGTCTCAAAGGTGATATTATCGCCTCTGGTAGTCTAACAAAAATCTATTTTTTTTTTCAACTTTTTACAATATTTAGACCCCTTGAGTCCAACGTTTCTTGCCTCCATTTTCCAAATTTTGGCCAATTGTGTCTTCCGCTCATATACAGGCGAAGGAATCGCATTAAACTTAAGTTCTAGACACCATAAGGGTCTTGTTCCATATCCGAAAATTTAGACATGTTACAGAGCTGAATTTTTCAAGACACGTTTATACTAAATTTCAATCTATTTATGTCATTCGGTCTCGTCAATATCATTTTTATCAGACAAACAATTTTTTATACCTAGAGCACGTACCTAGTGACCTATAAGTTTCTAATTATATGAGTTTTTCAATAATAAATTTTTAATGGAAAATAAAATTTAAATTGGTTTACACTTGATTTGATTCTTGGAACTCATTTTTACATCGTTTTGGAAAGCTCGGTTTTCCAAAAAGTTTTATTTAAAGTAATCTTTATGTGGTTCATTTAGATTTTACTCGAATTTGGCACTAAATTGCTTAGATTTTTTCTGAAAATTTTAAAATTTTAATAAAGATTTTCTTTTATTTTGAATGTGTTTTTTTGGGTTATGCGTCATTTTGACCCCTTTCGAGGCTTTTAATTATACAAATTATTGATGTTTTTAGTGTTAAGACAGTCCTGATTTTATTTTTGATTTTTTTTTTGGATTCTCATAACTAGATTTGTAACAAGAGTCTCAAAGGTGAAAATATCTTTCGCCTGTTTTCAAGCTATCAAGCTTTAGCTAGATTCGTAGTCCAATTAATAGATTTAAAGTCAAGAGGAACATGCAAAAGATCGAACTTTTTTTATTATTTAAAAACGAAGAACACAAGTTCGGACTTTCTTAAACTATCCGGAATCGCTGTTGCCAGTAAATTTGGAATACTTCTAGGCAGAAATTTCAATTTTAGTACAAGGGGCTTTTTAGACATTCAATAACTATTAGACATATGTGCGTGGTGGTATGGTGATCGACTCTTATTCAAAACGTCTATGGTTCGATTCCGAATGAAGTTATATAGGAGAGATTAAACCTTCTCTTAACATGCTATGCACGACTCGGATCGAGTATAAACTTGCGCAGTTACATCTGCAGTGTGACGATGCGTTTCGAGTATAGTCCTTGGACAGCTCTTTGCTTTTGACATAGGCGAGAATAAATAATCTCAATCAAATATGTACCCATTAATTTTAAGGTATTGAGTGGGTATGGGTTACCCGAAAAATACAGGTCGGGGAGGGTATGGAATACCCATAAACTTTGAATTCCAGGTATAGGTCAAGGTTGGGCAATTCATACCTGGAATCTAAAAATTAATTGATACATATGTTTGGTAACTATCTTATAGGCAAAAAAATAAAAAATATATTATAAAACGGTGTAATGGGGTGATTTAAATTTTCGGAACGATAGTTTAGATGTAAAATTCCTTTTTTAAGTATACTTTGACCCGTCTACTTGTAGAGAATTTTTTCCTCTACAAACCAACATATTTTTTTTATGTACTTATTCATATCACCTATGGTACAGACCATGTCAAAGTGACTTTGGGGTAAATGGATAAAAAATGGTGCTACTATATGAGGGACTCTTTCACCCATAAGAGATTTTAACATGTCAAAGTTATACATATCAGTAAGTAGCTTATCCTGCACTCTTTCAAATGAACTATAAGAATAAAGTGTATGAACATATTTTCTGGACCATACTTTTTATACCAGAAAAAACAAAAAAAGGTTTAAATTAGGGCTGCTTCATTTACTTTACTTTACTAGTAAATGGTAAAGGTACCCTTTACTTTCCTTTACTTTCTCAAAATCAACTCTAAATCGATTTTTTCGATACTGGAATGATTATTTCGCCGAAATAAAGCGTTTTAGAGAAAGTAAAGGAAGTAAAGGATTCCTTTACCCTTTACAAGTAAAGGAGTAAAGTATCAAAAATTTCCTTTACCTCAATAAAATCACTTTTTTAAAGATATTGGGTCATTTGCATCTCAAAAAGCGATCATTTACTTCCCTTTACCTTAACTTTACCTGAGTAAAGGGCTTTTTTTGTTATTTTTTAAAAATATCATTACTCTTACCCGTACGTAAATCATTACTCTTACCCGTACGTAATAATTAGTACCGTATTTAATTACTAGATGGCCATCATAATCTTTCTTAAATCATATATTTTTAAAAAATAACAAAAAAAGCCCTTTACTCAGGTAAAGTTAAGGTAAAGGGAAGTAAATGATCGCTTTTTGAGATGCAAATGACCCAATATCTTTAAAAAAGTGATTTTATTGAGGTAAAGGAAATTTTTGATACTTTACTCCTTTACTTGTAAAGGGTAAAGGAATCCTTTACTTCCTTTACTTTCTCTAAAACGCTTTATTTCGGCGAAATAATCATTCCAGTATCGAAAAAATCGATTTAGAGTTGATTTTGAGAAAGTAAAGGAAAGTAAAGGGTACCTTTACCATTTACTAGTAAAGTAAAGTAAATGAAGCAGCTCTAGTTTAAATCATTAGTTAAACCCATTGATTATTTTGATAGAAATTTATAGTTCATTTGAAAGAGGGTAGGATAAGCCACTTACTGATATGAATAACTTTGACATGTTAAAATCTCTTATGGGTGAAAGAGTCCCTCATATAGTCATTTACCCTTAAATCATTTTGACATTGTCTGTACCCTAGGTGATGTGGATGATATCTAAACAATATAAGTCCAAACAATAGTCCAAACCTAAAAATCTGTTAACTCGCATCATCAAGTTAAGGGTTGGGCAAACAAAACAACCGATCCCAAAAATATTGTTATAATTTTTATTTAAACGCTTGAATAATCATTAGACTAAAACATAAATCAAGGTGACAAAAAAAAATTCTCTTAGATCTTGTCAAAAATTTTGAAATTATTATTTTTATAAGACGAAATAAAATTCACCTTTACACACACACATACACACGAAACATAAAATTTCAAAAATTATAATTTTAAGGTATTTCGATATCAAAAAAAATTTTTTTTTTTTTTTTCATTTTTTTTCTTTCTCTTTCACAACAACAAATTTCAACAACAATAAGGCGCTCTCTCAACAACAAAAATTTTTTTTTATCTTTTTAGATTTGTGTTTTTTTTTTTTTGTTAAAGGCCCAACAAAAACTAGTTCTTCAAAGTTAAATTGACATCCAATGGGTAACTACTTTTAGTTTCATAATTTTTTCATAGCTTTCTTAAAAATTTTTTTTGTTTGTTTATTTAAGGTGATCAATAAAAACACATACAAGGAAACGATCAGAAAAAGGGAAAAGAAAACAAAAAATTTCTTTCTTTTTTTTTTTGAATTTTAAAAAAAAAACACAAAAAAAAATAAAAAAAATTTTCTCACAAAAAAATTGGTGTCCTTTTATTAATTCATAATGTCATTTATACACTATAAACTTATAACGAATCAAAATTATGAAAAAATAGCATTCGATGGTGTTTGTTTGAGTGTTGGTGAGATTAAAAAATTAGTAATGGAAAAAAAATTTCGAAAACTCTTACCGACCTCGGCGAATACATCGCGACGTTCCGATGTAGATTTAGAGGTCACAAATGCTGACACTAACGAAGGTATGTTAGACAAAAAAAATATTTTTTAAAAAAGTTAAAATTTTTTTTTCTTGAAGTTTACAAAAACGATGCCGAAATGGTACCAAAAAATTCTCGTGTGCAAATAAACCGGGTTATTAAAAATCTTGGTCCAGCTATATCAGGTGGTTGTATAACCCAAACTCATAAGAGTAGCGAGCAAGCAGCATGCGATCAACGAAACAAACATCGTCAAGAGAAAAAAATCGATATTGATCTAGACGATTCGATATTATTAGACTCGCATGGTTCGAAAACAAGTGATACACAAAGTTCTGCACAAAGTCCAGATGCGTCTTTGTTATACGATGATTTTTTGTTAGATAATCCTGTTACCCATGTTGTACAAGATGATTTTTTTGATCAAAAAGATCCAGATACTTTTAATTTAGTAGTAATAAAAATTTTTATAAATAAAAAAAAAAAATTATTTTTTCTATCAATTCACACAAAATTTGTTAATTTCTTAATATTGAAGTGTAAGAGGATAGATATTAAAATACCTAATGCAAATGGTACTCCAACGACGACTACAAGTATGGAACAAGATAGACCACCAGATGATTTTTTGTGTCCTTTTGATGATCAAATGAAGCATTTAATGGATAATGCGATCATAGTGCCTTGTTGTGGATATTTCATTTGTTGTGAAAAATGTAAATAAAAAAAAATTTTATTTTACTTTTTTTTTTATAAAATAAAGTGTAAGGTTAATGAGTTTTTTGTTGATGCTTTAAGGCTTGGTTTAATTATTTGGAAAATAAAATGCGCAAATTTTTAGATCGAGATTAAAAATTTAGAAATTAAATTAACATAATTTTTGACAACGCATCCATCTAAAGTTATTATGGTTCTTTTGCTCATTACTCAAATTATTAGCCTCTTTGACCTCACCAAGTTGCCGTCCAAAGGGTTCGATCCAATTCATGGTCGGAGTAAAATCAAATCTATTCTTAGGGGACTCGATAAACACAGTTTTTGATGGACATTGTTAAAATAAAAGGGATTTAAGATGTTTTGACTCAAAATTCGGAATCCTCGTATCGGAAAACCCCAGTAAACATGTGTCTTTCCATTTTGATTTTTTAGATTTTTGAAAGACACTTCTGGGTGCTAAAAAGGGTGCAAAAAAGCATGACTTTTTAAAAATCGAACAGATAATTTCAGTATAGGTTTTCCTATACGAGGATTCAGAATTTGAAGTCAAAAGTGGTAAATTTCTTTTCTTTTTCGTCCTCTAGTATACAAAAGTGAAAAAAAAATACAAATAGTAATTCCAAAGATTTGTAGAGAATCGTCTCTTATTTAAGCATATAAATAGCAAAATTGGATTTGTCGGATCCTCTAGGAGAATACTGTAAACCCCCGATAGATGTCCCATGTAAAAAAATGCTTGAAAATATTAAAGAGCTAGTTACAGTATTACAAATGAGTAACTTCACATTATAATTTGGCACTCATTTAGCCTAAATAATAGCCATTTTAACAAAATCTTTAAATGCTACAAACACGCTGAACCGCTTTTGTCCCTGGGACATCTATTCGGGGGTTTACGGTATGTGATTTGACTGAAAAATTCCATTTTTTACCGTTTTAACACGAGTACGACTTCTAGAAGATATTTTTTCTCATCGATATAGGTCCTAGCATCAGTGGTAGCTTTTTAGCTTTCAGGCCATATCTTCAGAACAACAATACCTTTTTCCTGTGATGAGTTCTTGAATGTTTAAAAAGAGCACCTTGGTATCTGGCTGTAAAAATCTGTAGGGTAGGGATGAAAAAAAAAATTTCCGAGGTTGTCCGAATCGCAGAACTCAGTTATCATAAATTCGGATAGTGTGAAAGTTTTGTTAAGCCTGAACCATAAATTGTGTTAAGAAGCTTTTGAGGACCATGGTTAAGTCACAAAAAAACTGATATTTACCAAGTTAGACCCATCAACAGATAGAGAATTTTCTCCTCTATAAAGTAATATCTCTTGTATATACTTTGATATATTTATTGGGTCATTTAGAGCTTCCGAAAGTGACTTTCAAAACAATAGTAGTGTGGGTTTGGGATTCAGCCCCGAACCAAAGGTCTCAGAGCTCAGCTTTGAGATCCATAAATTGAACATTAAGTTTTATAAGACTCTTGTCATTAGGGACTCAAAAAAAATTCAATATACTTTGACTAACTTTTTTTTATTTTTCAAAAAAAAAGGTATCCGTGATAAATTGTCTAAAAATCCATCCATCGAATGTCCACATGAATCATGTTCACAAGAGATAACAATTAATCATCGTTTAACACCATACCCACCCATACGTAACAAAATAAACGATTATTTAAAAACTCAATCAAATAAATTAAATATACCTATTGATAAATTACAAACTTCATTTAAACAAATAAATAAACATGATTCAAAAGTACAAGATTCACTTAATCAACCACCAACAAGTCCTATTCAAAAAAATCACATTTCTAATGTAATTACTGTTTCGCCCGGTTTAAAAGTGCGACCTGTTATTAAACTATCTGTTAAATTAAACAGTCCAGCGACTGTTGAATCAAAAAAAGAACCTGTTACTGATCCTGAACCAGCAATGGACACAGAGGATAAAAAATCTTCGAATGGATCACCAATTTCGAGTAGAAGTAGCTCGCCGAGTAAAATAAGCAGTGACTCTGAATCGAATTCGAAAGTGAGTCAAGACAGATCGATGAGTCCAATAAGTGAGAGTCGATCAAGTTCACCAAGTTCAGTGTCAACACCGTCTCTTAAAGACGAAAATCAAGATGTACCAATGGAACATAACACAACAGAGTCTGATAAACAAACAGAAGAGAATAAAGATGAAGTATTGCAACAAATACCTCCAATTTATAACCAAAGTTACATTCCACCGCAACAATTTTATCCATACAACATGCCACCGGGTCAAATGTACCCTCAAATGGACCCTTTTTATAATCAACGATTTCCCAGGCCCAATTTTCCAATGCAGCCGAATCAGTCAATGTATGGACCGAATATGATGAGATTCCCAACCCCTGGCAACATGGCACCACAAGGCTTTTACCAACCTCAAATGTACCCAGGTGCCCCGCAACAGTTCATACCGAACCAATTTTATCAAAATCGACCGCACATGCCCGTCCAAAACGGCTATCAATTTCAAAATTATCAAAATCAAAAATGGAGTCAAAATCAAAATCGTCGTCGGTCACGATCACGTTCAAGATCACGTTCAAGATCACGTCGTTCACCTGAAAGGTACAGACGTAAACGATCCTACTCACGTTCAAGATCACCAAGTCGATATCATAAACGTTCAAGACGTTCCCGGTCAAGATCATCTCATCGTAAAGACAAAAAACAAACTTACAGACGTCGTAGTTCAAGTCGTAAACGAGACTACCGTAGTCGTAGTCGTGATCGTAAACGTTACGATGATAAACCACGTACAAATAGTCCAAAACCACCGGTTAACAAAGAGAATGAAATGGATCAAAAAGAAAAAACAGTTCATAAATTAACAAATTTAATGCATAAAAAATCGAGTATAGAACCAGTTGTTACGTCGAATGGTGGTATGACAGTGACTCTTATGAAAGAAAATGAATCTCAACAAAAAGAAGATACGAAAAAAAATCGTATTGTGTTTTTATTTAAAGCAAACGTTGGCGATAAAGTAAACGAGACTAAAGAAAGTACTCAAAAAAGTGAAACAGTGATAAATAGTCCAGTGAAAAAGACTGTTATGAAACGTAAAGTTCATTTAAAAAAAGAGCTTACAACAACTACATCTAGTTTACAAAAGGCGGTTAAGATTGAAAAAAAAGTTGTTGATGTTGTTGATGATAAAAAAAAAGTCAATGATGATGATAGAACAGATGATTTTTTGGATATATCAATTGATGAAAAAATAAATCTTTAATTTAAAATTCCAGTTTTTTTTTTTTTTTTTTTTGTGTTGTTGATGTTTTTAAATTTTTAATGAAAATAAAAATTATTTTTTTTTAAATTTTTTTTCTTTTTTGGTTTCCTTGCTAATTCCCATTTAAGTATTTGAAGAAGATTTTGTTGATTTTTTTTTTTTAGTTGCCTTGAAATTTTTTTGTTTTCCCAAAAAGCGGAAAATTTTATTATTTAACACAAAATTATTTTTTTCTCTTTTTTTTTTATTAAAAACAATAAAATAAAATTAAAAAGAATTGTTGTGTGTTTCATTCTTGACCCCACCAAAACTTGCAGTTCAGTTACAAGTGAAAATCTTAGTACTCTTGTTAGACATAAATCATCACCGAAGATCTTAATTTGACGTTTTCGCCTGGACCATATACATATACTGGAAGTTCCACAATCAGAGTCTCAAACAACTATTCCATGCACGTATAAAGTCACACGGTATCTGAAAAAAAATTTTAATTTTTGAGTAGGGTCTAATTTGACGATCCTTGACGAAGTTGACATCTCTTCTGAGGTAAGACCAACAACATATCCTTAGGGGATACCATTCTTTCGATCCACTTATGAAAGGTCTTTAGATACTCTTCTGTAGGTATGGCTTTGACAATAGCCGTTATTTGGCGTACTAAGCTTTCGGAGCTACTGTGACTGTCTAAACGCTTTCTGAAATAATCGAAAAGCCTGAAGGAGCAAGGTCCGGCGAGTATTGTGGTTGTCCCATTAAAGTGAATCCTTGTTCTTTTAGATAAGTTATTACAGCTTAGAACGTGCGGTCGAGCGTTGTCAATTTTTTGGTAAGCAACCTCTTTCTGCTCGTCTTAATTAATCTTACCACAAATTTTAAGGAATCATGTATATGTTTTGTGATTTAAACAGCCTCCTCTATCCCAATATTTAATCAGATCAACCCCACTTGTTCTAAAAAAATACAAACCATTATTTTATCTTCAAATCTCCCTATTTTTACTAGTGTTCTTGGACTCTTGGACTAGTGTTCTTGGAAAAAAAAGTTAGAATTAAGATTCTAACTGATTTTTATTCTCAAAGTTTTGGTACACTCATTCTAAAATAGCTTGAGCGTTAAGTAATTAACGGTTCTTAAATCCGTAATATCGGTATCTCAGTGATCTGTTGTATACGTTCTTAGCCTCTAAGTCAGTATTTTAGAGGACTAAAGAGTTTCTGTAAAACTTTGACTTTCATGTTGTAGAAGTTCATAAGGAATCGTTTTTGTAAGCGATTATTAACCAAAATTGTCTTTTTCTGAAATAAAAATGATCTCGATAATGTTGGAGTGCTTTTTTTTTTAAACCTCTTCGTTAAGGAAAATTTGGCATCGAAAAAGTCTAAGTTCACTGAATAGACCATACTCAAAGCCGACTATATTTGTTAGTCCTTTAAGAATTCCTGGAGGAATATTTTTTTTTAAAAACACTCTTTTTTCGATTTTGTATTGTTTTAAGTCAAGTCATTTCTTTGATTTTTTAAGGCAGTCTCAACTTGACTGGAAAAGGATATTTTAATGATTAGAATATCAATTATAGTGAGGCTTTATTTTAAAATTAATAAACCCGATAGAGATTTTTTATATAAACAAGATATAAGGAATTTCCAGTTTTAGACCCAAAATTCGTGATTCTCGTAACGTATTTGCTCGAATTTAACGACATGTCGTTAAAATTGTAAAATAACTAGAAAATTTTTTTTTTTAAAATGGACCTTGTGTTGAAATTTTTTCTTACTGGTACCCCCTGGGGTGAGTGTTGAAAATTTTGATTAAATTGAGAATTTGTTTCAGAAGGGTGGGGCGCTAATGTTAAAATTTTTTTTGAACCAGCCTGGTGTAGAAATTTTTTATTTGTTACCCCTACCCTAGATCATCTTTAGATAAAATTAAGGAATTTTAAAAAAGAGAAGGTTCTAGAAGGGGCACTATATCGAATAATAGTAGACTAAAAAATAGTCATCATTACATTTCATCGCTAGCATTAAATAAGTGCGATTAAATAATAGTGTACAATTAGTAGTTTTCAATTGATAGTGTTAAATAATAGCAAACACAAATAATTTTTTTCCATTCGAATTAGCTTAAGTTAAGTGATGAACAAAAAAAATAAAAATAAACACCTACAAAGTGTAAATTTATTTTCACCTTTGACAACGAGAAGTGGAAAAATAAGACGCAACTTTTCAGAAGACGATATTGATAACTCGCGTGAATCTTTTAAAATAAACAACCTAACCCGTTCTGAGTCGATTGATGTGTTATGTTTGGATGAAATAGATAAGACTGTAGTTGAGTGCAATGATGAAACCTTTGTCGTCGAAAAAGACACCATTGATACAAATCAAACATGTACTAGTAACAATTACTTACAAGATAATGGTTATTTACAAGAAAATGACGACGATTTTACTGACGATGAATCGAATTCGAGCGAGTCTTGTTACTGTCCTATTGTCGATTTTAATTATGTCGAAGTTGAGTACAGTAAACTTGATCGTTCAAAATTAATGTTTGTACCAACTAATCAAAACAAACCAAAGCTTTGTGATAGTGGTCTTTTTTATACAATGTTGTTTGGAGATGTGAAAGGACAGGTAACAAAACAACTGCGAAATGTCCCGGACGTGCCCAAACTATTGGTTTTAATTCATCAGTTGATATAACAGTTGAGCACAATCATGAACCGGATTTAGTGATGGAAGAGGTGTATTTCTATGTTGCTCGTATTTTGCATCGAGCTAAGATGACCTGTGAGGAACCAAGGACGATAATAAAAAACTGTTTAGTTGGGATTACAAAAGACGCTGCTAAAAGAATGCCTCGTACAAACGCTTTAACACAAAGAATCACAAGAATAAGACAACAAAAAGTTGATCATGGTCCAAACCCACAAAATCTGGAGGACATTGAAATTAGTCATGGTTTGAAAAGGAGTATCAGGGGTGACAATTTTTATTTTGATGATAGTGGAAGTGATGACCCATCTAGAATCTTGATATTTACAACAGAACGAAACATTGAATATCTTAATAAAAATTTAGATTGGTTTGGTGATGGAACATTCGATGTCTCACCGTTATTATTCAAACAAATGTTCAGTATTCAGGCTGCGTTAAATGGAAAAGTCCTTCCGCTTCTATATGCTGTTATTCCTAACAAAGAGCAATCTTCCTATGACAAGTTTTTTAGAATGATTAGAGTATATTTAAACATACCGAAATCTTTTAGTTGTGACTTTGAGAAAGCCATCTTAAACAGCTTAGAAACAAATTTCAATGGTTGTGTTATTTTAGGCTGCTGGTTTCACTTGTGTCAAAATTTATGGAAACATATGAAGGACTATGGTCTTACGAAAAGAGAAAATTATAAACTTGAAGTATTTAAGAGTTTTCAGAGACTCAAAGCGTTACCATTTGTGCCTCTTTGTGATGTTGTTAAGGCGTTTGAGATAGTAAAATCGAAATCTCCAGACGAATTCGAACCGATGGTTAACTATTTTGAAACATACTACATCGGAAAATTAAAGAAAAATTCAAAAAGTGTCAGATGTGAACCGCTATTTCATCCTAAATTATGGAATTTATTTGAACGAGTTGAAACTGATCTTCCTCGTACAAATAACAGTCTCGAGTCATGGCATAAAAATTTTGAAGTTAGTAAAAATTTAACAACAAAATTAATATTTTAAATTCACTGTTTTTTGTTTCAAGAGTTCATGTAAAAAGCATCCAACTGTTAATGGCTTGATTCAACAATTTAGATTGGAGCAAAATTTTTCTGACGTTATCATTGATCAAATAGAGGCGGGGGACTTGTATGAGAAGAAAAATAAACAAATAACCAAAAATAAGAGAATAAAATTTTTATGTGATAATTATAAAAGTGAAAATATCTTAGATTTTATTGACAACTTGGTTTCAAATTTGGCTAATTGATTTTTTTTGTTAAACACTAATTAAAAACTATTATTTGATTCGAGACTTTTTGAAATTACAATTAAATGAAACAATAAACTACTATTTAATCGATATTTTTTGACAACTATTATTCGTAAAGAATTATTCAATAGTTTCCCCTAGAAGGAGTCTCCAAGGCTGCTTGTTGATTCGTGACTCTCTAGCCTCATTCAGAAAAGCATTTTTTCTCATACCTCATGTTCTGAGTGAAGTTTTCTAATGGCTGCCGCAATTACCGACATGTCGTTATACCTTTAACGACATGTCGTTAATTTTGACACTAATTTTTAGAAAAAAGAGCTTTTTTTGGCTATATTCGGGTTTAACGACATGTCGTTAAGTCATTTTGAAAACCACTGTCCACCAATTAACGACATCGTTATGTACATAACGACATGTCGTTAAATTCGAGCAAATACGTTATAGAATTACCATAGAAAACCTATATAATTATTCATATAAACGATTCTTTCAATTTATCAAAAAAGTGCCTAAAATTTCTTTGAAAAAACTCCCAAAACCGAATTTCAGATATAATATATTCTATAACAAAAAATATATGTTTTCTATGGTAATTCTATACGAGAATCTCGAATTTTGGGCCAGAAAATGGAAATTCCTTCATCTTTAAAGTTTTTGATTTTTAGAACCTTTTTAGGCACATTGTTTCTATTCTGTAGGTTAATAAATAAAAAATCTAGTCCCAAAATTTTGTAGAGAATTTCCTGCTCTCCAAGTCGATAGGTAAAAAAGTATATGTTTTGGGACTTTCCGCGGACTAGATCCCAAAAAACTAAAAAAATTGACATTTTTTTGTTATTTTATTAAAAAAAAAACAATTTAACAAAAATTTTTTCTTCAAAAACTTTTTATCTTGTGTAAAATTTTTTTCTCTATCAGAATCTGTATGATAAACCATATAATTGTGTATATTTTACATTGATACAAACGATTTACTAAAGACAACTCACTCAAGAGTGGCTAAATTTAGGCATCCCTGGGATTTTGGGAACTTGGGGTTTTCATATATGGGAAACACGTATATGTGGTCAGATTCTGTAAATTTAGATAGCCTGGAAGTTTTGCATTGGGTGAACCTTAATTTTTTTTCATTTTGGGGGCACAAGCCCCTCCTAGCACTGTCTTTGACCGACTTGCTACGACGGCGTGTGTTGATCTATAAGACATAAGATCAGAAAATACTCTGGCTCTTAGGGTTGATGTCTCAATATTAAAAAAAAGTTGTTTTTTATTGAAGAATAAATTTTTTTCAAAAAAAATAAGTATTACCGTCGACTCACTTTAATCCGAATCACTTTTATCCGAACACTTCACTATTCGAACTGAAATTGCACATTCCCTAACCTCTTTCCGAATCAAATCAATGAAAAAAACGTTCGATAATTACACACACACATAGGCTTTATATATCTGGTTCAAACAAAGTAGCGTGTAGTAATATTAAACGATCAAATATTGCTAGAAAAAGCTGAATACTATGGAACATTATTAGATATCGACGATTTACAGTACTCTGACGGGTGGTTATCAAAATTTAAAAAAAGACATTTTATTAGTTCTAAACTTCACGGTGAAGCTGGATCAACAAACCCTGATTTGGCTAGAAAAGAAAGAGAAAAATTAAAAACAGATTTGTCAAAATATAAACCCGAAGATATTTTCAACCTAGATGAAACGGCCTTGTTTTTTAAAATGCCACCAAACAAAACTTTAACTAGTAAACCAGAATCCGGCCAAAAGATAGATAAAACAAGAATAACTGTGGCTATTTGTTGCAATTCAACGGGAACCGAAAAAATAAAACCATTCGTAATTGGTCGGTCAAAAAAACCTAGCTGTTTTAACAATTTTGATCCCGAGTTACATGTTTGCTATCGTTATAATCAAAAAGCCTGGATGACTATATCTATGTTCCTCGAATGGCTCGGGAACTTTAAAAATTATATTAAGTTTAAAGACCCTAATAGAAAAGTTTGTTTGTTAGTCGATAATGCATCTAGTCACAATCAAACGTGGTCATTAAGTTTTTACCTCCAAACATTACTTCAACATTACAGCCATGTGATGCCGGCATAATAAACTCGTTTAAATGTAATTATAAAAAAACTTTTAGTAAAATTTATGATCCAAAAAATAGAAGAGTATGATAAACTTCAGTTACCAGAACTCAATGATGTCATAAAGATGATACGCAAAGCTTGTTTAAATGTTACATCAGGAACTATTCTCAGGTGTTGGGAGCATTGCAACATAACTAATTATTCAATTGATGATGAAACGAATTCGATTGTTAGAATTGATAAAGAGAATGTCTTAAGTCTGGAACTTCTAATGGACCCAAGACCTAATTCTTATAATGGATCTTATAAGATGGTTCAAGACTAAGAATCTTATTCTGATCCCTAAAAATCGTGTCAAGATAATTAAAAAATCTTTCTTCAGCAATCTATCTATTTAAAATTTCAGCGATTTTTTACTATAATACTTTAACATTGTGCCAAAAAGATAGGAAGTAAATGAAGATAATTTCGAGACATTAAACAAAAAAAATTCCCACGCTCTCTAAATGTGTGACTTTTCGGTTTTCGTAAGATAATTTACAGGTAAAATAAAAATACTAAATTTCAACTTATTCGAGGTTTAATTGTTAATTGACACAAATAATTTTAGTATCTTATTTATCATTTTTCTCCTAATTTTGTTAATCAATTAATTAACTTGACAGAAAGTTTTAAGTGAAAAAAAGCATTGTGAAGTTTAGTACAAAGAATCAGAACAATTTTGAAAAATTTAAATGATATTTTTTCTGTTGGTCTTATGATGAATCTGCGCATGTAAAAAAAGTGTAACAAACTTTGTTACACCATTGAGCAACCTCTGCTAAATTTATGCAAAGTTTCAGCAAAACGGACACTATTAAAAAGTAAAGTAGTAGACTGTAGAGTTTTTGCTCAATGGTATAACAAAGTTTGTTACACTTTGTTACATGCGCAGATCCGTTATAAGACCAACAGAAAACTTATTCGAATTTATTTTAACTTTTACAAAATTCGTCTAATTTAAAAAAAATAAATCGTTCCTTTTTTGTGATGATTGATCAATTCTAAAGTAAATTAAAAAATAAAAGAGAGCAAACAGTATTTCAGAAACTAGATGATATTTTATTTCGAAATATAAAATTTTCAGAGTGGTGACCGATAGTTGAAAAATTACAACTAAAACAAATAATTTTAGTTGAATTTGCTCTTTGACCATCCAATACATTTGCTTTAATTTTTTGTTCTTTAAGCTCAATTTCTCAACCTGCTTAATTGTTCATTTCGGAACCATTTTTTAAGTCACCACCATTCCCATTTGGTGGCAAATGATCTCCCCATTTAGAGTTACAATGAACGGTATATAGCGCGTTCCCAGGGTTTTGTGTTTTTGAATTTTACATCATCCGATGACCGAAATTTTTCTACCCTCGAGGGAATGCTACATCTCGGTCCATTGACTCGCGACTCTGCCAAGCGCTCATTGATTCATAAAATGAGCTCGCAGGCTTTCGAGTGGTGATGACTTAAAATAAAGGTTCCGAAAGGGGCAATTTAGAAGGTGTAGCGATAGGCTCTAATGAGTTATGGCACCAGCCTTTTGATCGTGATAGGAAAAAGGGTGTCAGTCAAATTAAGGCAAAAGAAAAGGAATTCGAAGGACTGGAATTCGATTAATTTGGAGAAGCCTGAGGTTCTTCTCAAATTTATTTCGTTTTTTTAATAATCGTTAATGTTTTTTTTTTAAAATTAATTGTAAACTTTTTCAAAACAAAAAATAAAATCTTAGTTTATTTCTGAGTTTGAACTTAAAAAATAAATAAAGAAATCACGGACTCATATTATGGACTCATATCATACCTACTAAAATACGAATCTGGATTACTTACATCTAAAACACGGTTCCTAATTTAAAAAATCAAGTTTTCATTACAAATTTTAATCTAAGCAGAGTAGCTAAACTAAAATAAGCTAAATTTCGAATGCATATTATACGCAAGCGAAGAGGCGATTTCCTTTTTGAATCCTTTCATGGCCTGCTAATCAGCACGCGGTTGACCTGTAGAATGTAGCCAAGAAATTAAGTGGCATATATTTAGTTTTTACCACAATAAAAAGGAAAATGTTAAATGTATTGAGAAAAATTAAATTTTTTCGGTCCTAATCAGCTTTTTAGGAAACAGTTGAAAAATCCGGATCCGTCTTTTAGGTCCAAAAAATCCACATGTTTTAGGGATAACCTAAATAATTCTTTTTTCCCATCAAAAACACCTACCCTGTCCGGCATCATGTTCCAAAAATGTCAAAAAATTACCCTCTGACTAAAATAAAAAAAGTTACAGAAAAATCATTTGAAATGATGCCAGTAAAAATGGAAGATTATGCTTCTGTATTCCTGATCGAGACTGAAGTAAATTTACAAAAAAATAATTTGTTCCTATTCGATGTTTTTTCGGATACACTTTCAGAATTAAAAAAGAATTCTTTAGTCTTAAAGAGCTTAAATGAATTCTCAGTCCATTAATTCAGATCTTTCTAGGTGTTCGATAGCATTCGTCAATCAGAGATTTAGGAAATACTAGGGATATGGATCACTCTGAAATAAACAAGAATTGAAGAAATAAGAGTCGTCTCTAAAAGTCTTGATGTTCACCAGATTTGAATGTCCGAAACAAATGTTATTTAAAAATATTTATTTTTATTCGTTTACCATTGAGTGGGTTTCTAGTATTGATTAATATTTTAAGATTCATCATTTATCTTGTTTGACATCATTATGATATGATCAAGATTTTTAAAGAAATGACTTTCTTACGTTTATTTAATGGAACTTGATTAGATTCTCAAAAAAAACAATTTTTTTGAAGTAAGTCCTTATCCAGTTTTTTTAAGCTTAAGATTTTTTTTAAGATCCTAATAATTTCATTATGAATATTTTATTGAAACTCTTAAGTTAAAGCAAGATTTTTGATTTCTTAAAATGACTTAATCGATTCTTATAAGTTCATATACTGAACTTGCTGAAATCTTGACAAGAACTCATAAAGATTCTTGTTCAGAATCAATAAAGGGACAGGCCAAGAATCTTTATGATTTCTTTAGTAAGATCTTGAATAGAATCAAGTCCTGGACGAGCGTTTTAAGACTAAATATTATGAATACAAAAAAACTGATAATTATAACAGTTGACGATTATGCTACAAATGAGGATCTAACTGATGAAGATATTTTGGCTTTGACTCAATTGAAGTAATTCAATATTATGTTGAAACTTCAAGGTGTAGTGAAAGTGCGATTGATATTTTAGATGATTTGAAGGAATCTCTATCAAAATTGAGAATTGAGAATTTGCATCAAGATGGTATTGTTAATTATTTTAAAAAAATTTAATTGTTTTTATCCGAAATTAGACAAGACAATATTTTATTGGTATTTTGATTTTTTTTAATTAGGTCTTTCTATGTGTAACGTAAATTAAAAATAAGTTTTATAATTTTTGAATCTTCATTAATCCGAATTATTTAATCCGAACCAATATGCTTGACTCCGAAAAAGTTCGGATAAATACTGACTGAGGATAAATTGTTTCCAATCTTGTACACAATTCTATTGTTTGAATCGACAAATTCAAAATTCAGGTTATCGTCAACAAATATTATAACATCTTGCGGAGGTTCGGGTATGGTGTAACAATCAATTAAAGTTCCATTTAAATCGTAAAAAGCAATAACTAAATGTTGATCATTTTTCATTTTCGCTAAAATAACGTTATCTTTCGTAATTTTGAAAGCCGTATAATCTTCAAGAGTAAATTCATTTATTAGATTTTTGCTTTCTTTGTCCAAAATTGTCACTTTTTGTTTTTGCAAAAACATAAAGTATTTGTCATTCCAGTAGACTTTGTCAAAATTAATGGGAAATTTCATTGATCCATTCAAATAACCGTCTCCAATGCTCATCATAAAGTTTAAATCAAAATCATACAAACTTTTTGTCTTTTGATCCCTTGAATCATAGATTATTATAAAGTCACATGTAATAAAAAATTTTTCAATTGAATTTTGGAGATTGACAGTCTTTAAAATGTTTAAATTTTCATCAATCAGATAAAAATTTTGGCCTGTTGATACATAAATTTTGTTTTCATACGTGTCTAATGTAAACGAATTATTAGTTCTATTTAAATCTTCCTCTTTAATTAAACGCCTCGAATTAAATATTTCAAGTGTTAAGTCTGAATATCCTCCATACGATGCGAATACATATTTGCCATCTTTAATTTTTTTTACTTGATATGTTCTTTGAAAACGGACAATAAAATTATTTGAAACCCGTTTAACTTTTTGTTGAAAATCAAACTTTTTAATTAATCGCTTTTCTTTATTGCTAAAAATATATAAAATTCCCAAAATATTCGGATCCAACTTTTGTTCATCTTTAATGAAATAAGCATTGTCTTGATAATGTCTATTGAGTTTAACTGAAATATTTGATTTAATTGTATGGTACTTGGTCCAAAATTCGTCAAGTTTGTTCGAATTTAAAATCTCAAATCGTTGATCATCGTTAGTTATGTAAAATTTGTTAATATCATACAAAAAAGCGTTTATTTGCTTTTGTTGAGCTTTCAAAATATTCAAATACTCATTTTGGTGGTCATTTACTTTTTTGACCATACCAACTCGGATTTCATTAATTTCGACGATTTTTTGTTCAGCTTCTAAATCGATTTTGTTTATCTCTGATTCACATGATTTGATCAAATTTGCCTCGTAAGACTTAAACTTCCTCATAGCTTTATTAATTAAAACTCTAATTTCGGTTAAACCTTGTTCGAATTCTTTATATTTCGGATTATTTTGAACTGAATCGTTCACATTTTTTAGAATCTTTTCCAATTTTATGTTAGTTTGAAAACCATTCTCAGGTAAAACATGAATTTGTAGACAAAATTTACACTCAAATTCAGTACATTTTGTAATACATTCAAGGCAAACCGTTTCACCACAAGGCAAAATCTTTGGTGAATTTAGAAACCCGGAGCATAATGGACAACTAAATAGTTCCTTATTTAAAATGTTCATTTCTAAAGTAATGAAATTAAAATCAGAGTTTCATTTGGAAATGTTAGAAAATTTTAGAAAATTTAATGCTCAACTTGCAATTTAAGGGCACCTAATTGAACAAGGTCCTTAAACTTAATTTTTTATTTTTCCATTAAGAAAAATCCAGTTGTATAACTTTTTTTACACAAAAAAATCCAGAAAAAAACCTTAATTTTCTAAACCATCGTAGTTTAAAATACTGGCTTTATGCCTCAACTAAGAACAATGTAAGTACGTGGATATCTTTTGTGTTTTTGAGATTCTAAAAAAAAACGGTTATTTGGCTTAAAGGACACTTTGGACCCCAAAATCGAGATTCCATTTTTAGTATTTTTGAAAACCCAACTTGATAGGCTTATTCTCCGCCAAAAATTACACTAGAATACTCAGGATTTAGCTTGTCAAATATTATCTTTTCTGAGTACTAGGGTCTGGAAGTTGACCATCCGGCAAAAGTTGGGTTTCTTTTAAAGCTAATAGCTAATGATTGAAAATACATATTATAAAAGTCGACCATGATAACGATAGCAGAGATCCTCAGCTAAAGAAACGTTCTTTTAAGAACTATTTTTATAAAGGAGCATTTAATAAATAACTTCAAAATCTAAATTAACGACGAGTCGAAAAAGTTTAACTCATTTTAACTGAAATTTCTTTTAAAATAATTTCGAAAATTAAAAATTTTTTCCTATAAAAAAAACAAGTTTTTAAAAAAAATCAATAAAACTCTAATAAAAATATTTCTAATTATAAAGAAATTTAATCGAAATGCTACCAAAATATGTTTTCATATTTTGCCCCTGTCTAGCCTTAGAATCCTTAATATTTTACCAATTTTTTAGCATTAAACAAACATCGACAAATGTAAAGCATTTTTCGAATCAAGAAATCCTAAACTCAAGGATTATTTTTATCGGGGGTGTTGGTCGATCAGGTACAACCCTAATAAGATCAATTTTAGATACCCATTCTCTCATTAAATGTGGTCCCGAAACTCCATTTTTATACCATTTCATAAATTTACGAAAAAACATTATAAACGATAAAAGTTTAATGGAACATTCAATTAAACGTGGTTTCAAGCCCGATTTCATGGATAAACTCACAGGCTTCTTTTTTGTCTATTTGATGCAAAACAAGTTTCAAGCGTCAAAAATTTTGTGCGAAAAGTATCCGTCGATCATGTCCATATCATATGATTTGCATAAAATATTACCAAATGCAAAATTTATTTACATGATTAGAGACGGTCGAGAAGCTGCTTTTTCATTTTTGCTCAAGTCTAAAAAAGATGTTAATTTTGTTAATTTTGTTCATTTTTTGAAAATCTGGGATAAAGAAAATCAAATCTATTTGAAAAATTGCGATTTAGTGGGAGAGTTGTATTGTAAAAAAGTGTTTTACAAAGATCTTATTGATAAGACTAAACAAGTAATGGAAGAATTATGCGCTTTTCTTGGCATTGAATGGACAGACAAGTTTTTAGAACATGAAAAATATGTAGGTAATGAAGTTTTTACTGTTAAAGATGAATGGTCTCATGATCAAATAAAAAATCGAATAAATAATGGTTCGTTTAACAAATGGGTTGGCAAAATAGCTGGTTATGAAGCCAAGTATGTTGAAAAAAAGTTTCCAATGCTAAAAATTTTCCGATTTGTATGAGAATAAAACTTTCAAAATCAAAATTTGTTTTTTAATTAATTAATATTTAGTCTCCAATTAAAATCGATCGTGTCTTATTTATGTGCTGTCCAATAACAGATCTCTATTTTGAAATTGCGCGAGTTGTCGCTTCAAGATTCAAAATATTACTTTCATTTCAATTGTTTTTTTTTAATTTACCTTCATTTTTTTTTTCGAACAGTTCTAAAGGTTGATTGTTTAATTTTCCAATCAACGCATTTTCTTTTTTTAAACAATATTGAAATCAACAAAAGAATTTAACAAATAAAGAACGGAATTAAAAAAAATTCAGTTATATGAAACCACGGCAATGTGCCAGGCGAAAATTCTTTGGTGAGTGTCGTAAACTTAAAATTTTATCAGCAATTGGAAATTTAAGTTTTAAAAAGTAATGTGTAGACGCGTAGTAATAAACATTTAGACGCGTTTAAACGTGTTTGATTAAAATTCCAAGAGTAACACACAATTTCAAAATGCGTCTTGACCCGTTCTTAAAAACAACAAATGACGCAAACGTACTTAATTTTTTAATTACATTACAAGCGCATCAGGACGCGTTTTAAATGTTTTTTTTTCAAAGATTCTAATTTCTAATTGTTGTCGCTACTTAATTTTAAAATTTCCGAGATGGATTCGCCAAGACGAACTTAAGCGTTTAATTTTTAGGCTTAAAATGTAAATTTTGCTCACTAAAAGTTGGAATACATTCAAAGAATAGAAAAAAAAGGGTTGGTTTTAATATTATTTATTAATTTTTTAATAAAGAAGTTAAATAAAAAAATCTATTGTGATTCATTTTCTTTTTTTTTGTAAATAATTCTTCTACAGTACTGCCACGCTATAGTGTTTTTACTAAAATTCACGCGAAATTACGTAATTTTACGGAAATTTACGTAAAATCCGGTAATATTACGTAAAATTACCAAAGTGAAAAATTGTAAATTTACCGGATTTTACGAGATTTAACGTAATTTTACCGGAATTTACGTAAATTTTAGTAAAAAGTAAAAATTCCAAAAAAACTCGGATTTTTCGAGAATTTCGTGATTTTTCCAAAATTTCTAAATTTTAAATCATAAAGAACTTAAAAATAAATTTACTTTTTTTTACTTAAATTTACGTAATTTTCCGTAAAAAAACAGGGAATTTACGTTTAATGACGTAAAAAATAATTTGGAATATAGGAGCTTGGAAATTATTTCCAAAATGATTTAAAATGGTCCAATCGAGTTAGATTCTGTTGAAGTCGAGGAAAGATGCATTTATAATTCATTTTATGCGTCAAAAGATACCCTTAATAGCTTAAATTTTGAAACATTGGGGTTACTTTATCCCTCGCTTGCCAGGCTTCATCTTTAGTATGCCTCCAGTCCTTACCGTCCGTACTTTGAAATTTTTCTATGAGTTGGAAAAAAATTCGAGCTACGAGACTTCTACCGTCTATTAGGAACAGGGATTAAAACACTAGATTTTAACACTTGTAAAAGAGGCGATCTTGTTAAAATGTTCAATAAACTAAATAGGTTCGAAGTGATTAACTTCCGTAAAATTTATTTTTTAAGAAGATATGATGTGGTAAAAGAAAATATAAGAATTAGTATGCAACGTTATTATTTTTAAACAAATAGAGTCGCGAACATAAGGATCTCCTTGCCGCAATCGGTTGTCGATTCAAAGTCTGTTAATAGTTTTAAAGCAAGATTGGATGAATGGATATTACAAAAATGTAATTAAATGATAAAATTACTCACAAAGCTCAATTTATGTGTAAAAATTATAAACAGAGTGCATATTTATTGTATTGAGAAGAAATAAGAGGTGACCAGTTATAAAAAATTGAAAAAGATCGTCGAAATTATTTTTTTACGTCATTTAACGTAAATTCCCTGTTTTTTTACGGAAAATTACGTAAATTTAAGAAAAAAAAAATTAATTTATTTTTAAGTTCTTTATGATTTAAAATTTAGAAATTTTGGAAAAATCACGAAATTCTCGAAAAATCCGAGTTTTTTTGGAATTTTTACTTTTTACTAAAATTTACGTAAATTCCGGTAAAATTACGTTAAATCTCGTAAAATCCGGTAAATTTACAATTTTTCACTTTGGTAATTTTACGTAATATTACCGGATTTTACGTAAATTTCCGTAAAATTACGTAATTTCGCGTGAATTTTAGTAAAAACACTATAGCGTGGCAGTACTGTACCTTTGTTGTTGAAGGATTTTCTTTCGCATTAATATCTTCCAATACACTTCCCACTGGCATTTAGGAATTTAAAAGTTTTGATTCGATTCATAATTCAATTCAAAAATTCAAATTAAAAACGTTTTTAGAAAATTTCTTTTTTTTTTTCTTACGAAAATTTAAAAGTGTTACAGAGTTAAACAAATTTTGTTTAATTGGGAAATTATTTTTTCAAATGTAATTTACATTTAAATCAATAAATAGAACCCACCCCTCTAGACCACAATGAGAAATTTTTTTTTTAAAAATAAAAGTGATTATTTAAACCCTGATTTTTCTTTAACGAATCGGCAATTCAACTTTTAAATCTTAGTCAACAAAATACGTTAAAATTTTAATATTTTGTTTACAATAATTGATCTTAACTTTGAAAGAAGGGGTTCAAAATTTCCCTGTAATTTTCTTACATAGGGAGGGGGTATAATCATGACATTTTTTTTAAAATGGACCTTGTGTTGAAAATTTTTCTTACTCATACCCACTGCGTTACATTTAAAATTATGCATAAACATGGGGGGAAAGCTCAGTTGTGGACGTCAGATCGTGGAAGGATCAAATCCAAGTCGTGTCAAAAAAATTCAATTCGAGTTCCTAAATTATCCTCAGTGTTATGAGCTTAACCTCAGCTCCTGGTCGTCAAACATCAGAACATAAATACAAAACTTAATAAAGAACTTTTAATTTTGTAAAAAATATGCGTTTTGACGCGAAAAAATTATTATTTGAAATGTTCTTTAAATTTACACCATTTAAACTTAAACTCTTAATGTATAAATTAGTTTTTTGTTAAGGACGAGCTAAAACTGAATTTTCTTTTTTCATGTCTCATTATATGTGCGAAAAAATTAAATTGAAAAAATAAATTAAATTTTATCAAAAAATTGATTTTTGGATTTAATTCGAGTATTAAATTTGAATGTTTGAATTTTAAATCGTCAAATATTTCTTGAATTTTCAAAAATTTTTCTAAAAAATTAATTCTACTCCGACTCCTACCAACCAAAGCAAATGTACTAGGCTACGGTTTTCAAATTAGTTTAAAACAAAAGTTCTTACATTCGGCGAATAGTTTATCCTAACAAAATTTCTCAAAATTATGACAAAATATTTTATGATTAATTCGGCTTGCTGTCATTTAACTGTGCAAGTTGATAGTTTTTGTTTAGAAAATAATGTCATACTGATTTTCGTACCACCTAGATTGACAAACCTTTATTTGCTTTTTACATAGGTACAAGCTGCCACTCAAAAAAAAAATTTGACAAAAATCTTACACATAATGTGAATAAAAAATTTTACTAAATATGGGTTATATTTAAAGCATAATGTGTAGATTTTTAGGGAATTTTTCTTACACATTTTTTGAGTAAATCAATTTTTAAAAATCACCATATTTTCAAAATTATTGTGTAAACTTAAGAAAATATGAGAGATAATGTGTAAAGTGTATAAAAATGTCTATAGAAACAAAAAAAAATATTCGCCATTTGCACTTTTAAATATCTGAAAAAAATCAAAAATAACAATAAAAAATTGTATGCTCCATATTTAGATTAATTATTTCGATTATATATTAAAAAGTATGGTCTTAAAAAAGAATGTTTGATTTTTGTATGGTCTAAAAAAGTATGGTCTAATATTTGAATGACATTAAAAAAGTATGTTTGATTTTAGGACGTTTTCAAAATAGTATGTTTGAATTTAGTATGATAAGAAATTATGGAAAATTAAACCAATTAGAAGGAAGAAAATTTTTTATTATAAGATAAATCATAATTAAGGGGATAATGTTTTGAAAAAAATGACAGTTACAAAAATTTATCAAAAGTTTAGTAAAAAAGTAATACAAATTTTTTAAATACTCAAACCTTGAATTTGTCTTGTCGCTCCATCGATTAAATCCGATTTAAATGCACGTAAATAATTTGACTTTAAGAAGTAGTTGTAGTTGTTTCGCATAAACTCTTGATCATAGTTTCGAATTGAATGGTCACGTTGGAGTGATAAGTCATACGCATATGCTAGAGCGAACAAGCCACAATCATTGATACCATTTTGTTTATGAACTTTAACTAAATGTACAAAATGACGGTCTTGATCAGGGTACAGGAATTTAAGAATTGGTTTGGTGGCTTTGGCGTTTAAACTGCCGTTTAAACTATGGCAAATGAACCATTTTCTTTCAGAAAATTCGTCGTGTTGTATCTGATTGTCTTCCAATGGATCAAGATTGGTTAACACAAACCAATGGTTGTTGTTTGAATTTATGACGAATAATTGATTGAATTTGGGATCAATACAGACAGGCATTGTTTCTCTCTGAAGTTTTAAAATTTGCCAAGTTCGCCAAAATGTTGTATTGTTGTGTGAAGTAAATTATAAGAAACCGTAAGAAGAGTATTAAGGCTTACGAGTTATTAAATCATAGGTACTAAAAAAATCCTAGTTTTTTAATTAGAGATCAATTAGTTCTTTAATTGACAACTAGATAAGTTCCATAATTTATATGCAATTATCATATGATAATCATAAAAGACCGTATTTTTTAAAATAATATTATTGGAAGACCATTCTTTTATGTAAACAATATTTTTGTAAGAGCATATTTTTTTAAAATCATATTTTTTTTAGACCATAAAAAAATAAGACCATTCTTTTTTGGACCATACAAAAATCAAACAATCTTTTTTAAGACCATACTTTTTTACAAAAGACCAATTATTTCTTTCTTCAAATTTTTTTAATAATTTTTTATCTTTAGAAATTTATTCAAATATAGTTTTGCGGCTGTCTACAAACAAATACCTTAAAGAAGAACTTAAATCTTTATTTTTAATTTTACCAATTTTGTTAATTCATTAAAATAAATTTTCGAAAAATAAATTGTATCATGTGCATTAATTTTCCCTAATTGTCTTGTTAATCCCAATCCCATTTTCTTAATCACAATCTCTGATAAAGAATTTTGTTCTAATTAAATAACCACAAGATTTCTCATTATTTTACATCATTTTGTCTCTCCTTTGTACGATTAAAACTGGCATCTGCAACTGGCAAATAAATTACATTTAATTTTATTGAAATAATTTTAAACTCGGTAAATTTACGCTCGGAATCGTAAGCCATTTAGAAAGCCTTTACTGTTCGAAGGTTACACATTATGAGTATAATGCGTTACACATAATGAGTAAATTCGTATTTTACACACTAGATAGTTATTTTTTTACACAATAATAGTATGTTCCATTTAAACTAATAAATGTGTAATATTTCTACAGATAATGTGTAAAAGATTACACATATTTTTATGAGTGTGCTGCTTTTTTGGGCTAGAATGGAGGGTTTTAATTTGTTTAATTTAATGAATAAGTCGTTTCTCTTAAAATATATTCGGTACGTTGTTTGAGAGGCAACTCGACTGTCTCAAGATTCTCAATTATTTTTTGTGCTCATTTAATGAGACATGAAAAGAGAAAATTCAGTTTTAGCCCGTCCTTAACAAAAAACCATATTTGAAAAAAATTCAAAACACATGCTGCAATAAAATTGAATTTTCGCTTTTTAAACCCGCAAGATGACAAGCAAATTTACGGTAGTTCAAGACTATTTTATTCTGCGTGTAAATTTCGAGGCCGTTATACATCATATTTAAGGAGTAGTTTCATTTTTTCTGAAACTCAACAACCCGATGATCATCGGAACTGGCTTGAGGTATCTAAAGAAATTTACATTAATAACAAAAAACTTTTAAGAATTACCGTAAATCCTCGTTCAATGTTACATGTAACTAAACCTGAAACCTGAAACTTGGTTTTTATTCTTTTTTCTGATTGGTTAATTTAGCCACCCTTAAGACATTAAAAAAGGCCTCTAGGAATGTTTTTTTTAATGTTGACGTTACCATTTGAAAATGAAGTTTCAATTCGATCACACCTTAGAAAAAAATCCTTTAAGGCTTTCTACAAATTTAGCGTCTTTCAAGACAAAAATTGTTTTTTGTTTAAATAAAATTTCTTAAATTACTTTTTTTGCGTAAAATATTTTGATCCTTTTTTCATTAGAATCATGAAAATTTATTTTTGCGTTTTTTTTTCTTAAAATTCAAAACATTGATTGTTTTTTGCTAATTAACTCTTGATTTTTCTTCTTTGAAATAAAGGAATTAAACAATTGAAATGCAACCAAGGCGAGGTACAAGGAGGGAATGTTTATATTTTTAGCATCACCTATAAATAAGAGTTTTGAAAATAGTTTCAAAAATCAAGAGCTAAAAATGTTTGTTTTAGCAATTTTTATTTCGTGTCTAATTGGAGCAATCAAATCAGACCCAATTTGTCCATTTTCATCATGTTCAAGAAGTTACAGTTATTATTATAAATACTGTACGATTTCATGTAATGGGTTATCGTTTCCCGAAAGAGGAACATACGATGTGAATTCTATTAGTTTCTCTGCTAATCCTCAATCGATCCCAGACAATGCTTTTCAAAATTTATCCATTAAGAGTTTAAGCTTAAATGGTGTAAATTTAAAGAACATTTCAAATACTAGTTTTGATGGTATGCTTGGACTAGAAGAAATCTCCTTGAGTTACTTTAATGATTCACATGTTTGGTTTCTTTTCCAAAATTATTCCAGTACGATCAAAACTTTCTATTTTTCAAACAGTAAATTAAACAACGATGTTTTGAGATCAATTTCAGAAATCATAAAAAATTGGTACAACTTGACAAGGCTAAGTTTTGAAACAAACAGTATAACTCAAATTGATTTTGATCTTGATATTTTGACAAAATTAGACGATATTCGTTTAGATTCAAATCAAATACAAAATTTTACATTCAAAAGTAAATCGTTGAGATATTTAAATTTACCGTATTACCTCAAATAAAAGACAGTTCGGTCATCAAAGAATTTCTTCTATTCGAAAATTTAAAAGTCCAAAAAAGTGACTCAAATAAAAGAAATTTTTTTCTAAGTTTTTCTTTTATTTGAAACAAAAAAATCATGTTTTTGAAGCTTTTTATCATTATTTATTCATTCAAAAAAGTGTTTCGTTTCTTTTAAACGAGACACTTTTTTAGAAAAAAAATAATTCAAATAAAAGGAAAATTTTAACTCAAATAATAGCAACTTTCTTCTATTTGTGGTTACTTGTATTTGAGGTAATACGGTACATTCGAATCGTTTAGAAAAAATCGATAATTCAACGTTCATTGATTTACCAAATTTAATTTCGCTTACATTGAGTTCAAATGTTATAGGCAATTTTACTATTTCTCCTCTTTCAAAGTTGGTTAGTCTTAATTTAGCCAACAATAGAATCGGTAAAATATCATGTGAGACAATGTCCAACTTGCCTAATTTAACAAATTTAGATTTGACTGGAAACTTAAATGTTCAAGTCGAATGTTTGGAAAGGTTAACAACTTTATCTTTGTATAAGACAAGTCTTTCTGGTTTGGTCGACCCTCAACGGTTAGGTAATCCAATCAATTTGCAAAGTTTAGATCTTTCCGTTAACAATATAACCGATTTAGATCTAACAAACATGACTAAATTGGCTAGTTTAAAAATCAATAATAACAAGATTACAAGACTAAATAGAAGTTTTTTTGAGAATTTAAAATCGTTGAATTATTTGTACGCAGACTCAAATCTTTTAGAAGAAATTGAGTTAGTAAATCAGGATAAATTAATTTTTATCTCCATGTCATATAATAAGATACGTTTGACCAGTAAAACAATGTTTGGAAAAACTCCTAATCTAAACATGCTTGATATAAGGGGTAATCTCATAGAAGAAATTGAGTTTACTAATCATAGTAGACTATCGTATGTCTATTTGTCATCTAATAAGATTAGTTCAATCGGAAAAACAATGTTTGAGAATGCCAGCAATCTAGAAACAATTGATCTTGGTTATAACCTTATTGAACGAATTGAACCAAAAGCATTCGATTCACTAGTAAAATTGAAGAACCTTTATCTATCAGGAAACTATCTTAAAGTGATTCCAAGCATTAACAAGTTAATTTCGTTGCAATATATCTATCTTAATAATCAAAATGGAAATTTGGAAATGCTATCGAATAACGCTTTTGAACGTGAAGTTGATTTAACCAACATTTTGAACTCAAATTTGGTTGTTTATCTAATGAGAAATAACATTAAAAAATTCAATCCAAAAAGTTTTTGTTCCAAGTATTCGTTTTCGTTTGCGCTCAATTCAATTACATTACATTTAGACAGTGTTGCAAATATGGACAAGTGTATGCTAAAACAATTAAAATCGGATAAAAAAGCGATTTATTTGAATCAAGAAATCGATTGTTCATTTAGAGCACAGGCTAAAAATTTAAACATTTCATTGGATAGTGTGTCATATTTATGTGGTAATTACACTTTTGTTGATGAATGTGAACGTGAATCAAACAATAAATTCAAGTGTCCAAAGATTTTTTTAGACACTCAACAATGATCATTGGTGATCCTCACGTTTATTCGTACAAAAGAAATTATGAAATTTGTTCGCTTGGTCAAAACGTAACGTGTTTTGAATCAGGAAAATTAAAGATTTTGTGCTCGGACAAAGTTTTTACCCGTCCCGAACTTTCTGCATTGACCGAGATCAAGTTCATTTACAATCGAGGTGATGCGAACATAAGCATTCATTTAACAAATTCAAGCTTTCCATCGACTTTCGACAACAATCAAACAGTGATTTATGACCTAAAAAAAGATGAAGCAAAATTGATAGAGCTGGTTAATTACGATTCAGACACAAAAATAATTTATGACTACGAGACCCTCACGCACATAATTATTACCAGATGGCTCAATTATTTCAATATTATTGTAAGAGCTACTCATGATACATATTCAGTCAGTAATGGAATAATGTATGATGGTTGTCAAAATAAAACTTTGAACAAAACTCTTTTGGGAAGAAAGAAACGAGCATTGAACAGTGAATGTGCTTTAGAGTGTGAAAAAATAAAGCAAACTAGCTTAAAAAATAATGCATCGGAAATGAATGAATTATTTAGTCCTGATGAGATATACGAAGCGTGTATGATTGATTGTGACCAAGCTGGAGTAGAAATGGTTGGAATGTTTAAAAAAGCAATAGTTGCAGTTGAACTTTCAGTGAAAGGCGATACAGAGAATATTACAAAAATTGAACCATTGCAACAAACTGGCGAGTCGATTCAAGACGAGGTGTCGATTCTAACGTCGTTAAAATCATTTTCTACCAAATATGTAACAAATGAATTAATGACGTTTTTTTCAATCATTTTTTCAATTTTAGTTCTTTAGGTTTTTTCGAGTTTAATATTTTAGATTTTTTTTCTAGATGACTTTTATTTTTTAGATAAATTTTTCCTGCATTCAAAAAAAACTTTGTAATCAGATCGAAAAATGTTTTCAAACAAGCTGAAAGAGATAAAAAAAAACAGAAAAATGTTGCAGTAATTTTGTTTTTACTAAAATTCACGTGACTTTACGCAATTTTACGAGATTGAAAAATTATAAATTTACCGGATTTTACCAGATTTTACGTACCGTAAACTCGGGAGTCATACTGCCGGGGTAAAAAGTGAAACCTCGGTAGTATGACTCCCGAGTTTACGGTAATTTAAACCGGAATTTACGTAAATTTTAGTTAAAAGTAAAAATGCCAAAAAAACGGATGTTGCTAAAACACGGACCAGCTATTTTTTGAAAAAAACGGACCTATGTTTTTTTCTAAGACCTTAACAACCTAAGATTTTGATATAGCATTGGATAGATAATTACTTGAACTTTTATATGGACTGCATTCTGGAAGAAAAAAGTTACGGTTCGTGAGCAATTCCCAAAAAACTTCCACGGACCTCAGACTAGTTTCAGGGAAAATAAAGTTCGCACAATGAAAAATTACCAAGTATGTCATTTTAAAACGTTTCCCTTGAATTGAAAATAAACTCTACATTAAAACTTACCATATTTTCTGATAGAAAATCAAATTTTCTGCATGTTAAAAGAAAAAAAAGTCGAAAAAAATATAAAATTCCGCGAAATATTTCGGAAAAACAGCAAATTTTTAGGGATTTTTTCAGTTTTTTAGGATCTAGTTTTTTGTTTACCCATAAACCATTGGTTTTCTATACAGATTCTGAAACAAGACAAAATTCAGAACAAAATGTAGGTTTTTCATTTTGCAATTTATTTTTACTTTTTGTTTAATCGAGGCTGAAAAAAAGTTTTGATTTTTTTTACTTTTTTTCGGCCTAATATGACATACTTTTTTAAGAGCCGCTTAACTTCCGACCCCCCTGGCTAAATTAATAAAATTCTTCGACCCACTTAAAATTCTGGCAAAAATAGCTCGCTGATGTATTTAAAGTAGCTCGTTGGCTTACTTACTCGTTTGCAGGTACCTGATCCGACTTCAGGTTCGTAAAATATAAAAATTTGCTGGCTCATTTTCAGGTCGTCTAAGCGTGGATCTTTTCTAATATCGCTGTCTTAATCTGGTGAGGTGCGTACGATCTTAATCCCTGGCCGATTACTCCTAGGCGCGTAAAAAATTTGCTTGCTTTCAATTCTAGAGGTCTAAAAAGCATATTGAAAGATTAATTTAACAGGAATAATGCCGTTTTAAGCTTGATTTAATTGATATACTCATTGTATTGCTTATGGTAAATTTGTTCGAAAAAAAGTTTCAAGTATCATATATTTTATAAAAACGCTATGGTACGGTGATTCCGTTTTTAAGAACGCTTAGTTTCGCAAAGGGTACGTTTCGCTGCGGCTGGGCAAATGGTGAAAGTTCGGTACAAATGCATTTTGTAATGATCAAGTCCGATAAGATTTTTAAAAAAATTGGAGTAAATGCTCCATGTAAAAGTGTGATTGCTCCTCTGACTTCATTTTACCAAATTTTTTTGAATCCAATTTCGAATTTTTATCGTCTCTGTTAATCAGTCATTTTTTTAGTATTAAGACAATTTTTTTTTAAATTAAATATTTGGGTTTAGAAAATATATAACGTGATAGGCAAACTGTTTTTTTTTCAGGTTGCGAAACGTTGCATAAATACACCACCCCCACCACTTTTATACAAAATTTGAAATTTGTAACCTGATCAAAACATACACCTCAACATAGACAACACTGCGGCAATTTCATTGTGGAATTTCAGCAAATTGGCAAAAATTCACAGAGACGGGTTTATTTCTTCCACATTATTTTTCTTTAATCGTCCTAGTGGCTCTCTTAAGTCTTAGTCTTGTCCGGCAGACGCTACCTCCAGAAGCACAGCGGTAATACGCTAAGGAATAATGATATTGTCTATATATACGGCTGTTTTTGGGAGTCATTCTTCAGCTTTTAAAATTATAAAAATAAAAACGACTGATTCAGTGCTAGCCACCGGTCAGTCAAAACTTTTAATCGGTACGGGTGTTTTTTTCTGGAAAATTTAAACCCATGAAATAAAGTGTCTAGATAGTTATTCGGGGCACCATTTTAAAAATAATTTTTTTTATCTCGCATAAGGGGGTGTTAGTTTTACAGGGATCCAAAATTGCAAGAAAAAATACAAAATGCAATTTTTTTATTGCAATAAGGTATATTTTGTTATTAGATAAAGAACCGAAAGATTTTAAAATTTGATTAAGGAGACTGACCTACACTGGAATTCGTACTTCAAGGTGTATTAAATATTGATTTTTGATTGGATCGCCACTGTTCACAGAAGAAGACTTTTTAAGTTTGTTGTGTATTTTTATTTCAAAAAGAGATAGAAAATTAGAATTTAAAAATTTATTTACTTTTAACCATGTCCGTATTTTAGCTAAAACCGATCCATGTCCGGGTCCGGAGGTCCGTGTCCGGATTTTAATGACAACCAAAAATTTAAAAAATCGATATTTTGTACAGAATTTTCTGCTCAAGTGCTCATGATTGGAAAAAGATTTGGTTAATCTAGACTTATCAGCTTAAAGCTAACAAGCTGTGGTTCGCGAATAGAACTTAAGTCAAATAAAATAAATTATTGAACATCATTCAAATAGTTAAGGATCTTAAATGATCTTTTAAGACACAAAGCTGTGTTCAAAAAACGAACTAAAAACTAGTTTATTTTTGCAATGTTACACAAGTCTAGAGTTTGAAAACAAAAATTTCTTATGTAATCAACAACAAAAAAATTATAATGCTAAAAGAGTCTTTCGTATTTCTTTTTTTTTTAAATAAAATGAGTTCTTGGTTAAGATTTAAACGATTCATAAAAAGAAACGAAATAATTTTCTATTCAGTTGGTCTACTTACATTCTCTCATTTTGTTTGGTGGGAAATTCAACAAATTCGTTCGTTTGTACCCAAAGAAGAACGTGTTAATCATTTAGGTCCTTTTAGAATACCCTATCTAGACGAGTTAGAGTATTTCAAACAAAAAAAGTTAAATCACTCGAAAGAGGATAAGTAAATGTTATTTTCAAAGATATTACTAAAACAAGTTCAAAGACAACAACCTAAAAAAACACTCGGCACGGACAACAATAACAACTCGTTCGTTGAACTAATTCGTAACAACAAAATAACTGTATTTGTGTTAACGTTTGTAGCAAGTAATTTATTGTTTTTGTTTAAACCAAGTCACATTGCAAGACCTGAAATATTGGCTAGAAATCGACTTGAACAACAAAATGGCAAAAATTTTGTATGAATTTAGAAATAAATTTCATGAACGTAAACTTGTACGATGGGTTCTATTTACATATCCAAAAACTTGTTTTAGTTTAGGTGCTCTATTGACTGGTAGTTATATTTATTATGTAAATTCAATATCCGATTTAAAGTTAAAAGAAAAAATTGTTTATGAACAAAAATTTTATTCAAATAAACCATAATGTTTGAGTTTTTTAGCAAACGATTTCAAATAAAATTTAAAAAAAATAATTTTTTGTTTCATTAATTTTCCAATCATGATGGAAAAACGACAGTCGAAACTCTTACTTTCATCCGGGGTCTTAATCTAAGAGATTTCGCCAATGTTGATGTGAACACCTCCGAGCAGTGTCTTTAGATACGCACTTAAGTAATAAGACACAAATCAAAATGACTTTTCCACTAGTTCACTTAATCTAGTTCACAGACTCCTTAATTCCATTAATGAAACTTCAAAATTTATACAGAATTAAAATATAATAGAGAGTTATGCCTTTTTCTTAGACGAACCGCGGTCGAACTTGATATACCAAGGTGGTAAGGCTCCTTAGATTGTAACATCATAAGCTAACTTTATGCTCAAACTTCTACGAGGTTTTGATAAGAAGGCAAAAGGGTCAGTCTAAAATCCGGAATCGCAGGAACAGAACTTAGGTAAAGTTAAATTTACGCATAATATAAAGGGAAAAATCGTTTGACGCATAAAACAGATTCAATTCCTGGGGTCAAAAGTCCAACCTAATGAGAAAAGTTTTAATGAAACGTCTTGATGCAAGCTAAAACTATTTTTTATGGTTTAGCCGATCAAATTATGCGTTAAATAAAAAAAATCTTGATGCTGAATTTTTTTCATTCTATGCTATCCTAATCTTGTTCATGCGTCAAAAGATGTCCTCCTAACATAAATAAAATCTAACCTTTTAATGTACTAGTCAATGAAATATTTTTTTGTGCCAGCTTTAAATAATATTAAAATCCCTTACTGGCATGATTATTCATAGTATATTAGCGTATTCATACCGCGATATTTATCCAATTTTATCCTTATTTATGGCCGTTATTTAGGGAAGTTAAAAGTAGTACAGACTTATTGAAAAAAGGGGCCACTCTAATGTACCAAAACTTTGGCATACTTGTATGAAGATGTAAAGAATTAAGTAAAAAAAAAGAAAAAAATACAAATTTCCTCTCAAATTTTTGGCACATTTTGGTACATGAAAATGTAACATTACATGGGTTCAACCAAAACCATATTATATAAAATCGGAAATGAGTACCGAGTTATCTTTAATTTTTTGCCATAAAAGTAATGATTACAAAAAATATGAAGTAATAATTATCTTTAACATCTGTTAGATACACTTGATCGTCTGAAAATTCATGTTATCAAAAAAAGAATTTTTTAATTTATATTTAGCCTCAATTTTTTGTTAAAATTAAAATAATTTTCTTTAAAAATAGTCTGGTTTCATTTGGAGCTTTCATAAGGCTCCAAATTTTCTCAATTTAAATAAGAAAGAGGAGAAAGAAGAGGCGATTTGATTCAATTTTACAAGATCGTTAATGTGTTAGAAGCTGTCAACTTAATGTATGAGATCAGGTATAGTTCAGCAAAAAATAATTATAATTTAAGGGGTCACTCCAAAGGAGTTTCAAGCGAGCTTATCAAAAACTGCTCGATACGATACAACTACATTACAAACAGATTGGTCAATCATTGGAACAGTTTACCGAAGAATTTTGTGGACATAACTTCATTAAATTCATTCAAAGCGAAACTTGATGACTGGTTTAAAACAAATGAACGGTCAAATGGTACTAAGGCAAAGAACTGCCACAGCCTCACCGCTTAACTCGACTTAAGTCAAGTCGCAGTTATTTTTTACTACTACTAAATTTCGCACAATGCAAAATTACCACACTATATTAATTTTGAATATTTGGTCAAAAAATTGAAATAATATTTTTATTCAAACCTTTTATTCATATGGTAACTTGTAATATAGGATTTATTTTCGATTCAAGCGAAAAGTTTTAAAATGACTCCGGTAAATATTCAAAAATATTTAGACAATCTGGCCATTGATAAGTCACCTGGCTCAGACAAGATCAATTCAATTATTCTAAAAAGGTGTTCAGGGTCATTTTCGGTCCCTCTTTCAAGTATTTTTATTAGATCATATATGGATGGAGAACTACCAGAGTTATGGAAAGAAGCCAACATAACTCCGATCCATAAATCAGGCTCAAAATTGGAAGCTTCAAACTATAGACCGGTTTCTTTAACATCAATCGTTGGGAAAATTATGGAGAGAATCATAAGAGATCATCTAATGGTATATTTGGTTGAAAACAATTTAATCAGTAAGAAACAACATGGATTTATGTCTAAGAAATCTTGCGCAACAAACCTAATCGAATTTATCGACAAAATCACAAGCGAAATTAAGCGAGGAAATCTCATCGACATTATTTACACAGATTTTGCCAAAGCTTTTGACAAAGTCCACCACAAAAAACTACTTGCCAAACTAAGGTCATATGGAATTACGGGTGAGTCACTAAAATGATTTGAGTCGTTTTTGATTGGTAGAAAACAAAGAGTGGTTATGGGTGATGTATGTTCAGACCGGGAGGAAGTAAGCAGCGGTGTACTACAAGGGTCGGTTTTGGGTCCGATTTTATTTGTTGTATATATTAATGATTTTTTAGAATGTTTAAAAAGTTTTGGTTTAACTTGTTAATTGAATGGGCTGAACTATGGTCAACCGAGTTGAATCTGGCTAAGTGTAAAGGGATGTACTTAGGCAGAAGAAAAGAAAAATTCCCATACGAAATGATTAACTCAAGAGTGAATCATGTGCTGAATGAATCAAGTCAAGAAAAAGATCTTGGAGTTATGATAACCAATGACTTGAAGTGGAACAAACAGTGTACGTATGCTGCAGCAAAGGCTAATAGGGTTCTCGGGCAGATATAAAGTTCATTCAGATATCTCGGTCATGAGATGTTAAAGTGTGGTCTCACTGGATTAGTGAGACCCCTGTTCTTGATAGACGGTAGTAGTCTCGTAGCTCTTCTCTCAACTTTTTCCAACTCGTTGATATCTTTTACAAGGTACGGACACCAAAAACTGACATCATACTCAAGATAAAGCCTGGTAAGCAGGGTATAAAGTAACATTTTTTTAAGGGTTCGGTTCCAAAAGAGTTCCGTTACTAAAGGGTTAAATATTTTTTGAACCTGTTTGCAGACATAGTGACTCGTTATTTTCCATAAGACTCGGACTCGAGTCTGAGTCTTATGAAAAATGTTCAGAGAGAAATTTAATAAATCTCTAACCCAAAAAAAGTCTTTGATATTTAGAGAGAAGTGAGGCTCATTTGTCATAATTTTTTTTAAACCGGCCTCATGGAGAATTTATTTTTTTAATAAAATATTTGTATTTAACTAATAACTATATAAGATTAAACAAGTCAATTCAAAAACTCAAGTCTTTTATTATATCTGTTAGACTCTGACTCGAGTCTGAGTCGCTAAATTTTATGTCACTAACTGGATTAGTGACATGTCATACTTATCGAGCTTTTACGTTACTTCGTTAAAGGTCGCTTAACTTCGGACCCCCCTGGCCAAAAAAAAAATTTTTGTACCCCCCCTAAAATTTTGGCTAACCCTAGGTTTTCGGTTATGGAGAATAAGAAAATCGAGTCGAAAATTCAAAGTTAAGATAGTGTGGTAATTTTGCATTGCGCGAAATTTACTACTACTACTAAATCATAAAAATCTTAATAAAACTTAAGAGAATAATTTTTTTCTATTGGAGAGATATTTCTTCAAGATAAACATTGGATGTAGAACGACCGAGAAGATCTGCAAAAAGTATATACAGAGTACTTTAAATGCGCAATAATTAGCAGAACTTTACCTTACGCTTTTCATTCAATGTTTACTTTGGAGAAATACCTCTGCAATAGAAAAAGTTTTATTGAAATTTTTAGGATTGAGTTTTGATTTTTTTACTGCACGGCTCCTGAAAAAATGCGTCCCGTACCGTTTTTTTTAATTTTGAAATTTTAACTAAAAATGAAAATTTTTAATTTTTATTTTCCGGTACGGTACGGTACGCTCAGGTACGGGGTACGCCTTTCAAGAGCCATGCAAGTTGATTCACAACTTCGAATTGAAAGATTTCGATAAAATTTTTCAAAAAATTTGTAGGGTTATTTCACTCAACGCTTTATAGAGTAATCAACTCTCATTAAGACAAAAAGTAAGCCATTTAGAATGATGATTACGATTTGTAATACATTTTTTATCAAATTTTTTGAATTTATTTTGAAAGTCTATAGACTTGTTTTCTTTGCTATTGCTTTGTTTTTGAATCATATTATTTCTTGCAAAAAAATAAGACCCAAAAACAGTTGTCCATTCCAGATAACTATGACTTTCTTAGCCAAGGTTTGATTTCTATCGTACTTCTTCTTAATAATAAAATTGTTTAAATCCTTTTAACTTTTTATTGAACGTTTAAATTTAATTTGCTGCCAAATAACGCTGTATTTACTTTATTCTTTAATCATTACTTTAGAAATGAATAATTTAAATAAAGAATTAATTAGTTGCCCATTATGCTCCAAGTTTCTTATTACACCAAAAATGTTGCCCTGTGGTGAATCGGTATGCTTGAAATGTATTCCAAAAGGTACTGAATTCGAGTGTAATTTATGTCAACAAATTCATGTTTTGCCTCAAAATGGTTTTCAAACAAACAAAAAATTGGAAAAAATTTTAAAAAGTGTTAATGACTCACTTCGTAATGATCCCAAAAATGCACAATTTGAAAAAGGTTTGAGCGAAATTAAAGTTTTAATTAACCTTGCTAATTCGAAATTGAAGTCTTACGAGACAAATTTAATCGAGTCGTGTCAATCAGTGATTAACAAAATCGATTTAGAAGCTGAACGAAAAATTGTTGAAATTAATGAAATCCGAGTTGGTTTGGTAAAAAAAGTAGTTGATCACCAAAATAAGTATTTGAATAATTTGAAAATTCAACAAAATCAATTAAAGACTTTTTCAAATGAAATTAACAAATTTAATATAATTACAGATGAACAACAAGTAGAGACTTTAGATTCGAACAAACTCGACGAATTTTGGATCAAGTACCAAACTATAAAAACAATAATTTCTGTTATACACAACGGAAGTGCTAAACACTATCAAAACAATATTTGTTTCAATTTGTTTAACCAAAAATTGGATGAAAATATTCTGGGGATTTTAATTGTTCTCAACAACAATGAAATAAGACTTAATAAAAAGTTTGATTTTCAATCTCTAAAAAATTCTCTAATTAATTATCAAACCGACCCAAATTACTTTTTTAATCGAGTTTATGATCAAACGAAAAATCAAGTAAATCAAGTAAAAAAAATTAAAAATGGTAAATATGTATTCGCATCGAGTATAAGTTATTTTCAAGGCTTAAAACTTGAATTATTCAATTCGAGTGGTTTAATTAAAGAGACAATATTAAATCAAACTCGTGACCCGTTTACATTATTAACGTATAAAAACAAAATTTATGTTGCGTCAGGTGCAAATTTGCATCTTTATGATGAAAATTTGACATTGTTGAAAACTGTTAGATTTCAAAATTTAGTTTCAAAATTTTTGATCACGTGTGACTTTATTATAGTGAATGAGTCAAAGGATCAAGAGACAAAAAGTTTGTATGATTTTGATTTAAACTTTATAATGAGCGTTGGAGACGGTTATTTGAATGGAACAATGAAATTTCCAATTAATTTTGACAGTGTCTACTGGAATGACAAATATTATATGTTTTTGCAAGATAAAAAAGTGACTCTTCTGGACAAAGAGAGCAAAAAAACAATTAGAGAATTGATTTTTTTAAAAGAATATAAGGTTTTCAAAATTACAAACGATAACGTGATAATAGCAAATATGAAAAATGGAGAAAACTTGGTTGTCTCTTTTATTGATTTTGATGGCAAATTAATCGATAATTACTTTGTTTCCGAATGCCCGCAAGACATCCAAATATTTGTAGACGATAACTTGGATTTTGAATTTGTGGATCCAAACAAAAAATTAGTGTACAATATCGCTAATAATTTATCCTGATCCCAAAAAACTTGATTTTTCTATTTTTAAATAAAATTAATTTTAAAATTTAAAATATTTTACTTTTACCGTAAATCCTTGCAAACTACCCCGGGGTAATGGGCTATAAATAGCTTTAACCTCCCTACCTAAGACTCGGTTATAACCTCAGTTTTTTAATTTCGAATTTTCTTTTTAACCCCGGGGCAAAATTAAAAAAATAATATTTATTCTATAAATTTAGAGAATAAAATTCAATACAACCCCAGTGTGCTTCCTCAGTACAGTACTTTCCGGTTATAAGAAACTCCAATTTGCATGAAAAATAATTTATTATATCCGAAGATTTCTTATAAACAAATTAAAGTTTTCGTGCATAATTTTTACTCACATTATCTTAAGTTAGCAAGTGAGGTGATAATTGATAAAGAAACCGAAGGAATAATCCATTTAGAGAAAGCAGGCGAATATTTATTATATCTATTATATTTGTCCAGTAAAAAACATTTTTACAATGATGTAAACACTTTTTTTCTAGAAACAAAAGTATAGCGAAACAAGATTTTGTTTAAAAAATGTCGTGTATACGTAACGGCTGAAAGATAAATTAACATTTTTTAATCCTTTTTTGATAATATAACTGCTTATCGCTAAATAGTTTTAGACCCGCCTCATATTTTTTTTCATAAAAAGTTCAAATTTTTTATAAACAAGTTAAATTTAATGGTCTTACTCTAATTTTACCTAAAAAAAAATTATTATATACGAATTTTCGCTATACATGAATTTGTTATAAACAGTTAAAAATACATGGAAGGGGTCGGAAATGTTTTTGTTCTGGCGAAAACGTTTATTATATCCGAAAATTTCTTAAAACCGTGTTTCTTATAACCGGAAAGTACTGTATTTTTTTTATAGTCGCATGGGATTTTATTGGTGTAAAAATTACACACCCATGAGCTTAAAATTTGTTTTGTTCGTGTACATTTAAGATTTGCAAACAATGTTTATTCTATTCTTATTCAAACAATAGTATCGTAAATTCTCGTTCAATGTTACATGTAACAACATCTGAATACACAAGTTTTAGCGGAATTTATGATTGGTTGAAAAAAATAATAGCGAGTCAAAAAGTCCGCTAAAACTCAGGTATTCAGGATTAGTTACATGTAACATTGAACGAAAACTTATGGTAGTTGGTTTCAATTTTTAGTTTATCAAAAAAAATTACGAAGTATCAGTTGATGAGATAGTTCAAACTTGCGAGGAGAGTGGTGAAGAGTCTGATACGGATATGGAAATAAATTGAATTTTAAAGTTTTTTTATTCTCTTTTTTTTTTTAATTTGTTTTTATTTTTGTGAATTTTAATCGAAAAAAAACCATTATAACCCCGATCAAAAATCAATTTATTTTTTTTATAAGCTCATTTAAAAAAATAAATTTTTTTTTTTAACCCCGGGTTTCTGGTATAATTTAAAAAAAAATATTATTGGAATAAATGAAATTTTTAAATTAGTACCCCAGTGGTTTTTTATTTGAAGCCCGTGGGGTAGTTTGCAAGGATTTACGGTAATCATAGTGATCTTTAGTCCTATAGTCGTCCTGATCAGTCGGTTATTCTAAAAATTGCACCACATTTTAAAGTAATTTAAATTCAAATTCTCAATTAGATTGTAGAGTTTTTGCAGATGAACTTAATCGTAAAATTGTTGTCGCGGTATCCTTTAAAAACAAAGCTTAGAATCTCTAGTTAATGATGGGATATTTTTTGAAATGTTTAGAAAATTTTTTCACAGTGAATTTTAGGAATTCACTGTTTAATTTTCTCGTTAATGTCAACTTTCATTAGTGTTACTCTAATAGAATTTTTTAAAAATTTCAAAAAATATCCCAGCATTAACTAGAGATTCTTAGCTTTCAGCTGATATATCATAATCAACCTTTTTACCTTTCAAAAAATATGCTCTTTAATGATTTAATAACACACATTTGCATATGGCTGTGGTATCTTTTTCTAGCCAAACCTACTTTTGAAACAACCATATTTATGCAAAATCGCGCCTTTACGTTAAATGACTTTTTATTTCCCGGAAAAGGGTGTTTTAGAAAATTAAGGTCGCTAGGAATAAAGTTAGCGAAAAAAAAATCAAAAATTTATTTAATTTTTTTGATTTACATCCGGTGTTGTTTTTATGCATTCTCGATGGGTCTTGTTTTTGAAGGATACCGTTGTCGACATTTTATAAAATAAAATAAAATAAAACTATATTAAATCTATTAAAACTATATGAAATTTTTAACATTTGCATCTTGTTTTTTAAAAAAGTGATTTAAAAAAAGTGATCAGCTCTCCAAGTTTTTCTTGACGCCTTGAATTTCCTCGGTAATATTGTTTTGAAAAAAATTGATATCTTTTCATTTGAATATTTCAAGTCATAAATCAATAGTGAGTTAATCTACAAGGTATTGATTTTATGTTTGAATCTTTGTAAAAATTATTGTAGGTACAAAGTTGTGCAAACAACGCCTGTAATGAAACGGCTTCAATTTGCTTCAAATATGTGTTTAATTAGAATCAAATAAAGATGAATCAAAAAATTTTAATAAAAAAAGTTAAATAAGCTGAACGGAATTTTTAATTCAATTTATTTTTTGTATTTTTGTTTAACGATTCAGTCGTTTATGCATTTTTCTTTGCATATTTGAATGGAGAAGCCACTAAAATGTACATTAGCGTTATGTCTATTCATGGCGTTTCAATTGATGATTGTAAATAAATATGTTAATATTAAACAAAATCCAACTGAATTCAAGCATTTATTGGATAATGGTATCCTTAATAAAAAAATTATTTTTATCGGGGGTGTTGGTCGATCAGGAACAACCCTAATGAGATCAATTTTAGATACCCATTCTCTCATTAAATGTGGTCCCGAAACTCCATTTTTATACCATTTCATAAATTTACGTAAAAACATTATAAACGATAAAAGATTAATGGAACGATCAATTAAACGTGGTTTCAAACCCGATTTCATGGATAAATTCACAGGCTTCTTTTTTGTCTATTTGATGCAAAACAAGTTTCAAGCGTCAAACATTTTGTGCGAAAAGTATCCGTCGATCATGTCTATATCATATGATTTGCATAAAATATTACCAAATGCAAAATTTATTTACATGATTAGAGACGGTCGAGAAGCTGCTTATTCATTTTTGCTTAAGTATAAAAAAGATGTTAATTTTGTTAATTTTGTTCATTTATTAGAAAAATGGGATAAAAGAAATCAAATCTATTTGAAAAATTGCGATTTAATGGGAGAATTGTATTGTAAAAAAGTGTTTTACAAAGATCTTATTGATAAGACTAAACAAGTAATGGAAGAATTATGTGCTTTTCTTGGCATTGAATGGACAGACAAATTTTTAGAACATGAAAAATATTTAGGCAATGAAGTTTTTACTGTAAAAGATGAATGGTCTCATGATCAAATAAAAAATCGAATAAATAATGGTTCGTTTAATAAATGGATTGGTAAAATACCTGGTTATGATGTTGAGTATGTTGAGAACAAGTTTCAAATGCTCAAGTATTTTGGATTTGTTTAAAAATATAAAACTTTTAAAATCAAAATTTGATTTTTAATTAATAAATATTTATTCAACAATTTCTTATATTGAATCGATTTCCCCATGTATTTAGCGTTACAACCCTTACATATGATTTGTATACTACGTGTGATTTGTCTCTGTTCTTTTTGATGTTATTTTAAATGAGAAATATAGTCCCGGAAATTAACTTGTCACATGATTATCAGAATTTATGACCACAATGATATCACCCCCCTGATAGCTGGTTCATAAATGTAATTATGAAAGCCATCAAGCGCCAAACATTCGACTCCTCCCGGCCGTGAGAATGCGAAACATACAGCGCATTTTAACTCTAGATGGGCGCAACCATTCGCCACAAAATGGGACCAATTTTAATTAATTGGGCTTGCGAGTCACGGTGACTTAAAATAAGGGCTCTGAGAGGGGCAATGTAGCAAGTGTAGCGATCGGCTCATTATGAGTATTGGCTACAAAGCCTTTCGGTCGTGGTAAAAAAAAAAAAATGAGTCAGAATTGATTTAAAAGCATTGACTGACTTTGCATTCCCTGCACTCGACGATAGTCTATTCCATACTTCAACTACTCTGTTAAAAAATTGTAGCGATACAATCCTCTACGATTTATTTCTCTCACCAATTTTTTATCATTTGATTTTCTTAGACTGGGAGACAGACTCCTAGAATAGTTGACCCCTCTCACCAACTTAATTTCTTCGAGATTGTGGACTATTTTGAATATTTGGATCAGATCACCTCTTAAACGTCTTTCTTTAAGGCTCAATATTTTCAAAATCTTGAGTCTTTCTCCTCATGGTTTTGCTTCGATCGAAATCACCAATTTTGTGTCTCTTCGTTGAACCCTTTCGAGAACACTAATGTCTGTTTCAAATTTAGGGCACCAAGTACTTACCACATATTATCTTTTATTCATGATCATTTGTTACAACTACGCCCGCCAACATCCCCTATCAGTTCCGATCATTTGACATCAAATGAGGTAAGCTATTATCATTTGATGTGACAAGTTAATTTCCAGGACTGTAATTCGCTATTGTTTTGATATGCACATTAGAATCTACTTTTAGGAAGTTGCTTTTGACCAGTTGTTTCAAATTCTAAGTTTCCATTGTTTTTTTTTCGTTAAAGGTATGCAAAAAATTATTTTCATATAAGGTAGAGTAAATGAAGGGCTACAAAATTATACCATATTTAGACCCCCTGTGAAGTTATTTGGGGAAGAAAACTGAGTTTTCACTTTTCAGTCTTAAAGGACCCTCATATTTGTAAATCGGTTTTGGACGTTTAAAAGGGTGCAAAAAAGCCTTAAATTAAAGGGATTAATTTAATTTAGATATGTCCATGTTTTCTATGGTTTTTCTATACGAGAAGAAGTCAAAAAGTGGTAATTCCCACTTCATTTTCGTTTTTCATTTTTTGCCTTTTTTCGTTTTTTATGCTATTTTCCTTTTCGGAGTATATGAGGGTCCTTTAAGACTGAAAAGTGAAAACTCAGTTTTCTTCCCCAAATAACTTCACAGGGGGTCTAAATATGGTATAATTTTGTAGCCCTTCATTTACTCTACCTTATATGAAAATAATTTTTTGCATACCTTACTTCGTGTAAAAGTTACACTTGGGTGTATGTTTTCAAAAATACACCCGGTAGTATGTTTTTCAGGGGTCCAAATATTTTGTAACTCCTTGATGTAACGGTAGTCCAATTGAAGTACCTCTTAAATATTATTCTAATGTGTAAATAATAGAAATCTGTGTAAAAGTTAAGTATGGTTTATGAGGGGTCTTGATACATACCATCATTAGAGAAGAGACAAGACATCAAAAGGGCTTACGAAACAAGTTAGATTTTTTCGGTCACCAATAATTTATGTTTATGTGACGTTTTTATACTTAGGGGTATCCAAAAGTTTTGACGTTCGGGTTAAAAAAGACGAAAAAAAAATTTTTTTATCGATTTTATTTTTTTAGGTGTTCAAAGTAATCGCCTTGATTTTCTATACAAAGTTTCATCCGCTCAGTCCACTTTTGAAAGGTCCTTTGAAACTCTTCTTTAGGAATCGAATTAAGTATCTCTGTAATTTGGGATTCCAAGAGTTCTTCACTTGTACGATCGGGTAAGCGTTTTTTAATTTTGTTAAATAACCAAAAATCACATGAAGCTAAGTCTGGGGAGTAAGCCGGATGGTCGATTATGGTCATGTGATTAGTATTGAGAAAGTTCTTGACCTTTTCATGAACATGAGGTCGAGCATTGTCATGCAAAATTTTCATATTTTTTGTACCTGATGTTGGTCTTTGCGATTTTAAGATCTCAATAAGAGGACCTAAGACATTTTCAACATAATAGGTGTTATTTATAGACTGTCCCATAGGAACTACATGCACTAAAACAGGTCCTGTTGTTTTAATAAAAACACACACCATTGATTTCGGCTCAAATTGGTTGCGTTTTACCACAGTTTGCGGACTTTGGCCCTTTGGAGCCCAGCTCGAATTAGATGCTTTGTTCCCAATTTTACGGTGGTAAATCCATGACTCATCCCCTGTAACTATATCACATAAACGCCATCTTTGGGTCTCTAAAAGTTCTAAATTTTTGCGACAAATCTCAACCCTTTTTTTTTTGTTGATTCTCATTAAATTCATGGGGGATCCAACGCGAGGATAATTTACGTAAATTTAAATGGTCGTGCAAGATCCGTCCAATTGTTCTATAACTCAGGCCTGTCTCAGCTTCAATATAATGTATTGATATCCTCGGGTTCTTTTCAACAAGTCGTCGAATTCGATCAACATTTGAAGAATTAGTCGCTGTAATTGGCCTCCCAATTCGATCAATATCGTTGACTGACTCCACGCCACTCTTGAAACGTTCAACCCACCTTTCGACAGTACGTTTAGAAGGAGCACTATCTCCCATTGATGCCATAAGTTCGGAATGGATTACTGCTGCTCTAATATTTAACTTATACCTGATCAAAATATAGCTTCTTACGTGCTCCTTTTTCATTTTTGAAATTTTGAAAAATGTGAGTTTCAAATTATGAGCTGAAACTTTTGAAATACATATTTAATATGTTGATGCGACCACACATTAGAAAGCTAATAAAATGGAGAACATGGTTATGCAAAAATTTTTTTTTTTTAAATTTGTTTAAATGAATTATTGATGAAAACGTCAAAACTTTTGGATACCCCTAAGTATTTCACTGTTTATATCTTGGCATGTTAAATTTTTTTATCAATATCTCTATTTCTCTATTTTTTGCTTCTTTGCAAATGGGATAAAATATTCGTGGATGAAAATTTTCAAAAATGTAAATGCAGCTTTATGCAGCAAAAATTGCTGCATCCACTGGTAAAGTCTGCAAAAAATTCTGCAAAAGATCTGCAACTTTAATTGCGCAGTTAATTAAGACATTTTTCAATGAAATGTGATTGTGCAATATTTTACAACTTTTGCAGAGTTGCAGACAATTGAAAAATGTTATAATTAACTGCGCAATTAAAGTTGCAGATCTTTTGCAGAATTTTTTGCAGACTTTACCAGTGGATGCAGCAATTTTTGCTGCATAAAGCTGCATTTACATTTTTTGAAAATTTCAATCCACGAATATTTTATCCCATTTGCAAAGAAGCAAAAAATAGAGAAATAGAGAAATTGATAAAAAAATTTAACATGCCTTATATCTTCTACCCCAAACTTGCATGACACGAATATTAAAAAAAATAGTAAAATTAATAAAAGTGTATGATAAACCTTTTGGAAGTTTTTATGACAACTAAATTTATGACTAACTAAAAAATATTTCAAAAAAAAACAACTAAAAAATCAAACTAAACACGCAAAACAAAACGATCTTATAGTCGAGTGTTTTATTTATGTGCTTCACTTGAATAAACAACTACCGTTCAACTGACAAATATTTGTACACGACGAATCTAGTACAACAACATTCTTTAAATTTTTTTTCAAAAAAAAAAATCCAAGTATTTTCAAAACAGTTAATTGAAACATGACAAAAATAGAAAAACTTTATTTTGTTTTTTTTTTTTCATAAGATAAAAGAAACATGATTTTGTGTAGATAAAAAAAAAACAAAGACGTTCTTCAAGCTTTCTTCTCAATTTGGGTTAATTAAACATTAATCTATTTGGTTTTAATTTTCAATTTAAATTTTTGTTAAGGCCTCGAATAAATTTCCTGTGCATGTCTCTCTTTCTCTTTGAATTCTTTTTGGTGGTGTATGTGAAGCATAAATTTTTATGAATAATTTATGATAGGTAATAACAAACCTCATTCAAATTTGTTATCTTTCTTCAAGCAATAATTTTCTTAAATTGAATACTCGACAACAACACAAAAGAAAGCTTGATAAGATAGATCTTTTTTTTTTGTTTTTGTTTGCTTAAATTTCACAGAATTATGTATGGTTCGAATATTTTTTGAAGACACTTGACCTAAAAATATTTTCTTCTTCGTGTAACCTTTAAGAACAAAAAAAGTGAATTTTGTTGTTACTTTTAAAATAGTTTTAATGTTTATCAAGGATTATTAAACGAGTTTTTTTTTTTTGTTGACCACCCTCTCTGTGTGCGCCTGTGTATATAAATTAAGTCATCGTAATATTTTAAACAATAATTGTTGAATGGATTTATTCAGAGGAACCCTTAACATGACATGGGAATTTTTCAATTATTTTGACCTTAAAAATCTGTTTTTAGATTTTGTACTTTTAAAAATAGAATTATTTTTGTCGAGTACTCCAAGATTTAATATTTTTGTATTTACGTTTTTTAAAAGGAAATTTTTTAAAATTAGTCATCTCAGCTAGGTTAGTTATATAAAGAGGATTACTCATCTTCTTTTACTCATTCTAAATTTTATTTTAAATTTGGAGCTTCAAAAAAGAACTTTGTTTAAGAAGACTGGACGACGATTTCGAATCGTTTTATACATTAATAATTTATAGTCATTGTAAATACCGAGTTTCAAATGACCTAGTTTTATTTTTATTTGTTTGTTGTTATTTTAAACGCGATTTTAAATTTTAAAGATTTTTTTTTTTGTTTTCTGTATAAAATGACAAGTAATAATAGAATAGAAGATGGAGTGTCAAACTTTGACAGATTGTCGTTTTAGGGGAAAGTTATGTTCTTTTGTTCGGTCGAGTCAAGTTTTTTTCTAACTAATTTTAAAATTTTTGGTTCTGATTTTTTATTTAACAACTTTTACTTGTCTGCTCATTTTTTCAAACTTTTATTGCGAAGAAGAGGGGTTTAAACACTTTGACTCTTTCAGCCATTAATATACAAAAATTTATAGAAAAGTAGCTCATATAATACAGCTGCATGCTAAAATATTAAATTTAGAGGGTTCTCTGTTACTTTATAAAAAGAAGATTCATAAAATTTCGCGTTTTTCTGAAGTTTTTTATTTTATTTCTTGTACCATACCTGACTTTTCGAACTAATAAACTCAAGGTACCCAGCTTCAACTTGGTCTTGGTTAGAAAAAAACCGTTCTCTAAGGAAATGAGCCATAGAGCGAAAAAGATGATAATCAGAAGGGGAAAGGTCTGGACTATACGCTGGATGAGGGAGAAGTTCAATCCCTTCCAGCTCTTCAATTTTTTCCATGTTTTATCTTGAAGAAATAAACCATGCTTTAGGTTGATCAAAGTAGGGTATTTTGCTTGGAGTGAAGCATACATTCGTTCTAATTGTTCACAATAAAGGTCAGCATTTATCGTACGACCTTCTGAAACCAGTTCAAAGTGTATTACCCCTTGGTATTTCCACCAAACGCACAACATTAGCTTCTTTTCGAGTCGTCCTCTTTTAACGACTGGTATTGCTGGTTGAGATGGGTCCAACCACTGGTTTCTGCCATCGGTATTTCGAAAATAGACCCATTTTTCATTGTAATCGTGTGAAACAACTCGGCAGGGTCTATTTACTTTATGGATCAACTTAAGGTTACGATATGGTGAACTTTGATAGCTAAGGTCACTTGATTATCTTCAAGTCTGGTCTTCCAGACCCCTTTTTCCTTCGAAGGCTAGTATCACCACTGTTAAACTTATTGAATGAAGTTTGTGCCTTTCTTACTTTAAGGACATTCTAATCTTCTACTTGACATATTTCGTGGGTTGCAGCTGTTGATGTGAGGCTATTTTCCGATGATGATGTAACATCACCAAAATTTCAAAATTTTCATCAAAAGTTTTCATAATTTTAAAAATACTTAGAATCAAAAATTTTAAAATTTAAACTTATCATCTTGTAGAGCGTTCAATTTAGTTTAATCTAATATTTAATTTATGGGATTACATAAGAACTTACCATCTAAAAAACGCGAAATTTTATGAATCACCTTAATAGGATTTTACTGAAAAATTTTAATATTTGATTTCCAATTGATTATGGTCTTAACGTCAATCAGAGCTTTTTAACTTTAAGTCCATGTCTTCAAATCGTATGGACCGCCCAAGAGTTGTTTTAACAACTTCTGAAACCAGCGAAAGAATCTCTATTTAAATTGGAAAACAGCAATTTTTGGACTGCAAATCAGTATTAGGGAATATTTTTCCTAAAATTAAAACCGGATACCCACAGACGCGATTCTCTTCAGCACAAATCACTTAATAACACAAAAATATTGTCTTTGAGAGCAAAAAATTTTCAGCTTTATTTTCCAGTGATCAATCTATGTCATAGCAATTTCAATTGAAATAAGTGCTGGTTGAGTATAACTAAGCTTACTAGTATTTCAACCAAAGACTTTCTATTTTGGAGTCACTTTATCCAAATTATAGTTCTTTATTCTTTGGAAATATCAAATAATATAGAATATATGTTCACTAGATAAGTCAAGTTTTTTGGGATTAGGGAATAGCTGAAAAACCATAGCTAAACAAGTCAAATTGATCAAATACTTGTCTGAAACCGTAAAATGACACTAACAAAAAATTTTGATGGAGAAGTCCAAGTCCATTTTAGCATCCTCTAAACATAATAACTTAAGGCATTGTTATCTGTAAAATTTGTGTGAGCTATAAGCAGGCAAACTTTTATAATTTTAGTCAATAGTTTTTTAAGATTTTGTGACCCACGTAGGGTATCAAATTAACAGATAAGATGTAAATTCACATTATACTCGTTTCACGAAAACCGTAAAAAATGGTCGATCTTTTTTTTAAATTGTTCAACTTCTTGGAATCGATTTCAAAGTTGGAATAAGGAGTTTTTGTAACCACCGCTCAACACTAGTAGCTGAGTCAAGTCATCATTATTTAATCAATCTAATCTCGTAATATGAGAAGTTCAAGAAAATCGATTAAGTAAATATTTAGATTATTCTCAAACGGTAGACTAAGCGTTAAGTAATGAAAACCATTTATCAGAAATTAATTAGCCTTTTGGTTCTCAATCCATGGTTTATGTTAAAAATCAATGAAACAAGCGTAGAATGAAAATTTTTCCAAAAAAAACAAAAAATGATACTCTTGTTATTATTATTGTGTTTAAAGCAAAAGAAACAAAAAAAATAATAATTTCATAATATTTCAAATAATCGAAATTTCCCTCTAAATTTTCATATTCAAAAAAAAAAGGTTTTGAAAATAAATCATTAGAAAAAAAAAAAAATTTTCTTGTGTTTGTTTCGTTTTAGTTATTTTTTTATAATCGAAACAAATTTCAAGAAAAATAAATATTTTGTTTGTTAAAGAAAGAGTTTCCTCAATAGGTTTTCAAAAATATTTTGTTGTTCAAGTTGGATTCTTGGGTTTTAGAGACCGAGTCAAAAAATTTTTTTCAAATAAATAATTAATCCTTGAAAAGGATGTGAGTAGGATTGACACCAAAGAGTTTTTTTACCGATAAAATAAGACCTAGAATGTAAAGCTATTTATGAATACTCTCCAAGTGATAAGAAATTTTATTATCATTTGACAAGAGCTTATGACACTCAAGTACAATGGACTTTAAAGTATTTTTTTTTTCGTTTTAAGTAGTGTTTAGTTACATAAATTATAATGAATCATAATCATAAAGTAAATACACGAAAGGTATTTTATAAAAAAAAAAAAATTTTTTTCTTCTAATTGCATCTTATTTACCTTAGTGAAATTTTTTAGTATTTTTTCTTGATTTTTGAATTATAAAAAAAAACATTAATAATAAAATTTTTTTTTCGACCAGAATCATTTTTGAATGTAACAAAGACTTTTTTCTTGATTTACCTTTAAGGGTTTTTTTTAATATTTGACATTTTAAAATTGAATTAATTCGCTTTTTTTTTTTTGGTTCTTTTAGATTTTTTAGATTGATTTTTTTTTATAAATTATGACGGCTCAAATGGCTTCGTTTCTTAAATTAACTCTTGTCGGCGACGGTGGAGTTGGAAAGTCATGTCTTATTTTACAGTACATGTATCATGATGTAGGTTTTTATAAAATTATAAAAAGATAAAAAAATATCACATTCAACTTGTTAGGACTGACAGAGGGTCTCTAATAAGATATCTTAGAACTTCTAGTCAGAATCTGTAGCTTGTACGGACATGTGTACCCATTTATTTTCGGGTATCGGGTCGGTTTAAGTAACCCGAAAAAATTGGGTTTTAGGTCTACTTGTTGGTTGTGTTGGGTAACCTATCGGGTAGATATACCCCAAAACTACAATTAAAAACCTAATTTTTAACCCAAATACCATATTTTTATGGGTTATCTTTACCCTCCCCGAACCCTTAAACACAATTATCTTGAAATCTTAACTTATCTAAGGGCTTCTTCAGCTCAGTCCGGTTTATTCAGCTAGATTATTATCCGCTGAGGCCGGATTTATTTGTTAATTAGATCTCAGCTGTTCAGCAGCTAGATCTCTCAGACCGGAGATTGCCTCGAAGCAAACTCGTGTTAGGACTGGTCAACAGCTTATTCAGCTAAGTCCGAGGAGGATAAAGCCGGCGTGTTCAGATAAACCCAAATGAAAATAAAACAAACTTTTTAGGCATGTTAAAGTTTTTTATCAATTTCTCTATTTTTTGCTTCTTTGCAAATGGGATAAAATATTCGTGGATTGAAATTTTCAAAAAATGTAAATGCAGCTTTATGCAGCAAAAATTGCTGCATCCACTGGTAAAGTCTGCAAAAGATCTGCAACTTTAATTGCACGGTTAATTAAGACATTTTTTAATGGAATGTGATTGTGCAATATTTTGCAACTTTTGCAGAGTTGCAGACAATTGAAAATGTCATAATTAACTGCGCAATTAAAGTTGCAGATCTTTTGCGGAATTTTTTGCAGACTTTACCAGTGGATGCAGCAATTTTTGCTCCATAAAGCTGCATTTACATTTTTTGAAAATTTTCATCCACGAATATTTTATCCCATTTGCAAAGAAGCAAAAAATAGAGAAATAGAGAAATTGATAAAAAAATTTAGCATGCCAACTTTTTAAGTGTTTAAATTTTTTATTCACTGCTATTCAAAACTTCCACGCTATCAAAACTTTGCTATTTCGATATCAGATTCAGAATCTAATGTTAAGCCATGGTGATGGTTTAGAAAAGTTTTCTGCCGATGTAGAACAAGTAGACCCAAACTAAATTAATGAAAATCTGTTTAATCCGAATTTTAGGGCTAGTACTTAGGTTTTAATACAAAAACTGCAGAAAACAATAAAATATTAGTAGTGGTAGAATTACTACAGTTTAGCAAACTACCCTAGCGCTTGATGGGTCTTTCAAGATGCAGTCTCACTAATTCTGTATAAAGAGACTTAAATTCCTGATTTGACCTAAAATCTGTTTGTTATTGTTGTCGCTGCTATATATTCTTTTTTCCATTTTAGATCATTTGAAACAATTAAAACAGGATTCCGAATTTTCCGGAATTTTCCGCGGAATTCCGCATTCATTTTTGATATCAGATACTTTAAATTTACCAAATTTTGAATATTCGTCTTTTTTTTAAATAAAATTTTGAAAGAATTTTTTAATATTAGTTTGTGGAAGAATATGAACCGACAAAAGCAGACGCCTACAGACGGACCATAACCTTACAAGGCGAAGAAGTACAAATCGATATTCTTGATACCGCTGGTCAAGAAGACTATCCAGGTATTGTTAAGTTAACACTATTAAAAACAAGTTTCTAACATGATTCTTTTAGCTGTTAGGGACGGATATTTAAAACACGGAGACGGGTTTTTACTTGTATTTGACGTGACTAATAAAGAAACATTTGAATCAATTAGAAATCACAGGTAACTTTATTTTTTAGTATTTTAACTCGTGTGATTCAAGTTAACAAGTTTTAATTGAAGAGAAAACGTTTTGAGAGTTAAAGCAGATGATCAAAACTTGCCGATAATATTGATTGGTAACAAGAGTGATTTGAAACAAAATCGAGTCATATCGTACGAACAAGCAAATAATTTAGCATCCGAATGGAATATACAATACATAGAAACATCGGCAAAGACACGTGAAAATGTAGATAAAGCTTTTTCGGAAATATTTCTCAAAATAAAAGACATTAAACAAGTAAGACGTCAAAATCCACAACAATATCCAGTACCACCAAGTACAACTCTTACACCAGAAGAAGAACAAGCTGTACGTGAAGATTCAATTAAAAAACGTATCAAAAAGTTTTATCAAAATTTCAAAAAAAAATGCAAAATTTCATAGATTTTGATGTGTTGTAAAGACAAGTCAGAAGGGGTTGAAGATGCTATACAGAAAAAAGTTTTGATATTCCATTTTAATAAAATTTGATATTTATAATTGATAAGATTTTTGTTCTTTTTTTTTATATCTGTTTAAATTATTGTTTTTTTTTACTTCAAAATCAAAATTTGTAAATAACTTTATTTTTGAGAATAAATTTTCTGAAAAAATCTTGTGCAAATTTAGTCTGAAACCATTTTTTCACTAAGGCCTGGATGAATGACCCAAATATACTGCAGTTCTCCTGAAAAAAAAGCCTAACCCCGTACCGTATCATTCCAGCATAAGAAAATTCAAACCTTTAGTGAAATCTGAATTTGTTATTTTTGACATTGGAACGGTAATCTAAGACCCAGAAAACCCACAAAAAACATTTTTTTAATGGTGATAAAAAATCAAAAATTTTACCCCTACCCCTCCGTTTTTTGCAGTCTAATGATAAGGTGCTTAATTTGAACATTTAAGAACTCATGATTGGAAAAAGTTATTTTTGATCTGGAAGTACCATCTGAAGGCTAAAAAACTCACATTGACGCCGGTACCCAGCCGAAGAAAAAATTTCTCGGAAGTCGTCCTCGGACAAAAACGGTATTTTTTAAATCAAATTCTATGTAGTCCCAGGGGTCACTTTTCACTCCACTTTTTTCTTTTTTTAAATGTTAAACTAGAGAAAATTCTAAAAATCTAATAATATGGTCTTACTTTTTTCATCTTTAGCTTTATTTTATTTAAAAAAGAAGACAAAAAGTGACATAAAAATCAAAAATCTTAAAGATGACGGATTTAAAGCTTTCTGACCAAAAAATCGTAATTCTCGCGTACAAAAACCCTAAAAAGACATATATCTTTTCATGGTCTATCATTGGTCTATAATCGGAAATCAATTTTGGGTGCTGAAAATGCTACAAATAAGGCTCTTTTTTAGGAAAACTGAAAAAATAACTTTTAAATATATGTTTTTTAGGGTTTTCGCAGACATGGGTACCGTAGCTTTTTAGCCTCCAGATCAAAAATAACTTTTTCCAATCATGAGTTCTAAAAATTTTTAAATTTAGCACCTTATCATTAGGCTGCAAAAAGCGGAGGGGTAGGGGTAAAATTTTTGATTTTTTATCACCATTAAAAAAATGTTTTTTGTGGGTTTTCTGGGTCTTAAATTACAGTTCCGATGTCAAAAATGACTAATCAGATAGCACCAAAGATTTGAATTTCCTGAACCTTACCAATTCTAAAATTATGGAAATGGATGAGTGTCATTAGTGTTGTGCTGCCTGGAAACGATCCGACTAGAGTCATCGACTAGTCATTCTCTAGATGGCCTGATACTAGAACAACTTTGAAAATCATCGTATTGGGACTCGCGAGTCGCTGTGACTTAAAATAAGGGCGTCGAAAGATGCAAACGTAGCGAGTATAAAAAAATTCTGTTATGGCCTACCCGGCTAAGAAGTCTAATCAGCTTCTGCAGCTAATAAAGTCTAGGATTGTTCTACTAGATGTTAGATCTGCACAGAAAAAGTACTACTACTACTACTACTAAAATTTTAAAAATTTTGAACTTTTAAAGTTTAATGATATGGTACGGTGGTACGGTACGCTTTATTTTCAGGAGCACTGCAGTAAATTCACTAAATGATCATTGAATCCATGAGTCTGTCTTTTCTATATCTCTAAAAACATGTTATTTTAATTTTTTAATCTTCAAACTATCAATTCCTAAACAGATTCCATTTTAAATAAAAATTAAATCATTTAAATTGTCTTTTTTTTATCACAAAGATACGATTGTACATCACGGTATATTACAGGCAGATCTATCAAGAGCTTTGCAACGAGGCCAAACAGCATGCGGTCAATTATGAGATTTGGAAACGACAATTTTGTTTTGTTATGGATTGCCTTCACATGTATGAAGACAAGCCATTTATTAAGCAAGAAAATTGAATTTTCGGAAAGGATACTTTGGACCCTAAAATCGAGATTTCATTTTTAGGATTTTTGAAAAATCGACTTGATAGGCTTATTCTCCACCAAAAATTACATTAGATTACACAGAATTTAGATTGTCAAATATTTTCTTCCCTGAGAACTAAAGCCTGGAAGTTGACCATCCGGCAAAAGTTGGGTTTCTTTTAAAGCTAATAGCTAATGATTGAAAGGACATATTATAAAGGTGGACCATGATAACGATAGCAGAGATCTTAAGCTACTAAAAAGTTCTATAATTTTTGTAGGAGAACTACTTTTGGTTCAGTTTGGAGCCAAAAAAAGCCAAAATTTGGTGATTTTAGATTTTAAAGTTATTTTTTAATGCTTTCCCTTACTTTTTATGACAAGATCGACACACAACTAAAAAAAATTTAAAAGAACTAAAAAAAATTTTTCAAGCAAAAACTTCCATTTTTTAATGCTTGGTTCATTTGAGCATTGAAAAAACAATTTTTTGAGATTCTTTTTTATTTAATATGTATCCCTAAGCAGATACCCCAAAAAACTTTATAACTTTTCAAAATTTAACAAAGGACAAGAAGTCGTCGTTAAATAGAGGAATTATTGATTTTAAATAATCAAAAAATTGTTTTTTCAATGCTCAAATGAACCAAGCATTAAAAAATGGAAGTTTTTGCTTGAAAAATTTTTTTTAGTTCTTTCTAAATATCTTAATTAAGTTCTGAATTTAGCTTTATTAAAAAGTAACTTTTGAAGGGAAAAAAATTAACGGCCAGAAATTTGTCAGTTTGTACAGTTTTTGATGCGCTTTAAAACTGTGTGTCGATCTTGGCATAAAAAGTAAGGGAAAGCATTAAAAAATAACTTTAAAATCTAAAATCACCAATATTGCAACTTCCAGGCTTTAGTACTCAGGGAAGAAAATATTTGACAATCTAAATTCTGTGTAATCTAATGTAATTTTTGGTGGAGAATAAGCCTATCAAGTCGATTTTTCAAAAATCCTAAAAATGAAATCTCGATTTTAGGGTCCAAAGTGTCCTTTACTAGAAAGTCCCAATTATAGTAAACGACTGTAAAAAAATGTAAATGTTATCAATCTAAGAGTCACTTCGCCTAAAGTCTTTTTAAGATCTCTCTTTAAATAACCGATAGAATTTTATATATTTCAAATTAATTAACTAATTCGAAGTTACATCAGATAAAACTTTTCACATGACCCTTTTTTTCAAAAGAAACACTTGGAGTTTAAGTTGATGTCATTCTCAAACTATTGATAATCTACGGTAAAGAAAATTTTGGTCATTTGAGTAATAAACTTTAATATTATGTGTATCAAAAATATCTTTATTTGTAAGAAGATAGAAAATACCCCACGGCTTATGAAAAAAAGGAGTACTGTCCAACGTACCGTATCTTACCAAAACTTTGTGTGATTCGTGTGGATTCATTATGAGCATTACACCACCGAAAAATATTTAAATAAATAGAACCCATTAAGACAAATATTTTAATACCAAAGAATATTTCTTTAACTTAATTTTTACTCCTAACGAGTCTGTAAATGTTTTTGTAAGATACAGTACGATGGACGGTAGGCCTTTTTTTAAATAGCCGTGCTGTACATGTTTAGTGCAGAAATTTTTATCGAAATTTTAATTTTTAATTAATTGGTCACCACCTAAAGGAAATACAGTATTTTTATTAATATACCAAAATATTGGATTTTTTACGGTCTTACAAATATTTTTCAGAAAATAAAAATAAACATATTTTTTGATTGAAAATTGATACTTTTTAAACAATATTTTGTTGTGTTGTAGAACTTTTCGACCCCTAGTTCGATCTTTTTAAAAAAAAACTACCCAAAGTTCGAACCAGATCCATTTATATTATTGCACCTCAAATATAAATAAAATACGTTGAAATAGGAAGCAACCCACTTGAATAAAAAACTAATATCGAAATAACTAATAATTGTATCCCATCTTGAATGAATAAAATCAAAACCTCGAATTTTCCGGTTTATTCAAATAAAATTCTCTATTCAATTTTTTAACTTTGAACTAAAATGTCACAACGTAACATTTTACTTTGAATCTCAGGTTAAGCTGTGACAAATTTTTAAGTATCACTAAACCTCTCAGTTGGCCTAATTATTTATTTTTTGTTAATAATTACGGAAGCCTGTTTTAAACAACGGAAGTCTTTAGCTGCGTAGAAATATATTTTTAACACATATTAAAGATCATTGAGGAAAATAAATTTTCTATTTTTTTTATAAAACTGCTATAACTAATTTGGTTACGTTTTTTATTAAAATATAATTCTAAACTCGGTATACCGAGTTTATACAGCATATATGCTGTAAAGCTTATTTACTGTAATACCGGTCATTAATGCTTTCTTTTTTAATTAAAACCGAAAATATTACTACTGACCATGAGACATGGTTACTTTTTTCACTCTACTTTGTAAATGTAAATTAGAAAACAATGACAATAAAAATCTTAGAACAAAAATTTACCACTTTTGTTATAATTATTTTTAGCTTGATTCTCTCATAGATCTATCGCTCATTTCGGGACAATTTGATTAAGATTTGACTTAAATTTGAGTTTGTTTTTCTCAAAAAAAGAACTTTTTTAATTTAAGCTCAGCTTTTTTTTATTCTAAACAACATTTTTTATCAACAAGCTCTAAAATATATGAAAGAATACACAACGAAAAATGAATATTGGGCGACACAAACTCACTAGATTATCATTTTGAAGAAGACTAAAAGATCTACTGTTGATTCTTAAAAAGTCAATACAGTCGAGTCGCTTTAATCCGAACCACGTTAATCCGAATTTTTAAGAATTTCGGTTAAAATTTGTCTCCCATTAAGGCCCAAGAAGTTCGGATTAACGCGACTGCACTGTAATTAATTTTAAAGCTGAAGCAATCTTTGTTAAATTAAAGGCCGAAAAGGCTTTATCATTTCTTATGCACAATTTTTTGTAATCTTTTTTAATGGCGTGCAAAATGCATAAGAAATGCAGAGTTTTAGCAGATGGATATCCCAGGTGTAGCAAAATTGTTACAAGTTGTAGCAATTTGCAGAATGGATTTATCTCGTCTAGAAGAAAAGTTATTCAAGTTTAACTGAATTGAAATGAGTGAATTGAAAAAAACTTCACAGCCCCTTTTTCATTTGTTCTAAATCAGTCTTCAAGCCTCGCTTTGACCCAATTTAATGATGTCTCCACAACATTCTTCGGTAAACTGCGCCGATAATTGACCACTCTGTTTGTAATGTGACTGCATCTTACCGGGCAATTTTCGATGAGTTCTCTTAAAACTGTAAATATTGGTAGTAATGGTACTGGTAGTAGCATTAGTACTCAAATTACATCGTATGTACCTAAAACTATTTCAAACGACCAGAATACTCCAAAAATTACACCAACAGGCTCCATTAAAAAACAAAAAATAAAACATGAAAATTCTCCAAAGCGTAAAAGAGGTCGACCGCCTGAAAATACAGAAAACATTGATGTGTAAGCAACTCTTACTAAAGCATAAATTTTCATTTTTTCCCACAACTTGTTAATCATGTTTTGATTTTATTAACAAACCGTAACTTTAAAACAAATGACTCGTTTTTATTTACCTTTTAATTTAAATACCCGTAACAATAATTCAAAACTTTTTTAAAAAAATTTTTATTTTTCCATTATAAAACTATTTTTTTTTTCGACTTTCAATACGGTGAATAAATTTAAAATTAAAAAAAAAAAATTTCTTTTATTTTAATTTAAAGTCCGGGTTTAATTTTTAAAATTCAATTTTTAATACGTGTATTAAATCCTAAAATTTGTTTTTTTTACCCGGTCTAAAATTTAGGATTAGGGTTTAGTTCCATGAAAAACTACACGCATCAATTTTAACATGGAGTGAAGGAACGTATTACATGTAACAACTTATGAACTTTCTTTTTAGTTCATGTAATACTAAACGAGGATTTACGGTACCGGTAGAATCCGAAAAAAATGCCTAAAAATTGTGAAAATTTACCATATAACTGTATTCGCCAAAATATATGTTCTTGTTTGGTGTCGTTTTAATCACTCGATAGTTGTCCCATGGTTCAGTTCCATTTTTTTGAGTTCCAAATGAGACCAATATACTTTAAAACAGCACACCTAGAATAAAAGCTCATTTTTTGCATGGAGTATATCTATTTTAAATTATACTTATTTAGATTGCAATGATATCACAAAGAATTTTTTTTTTAGATGTCAAAATCTGAGTGATGGACCATTTTCATGTCAAACTTGAGTCCTTTATTGACGATTCCTTTTCGCCATTAAGATTATTCTAAATAACTTAAAGCACGTGAAATGATAAATGGTCTTAGAAATAGATTATTTTTATTCAACTAGAAAGTACAAATAATGTAAAAATGTCTCTTAAATCAGTGGCTTGATTAAGATTTGAAAAAAAAAATGAAAATCTAACATTCTTTACTAAATCAGCTTTTCCGTTTAGGTAGAAATTAAAATCACACAACTTATTAATCCATGATTTATTTCAAAAATGATGAGAATAATAGAGTTTTTATATCATGAAATAAATCGTCCATATTCTAATTTAAATACTAACCAGAATCAGTTTAATTTTTTTTGTTTTGTTTGAAAGCTGGCTTAAAAAAAATGTTTAAAAGCTGTTGAAAAATTTTATAAAATTGAACATTTTCAAAAATTTTGAAAAAATAAAATTCACTTGTCTTCAGGTATTTTTAACTGTGGTAATGAATCTAAATTTGTTTAAGTAAATTAAACCTGCCGAGACATTTCATTTTATTGAAACAGTCAAGTGCTAATTTTGATATGAGCTTTTTACCCAAATTTAAGTGAATATCGTCTTTAGTTTTTTTTTAACAAGATGTCATGGTTTTCTATGGTTTTTAGGGAATTAGACTACAGAACACACCCCGAAAATTACAATATCAGATTAAGCGGAAGTTTTGCCGAAATTCAATTTCTAAAGGTCAAATCATTCTTTGTATAGAAAAAAACAGATTACATATGTCTTCCCATAAAGAATATTTTTTATTTTTGAAAATCAGTTTTGAGGGCTAAAAAGGAAACAAAAAGAGCTGTTTTTTAAAAAAATTGAAGGAATAATTTTAGTACAAGGGGCTTTTTAGAAACAGACATATGTACCAATGCAAGACATATTTAAGTGGTGGTATGGTATAGCTGATAGAGTGTTCGACTCTTATTCATAACGTCTAAGGCTCGATTCCGAATTAAGTTATATAGGAGAGATTATAATCATCTATTAACACACTTTACATGACTCGGATCGAGTATAAACTTGCGCAGTTACATCTGCAGTGTGACGATGCGTTTCGAGTATAGTCCTCGGATAACTCTTTGCTTTTGACATAGGCGAGAATAAATAATCTCAATCAAATATGTACCCATTAATATTAAGGTATTTGGTGTGGAAAAATACAGGGTGTGGAATACCAGTAGATTTTGGATTCCAGGTAAGGGTCACGTTTGTGTAACCCACGTTTGGAATCTAAATATGATTTGATACATATGTTTGGTAACTATCCTAGGAAAAAAAAATATATTATAAGACGGTGTAATGGGGTGATTGAAATTTTCGGAACAATAGTTTAGATGTAAATTTTCTTTCTTATGTATACTTTTACCCTTCTCCTTGTAGAGAAATATGTCCTCTACAAGCCGACATATTTTGTTTATGTACATACAAATTTTCTATGATACAGACCTTGTCAAAGTGGTTTTGAGGTAAAAGGCAATTATGTTAAGGACTTTTTCACCCAAAAGATATTTTAACAAGTCAAAATTATACATATCAGTAAGTAGCTCATTTTGTCCTCTTTTAAATGAACTATAAATAAGGTATATGGACTATAAGAATAAATTTTATTAACATATTTTCTGGGCCATACTTACCAGGAAAAACAAAAAAAAAGGTATGCCATCTTTAAATCATAAGTTATACCCACTGATTATTTATTTTGCTAACTATTTATAGTTCATTTAAAAGAGGACAAAATGAGCTACTTTGACATGTTAAAATCTCTTTTGGGTGAAAAAGTCCCTCACATAATTGCCCCATATTTATGCATTTATCTCAAAACCACTTTGACAGGGTTTTCTCCAAGTTTTTAAAAAACAACAACCCTGAATTTTAAATCGAAAAATGGTAAATCCCGTATTTGGGGATTATTTTTTCACATTCATTTTGATAGCAGCGTCAATTGTAGCTTTTTAGCTTTCAGATCATATCTTTAAATCTTTAACCCAATCATGAGTACTAAAATGTTTAAATAAAGCTCAATAGGATGCAAAAAGCGGAGGGGTAAGGGATAAGTTTTTGTTGGAAGTTTTGTATTTAATCAACTTTTCTTTGGAAATTTTTTTTATTTTTTTAATTTCCAAAAGTTTGTCTTTTTAATACTAGATACGATGAAAAATCAATCAAAATGAATTCGACCCAAAACATTACAAAAACAAGTGATCAAGCATGCACAATTGTAAGTCAAATTCTAACCGTTTACCTAAATCCTATTGTTAACTTCACCGGTATTATATTCAATTTATTCAACTCATTGACATTTTATTCAATCATAAAAACAAACAAAAACTTCAAAGGTCATTTATACAACTTTCTATTCTTCAAATCTCTAAATGATTGCTTTCTATTTATTGTAAACATGCCATCAGTTGGTTACTTTTGTTTGGGTTGTCTCAATTCATTTACCTATTGGATTCAAATATGGTACGTTTTGTGCTATTGCTATTTTTCATTAGTTAATGAATTATATTCGACATTTTTGGACATACTTGCATGTTTGGACCGGTTGTTTATTATCAACGGTATCACTGAAAAGATCAAGTTTTATAACACAAAATTTTTCTTTTACTTCACTGTGTTTTTTCTGATGGTTTTTAGTCTTTTGTTTTACACGCACAGATTTTTTGATTTTGATATTTACAAGATTAACAATGGCACTCAATACAAGCTAAGAACATCGCAATTTTATACGATTGAGTTTAGCCAGAACATGAGACTTGTTCACGTGCTTATACGAGACGTTTTTGGATTGAGTATGATTATAATCTCAAATTTACTCATCTTGTTAACTTTTAAAAGTAAAATGAAAGAAAAAGAAAAGCTCACAAAAAGTAAAAAAGCAAAAAGAGCCGAACGAAAGGAAAGAGAAGTCACTTTAATGGTACTTTTGAACGGAATTATTTTCATATTTGGACATACTCCTATATTTATAAGCTATTTGCCAATATTCCCAAACACAAATTTTACATGCACGTTTGATGTATCAAGATTTATTCTAATTGTGTCTTATTGGATCGGATTTTGGTTGTATTATGGTTTTAATATGCAATTTAGACGCAAGTTCAAATCATTATTTTTGGGTTTTCTTGTTCGAGAAATTGATGAGACCAGTGTCGAAACAAGGACTAAAATAAAATAAGCTTTATTTATGAGATAATTTAAGAAATTTTTTGTGTTTTTTGAAGAAAATATTTTTTTAACAATAAATGGTGATTTGTATTTTATTAAGTAGTAGTAGTAGTTTAAACTGCAACTTATGAAGATACTCAAGTAGAACTCTATTGAGCTTTAGCAGTCGCTTCAACATGTTCCAACAACCATTTATCAAGCTTGGCTTTAAAACTATTAAGGTCCTTTGCTTCAATCAATTTAACCTTGATAACCTTTATCGGAACCTTAATAACCACTATGCTTGTTTATGGATGCAGAAAATTTATTATCTAAAATTAATTTTAAAAATCGTAAAAAAATCGAAACTAAAAAAGTCAGCTATAAAAAAAATCTAAAAATTTGTTTTCTAAAATAAAAAAGCTAAAAATATGATAGAAAAACCTAACAATAATTCATTAGTTACGCATTTGGTTGAAACTGATTTTACCGATGTTTGAATCAACACGTCTGTTTGTTCCAATGGTTGCATAAGTGTATTATTCGCTAAATCACCTTTCACTGAAAGTTCAACTGCAACTATTGCTTTTTTAAACATTCCAACCATTTCTACTCCAGCTTGATCACAATCAATCATACACGCTTCGTAAAGCTCATCAGCACTCAATAATTCATTCATTTCGGATGCATTATTTTTTAAGCTAGTTTGCTTTATTTTTTCACACTCTAAAGCACATTCACTGTTCAATGCTCGTTTCTTTCTTCCCAAAAGAGTTTTGTTCAAAGTTTTATTTTGACAACCATCATACATTATTCCATTACTGACTGAATATGTATCATGAGTAGCTCTTACAATAATATTGAAATAATTGAGCCATCTGGTAATAATTATGTGTGTGAGGGTTTCGTAGTCATAAATTATTTTAGTATCCGAATCGTAATTAACAAGCTCTATCAATTTTGATTCATCTTTTTTAATGTTACTATCAATGTTATAGATCACTGTGTCATTGTTGTCGAAAAAAGAAGGAAAACTTGAACTTGTTAAATGTAAGCTTATGTTTGAATCACCTCGGTTGTAAATGAACTTGATCTCGGTTAAGGCGGAAAGTTCGGGTCGGTTAAAAATTTTATCCGAGCACAAAATCTTTAATTTTCCTGTTTCAAAACATGTTACGTTTTGACCCAAAGAGCAAATTTCATAATTTCTTCGGTACGAATAGACATGCGGATCACCAGTGATCATTGTTGAATAACGAACAAAATCTTGTCCGTTTGGACACTTGAATTTATTGTTTGATTCATGTTCACATTCATCAACAAAAGTGGAATTACCACATAAATATGACACACTATCCAATGAAATGTTTAAATATTTAGCTTGTGCTCTAAATGAACAATCAATTGCTTGATTCGAAAAGATTGATTTTTTATCCGATTTTAATTGTTTAAGCATACACTTGTCCATATTTGCTACACTATCAATACGTAATTTAATTGAATTGAGTGCAAGCGAAAACGAATACTTTGAACAAAAGCTCTTTGGATTGAATTTTTTAATGATGTTATTTCTTAAATCAATATCCAAATTTGAATCAAAAATGTTAGCCATATTAACTTCACGTTCAAACGCGTTATTCGATAACATTTCCAAATTTCCATTTTGATTATAAAGGCTGATATATTGCAACGAAATTAACTTGTTAATGCTTGGAATCACTTTAAGATAGTTATTTTGTAGATTAAGGGTCCTCAACTTGACTAATGAATCGAACGATTTTGGTTCAACTCTTTCTATTAAGTTATAACTAAGATCAAGTGTGTCGAGATTGCTCGTGTTATCAAACATTGTTTGTTTAATCGAACGTATCCTATTGTTAGACAAATAAAGATACATTAGCCTTACCTGATTTGAAAGCTCAATTTCTTCAATACGATTATACTTTAGATCAAGTGAATATAAATTAGGAGTATTCACAAACGATGTCTTTTTAATCGAACTTAACTTATTGTAAGATAAATAAAGATTCCTTAGGCCAGTCTGATTTGAAAACTCAATTTCTTCTATAAGATTATTACTTAGATAAATTGACTGTAGGTTTGGTGTATTACCAAACGTTGTTTTATTGATAAAACGGATCTTATTATATGACAAATAAAGACTATTTAACCTTGTATGATTAGCCAATTCGATGTCTTCAATAAGATTATCACTAAGATAAATTGATTGTAGATTTGGTGTATTTCCAAACATTGTTTTATTGATAAAACGGATCTTATTATAAGACATATAGAGAATTGTTAGCTTATCCTGATTAGCAAACTCAAATTCTTCTAAAAGATTTGAGTCTGCGTCTAAATAATACAACGATGTTAAATTCTCAAAAAAACTTTTTTTGAGACTTGTAAGCTTATTATCAGAAATGGAAAGATAACTCAATTTAGTCATGTTCTTTAAATCTATATCAGTTATTTTGTTCGTTTGAAGATACAAGTTTACCAAATTCATTGGGTTACCTATTTGTTGAGGATCTAAAAAACCTGAAATGTTTGTATTAGTCAAATATAAAGTTCCTAAACTTTCTAAACATTCAACTTGAACATTTAAATTCCCACTCAAATCTAAACTTGTTAAATTGGGTAAGTTTGACATAACTTCACATGAAAATTTTCTAATTTTATTGTCTCTCAAATTAAGAGAAGTCAATTTTGAAAGTCGAGAAACATTTAAAAACGTTAAATTTTCGATTCGGTTGTTTCCTAAACTCAAACTAGAAAGACTTGAAAGATTTACAAACGATTCATCGTCGATATCGGTGATTGAATTTGAGTCTAATGTAATCGTTTTTAAATTTGGTAAATCAATAAACGATGAATTGTTGATTTTTTCCAAACGATTATAACTTAAATACAAATACGTCAACGATTTACTTTTGACTGTAAAATTTTGAATTTGACTCGAAGATAAATAAATGGAATTTAATTTAGTTAAATTACGTAAATCAAGATCAACTTGAGGTATATTATTACCATCAAAATTAAGACTCGATAAGTTATACAAGTTTTCAATCTGTTCTGAAATTAATCCAAAATCACTTTTATTCAACGTGCTGTATGATAAATAAAACGATTTGATCGTGTTGGAATAATTTTTCAAATTGATTTGAGACAATAATTTTGAACCAACAAAGCTATTTAATTGGATACCATCCAATCCGAGCATTCCATCAAAACTCGTATTGGAAATATTTCTCAAAGAGGACCCATATAAATTCAAACTTGTCATGTATAAATTTTCGAAAGCTTTGTCTGGGATCGATTGATGATTAGAAGAAAAGCTGATACGAGTCACGTCATAAACTCCTCTTTCAGGAATTGACACTCCACTACATGAAATAGAACAAAAATTATCATATTGATAGTAATATCCACCGCATGATGGAAATGGACAAGCTGGACCTGATTTTATTGTTCCAATCAGACACAAAATTAAAATTGCCAAAGCAAACATTTTTGAAATTTTTATTTTTAGAGACTGTTTTTAAACATTTATATTTATAGGCAATGCCATATTGAAATAAACATTCGCTCCTGGCACATTGTCTTGGTTTCTCTATTGTTTATTTAATTCCTTTTTTTTATAAAGAGGGAAACATTACGCGTTAATTTAAAACTTAATAACAATCAACCTTTTTAATTTTAAAAAAATTCTTTAAAATATTTATTGTTGATGAAATCTTAAGAAAAAAAAGGAAAATATCATGAATTTAAAAAAAATTACGATCAAAATATTTGAAATTAAGGTTTCAAGATTTTCAAGAATTTTAAAATTAAAAATTATGAAAAAGAAATTTCGACTCAACAGACACTATTTTGTAATGTCTATCCAATTCTTAAAAAAAATTTGAAATTAAAATTTACTCTGCTCCTTTTACTCTGCTCTCGTGTTTTGCCCAATTTTCTGATTGGCCAATTTCTCAACCAATCAGGAATTTCGGTAAAACAAGTTTACTACAAATTTTTCTGTAAATTTATTCAACAATTACTTAATAAAAAATTTTAACCAAAAAATAAGTTACCGTAAACGCTCGCAAATTATACCTGGCTAAAAGCGGAAAAAGTTTTTTAAAGTCTTGGTCTTATATGTTTTTGATCCTAATTTTTTGACTCTTTTTAGCTCAAATTAGAATTAGTTTAATACAAGGGACATTTACGGGTCATCTGAATTAAATGACACTCTTGTCATTAAAAACTGTTTTAAAAGAGAGTTTCAGCAACAGATTACTTGATCACAGTAATCACATTATTCATCGCTTTTTATCTCAGGGGTAAAAATTGGCTTGGGCCTTCAGAAACATCAAAATTAACCATAAATTTAATTTGCTCCATGGGACAAAAATTATCCAAAATTTGAATGCTTTAAACTATCTCTGGACTAAAAAGTCTTTCTGCATTAAACTCCAGAGACACTTTACGCGTTTACGGTATAATTAAAATAATTTTTTCCAACGAACAGATATGAGTTTTTTTTTCAACAAATGACTCGCTTGATTTCAATTCGCTTTTCCTCGAATGCTTGGAATAAATTACACAATTCAATTCTTAAAATTACTTGGATAAAAAAACACTTTTGTATCACTTAAAGTATCTTAAGGAAATGTCAGCAAAAATAGTTCTACTTGAACTTTAATGAGAAGCGCGTATTTCAACAAATTCACCAACGTCTGAAGAAATTTTTTTTAAAATTAAAATTACAATTGGGCCATTTCTTTACGTTCCTTCTGCCCTTAATCCGACAGGCGTCCCCCTCCCGAGAGCACAGCGGTAATACGCTACGGATCAACGTTAACGGGTATATATACGACTGTTAAACAGGATTGTATTTTCAGCTTTTAATAAGACAAATATAAACGACTGATCCTGTGCAATAGCCACTGGTCAGTCACAAATTTAATCGACAAATTCAATTTAATGACACACGCAGCTTGATCAGAATCAATCATACACGCTTCTTACAGCTCATTAGAACTCGCAGTCTGATCGTTTAAATTTTACTACGAGCTGGGTATTAGTTCACAATAGATCAGATAATTTCAATTTTTTATAAGAATTCTACAGAGCTCATTCAAGGAGTGAAATTGTCAAAGAAAATGTTTTCATTACTAGTAGAATGTCTTTAATTCAAAATAGCGTCTGTCGAACAATCAACTTTTGTTTTTAATTTCATTTTCTAGAAAACCTTGAAACTTTAATTTCAAATTTTTTGGTCGTAATTTTTTTGAATTCATGAACATGTTTTTATTATTTAAAAAATTTAATTGTTCTTTTTTTCATAAGATTTCTTCAACAATAAATGTTTTAAAGCATTTCGTAAAATTTCAAAAAGTTGATTGTTTATTAGTTTTTAAATTAACGCGTGATTTCCAAAAAAAATAAAGGAATTAAACAATTGAATGAAAGAAACCAAGGCGATATGCCAGAAGGGAAGGTTTATTTCTTTGTTGCTTCCCTATAAATAAATCTTGTAAATACAGGCTCTAGAAATAAAAATTCAAAATTTTTTTCTTCGGCATCTTTGGCAACAAATAAATCAGGCCACAAACTACAGATATTACTTTAATTATGAGAACTATTGTTTAATTTATATTATTTAAATGAAACAAATGGTTTTAAAAAAATATCAATTATCCTGAGGGGTTTGGTTTTTGATGCATTTCTCTTTTCATAAATACTATAATTGTGGGCTGGTCTCATTAAGTTTTATTATTAAGCTCAAAGTAGTCTTATGCAAAATTTTGTCAAGAAAATGTAAAAGATAAAGCAAATCATTGCTGGGTTTAAGGATCCCAAAGCCAATTTTTAAATCAAGAGACTATTGCAAACCTCAATTTCTTCAAATGTTCTTGATTTGCTATTTTTTTTTTAAAAACCGGAATGAAAAATGCCTCAACAGAAATTGCTCTTCAAAAACTTCACTGCTTTATTCTAGACATTTTAGTGCGTGCACTAAATCGAACTCATCCTTGTGTACCTCTTGTGGGCTTGTATTCAGAGATGTTGTTTTTCGGAAAACTTTACACAGAAAAAATCACGCCATCAAATCAAATTGATCTTGTTATGATAAAATTAAATTTTGAACGGGAAAAAAAATTTGATTTCTTTAAATAAAGCTTAATTATTTGTAAGAATAATTTTTTCATGAACAATTGTTACGATTTGGCTCAACTGACAAATTTCATAGTTTCTTCGGTATGAATAAACATGAGGATCTCCGGTGATCATATTTGAAAATCTCTTTTTTGCTAAAACACTTGAATTTTTTGTTTATACAATCATCAAGACATTGTGAACTCAATAAAAAAAATTTTTAACTCAATAATTTTCTAAAACTTACTTAAGTCGAATATTTTTAGATTTTTTTTTGAGTTAATAAACGTCTTTAAAAACAACACCCATCGACAATGCATAAAAACAACAGCGGGTGTAAATTACAAAAATTAAATAAATTTTTGATTTTTTTTACGCTAACTTTATTCCTAGTGACCTAAATTTTCTAAAACACCCTTTTCCTGGATAAAGAAATTTCATCTAGGTATTAAATTTTTGTTCCAAAAAAAAATTTAATAATACACCCAAAAACACCCTCTAACCTTCCAGATACACCTCAAAACTGATCTCATTTTCTGATAGAGAATAAAACGATCTATTAGGAAATGTGGTTCTTTTATTTTGGATAAGTGGTTAAGCCCTTAAAAAAATCGAAAGAACCTATTAAAACCGTAAAAACAGTAAATGATACACCCTATGTAAATTGAAAAAATTACAGGTAAGCTTGTAAAAGTAAGGTGATTTTTGGATTTTTTGACCCTGAGAACCCCAAAAATGAGGTCAGATTTTGCTTAAATATGTTGTTTCAATAGTTGGTTTAGCAAGTAAAAGAGATGACAGTCATATGCAAAGGTGTGTTACTAAATCATTATAGAGCATATTTTTGGAAGGTAAAAGGTTGATTATGATATATCATCTGAAAGCTAAGAATCTCTAGTTAATGCTGGGATATTTTTTGAAAAGTTTAAAAAATTCTATCAAAGTAACACTAATTAAAGATGACATTAATAGAAAAATTAAACAGTGAATTCCTATATTTTACTTAAATTCACTATGAAAAAAATTTCTAAACTTTTCAAAAAATATCCCATCATTAACTAGAGATTCTTAGCTTTCAGATGATATATCATAATCTGTACACTCAAAAGTTAAGTCTACACTTGAAAAATAAATTTTACTCCAAGTTTTGATTAGTTTACATTCAAAATAAAATAATAATGAACGATGATAATCATTCACAAAGTTCCTCATCTAGAGGTTTGGAATGAGATGTATTAAAAGAATTTACAAGTGAAACTGAATTGGATGAAGCCATTTTGACAAAATACCGTATAATATTATACATCCAGAGTCTCATGTTTTTGGGATCCATCCGAAAGTCAAATTGATTTTAAACGATTTGATCGAAAAAAATTTGTTATACCTCAAACCAACTCAAGCACACATTTATTTAAATTTAACCGATGTTTCAAATGGTGAAATGAAAGGACTTCAAATGCCAGATCGTAATCAAGTAAAATACTATTTACGAGCTTATAAGAATTCTAATCAAGTGTTTAGTAACAAAGAAGAAGACGTTAAGCAGTTGGTTAAAGGACATTTATTTAGTCATGAACTCAATAAAGATACTCCATTTCTCTTTGGTTACGATTTTGATGAATTCAATGAACCTATACTCGGTAATGGTGATAATCCATCGAACTAACTGTGTTAAACTATTTTTTTCTGTATATGACAAATTTGTGTTTGAATTAATCAATAATTTCAAATATTGCGCATATATCCATATCTTTGTGACGGATGATATTTTCGATGTTCTTGATTTGCCATGGTTTCTTCAAATTTTTTAACGATGCAAATTCTTTCCAGTTGTTGAAAATGGTATCTTGATCGATGACGTCTTCTTGTTTCGGATCCAATAAAATAAATTCGCTCACTGAAACCTTTGCACAAAAGCAAATCCAGTGATTTAAATTCGTCAAGATAGGACCAACGGTATACTCGTAATTAGTCAAGTCGTCGTTACGATAATAATCGAATTTTCCATTCAATAAAATTGCATATGAAGAATTACTCGAAATTATAAATTTTACGGCGTTTTAAACAGTCACGTTTAACGGGCGTTTTTTTATTGTTTTTCGAGTCTCGGGTATTCAATTTATTCAACTCATTGACATTCTATTCAATCATAAGAACAAACATAAACGTCAAAGGTCATTTCATCCAACTTTCTATTAAATGAAAGTTCTATTCTTTAAATGATTGCTTTCTATTTATTGTAAACATATTTGGGTTGTCTCAATTTAGTCTAATTCATTTACCTATTGGATTCAAATATGGTACGTTTTGTGCTATTGCTATTTTTCACGAGTTAAAGAATTATTCTCAAGATTTTTGCACGCTTTGACCGGTTGTTTATAATAAAAGGTATCACTGAAAAGATCAAGTTTTATAACACAAAATTTTTCTTTTACTTCACCGTGTTTTTTCTGATAACTGCAGTCTTATTGGGCATTTAGTTTCAATACGTTATAGTAGTGTGTAATTTTCAGAGACTTTGCATCTTTTAGTCTACTTCAAAGTGATACTCTTAAACCACTGTAAGTGATGAGATACTGAAAAATAAACAATTTACCCACAACCGCGCATTTTTTTGGTTGCAGAAAAAATTTATTATCTAAAAAAAATTTTAAACTAAAAAAGCCAATTATAAAAAAAATCTAAAAATTTGTTTTCTAAAATAAAAAAGCTAAAAAAATGATAGAAAAACCTAACAATAATTCATTAGTTACGCATTTGATTGAAACTGATTTTACCGATGTTTGAATCAACACGTCTGTTTGTTCCAATGGTTGCATAAGTGTATTATTCGCTAAATCACCTTTCACTGAAAGTTCAACTGCAACTATTGCTTTTTTAAACATTCCAACCATTTCTACTCCAGCTTGATCACAATCAATCATACACGCTTCGTAAAGCTCATCAGGAATCAATCATGAATCTTGGTAAAACCAGAAAATTGGGTTAAACCCGAAGGCCATTGTATACAAGTCGGATCATAGCTAAAAAAGGAGCAGAGTAAATTGTAATTTCAAATTTAAGAATTAGATAGAGCTGATACTAGTAGTACCATTAAGAGTGATACAGTCCCGGAAATTAACTTGTCACATGATATCATATGACATCAGCTGATATCAGTTAGTATCAGAATTTATGACCAAAGTATATCATCTCCTATCAGATCGGATCAGCTGAAACCACATGATATCAGATGATATCATTAAGAGAATTACAAACATTATGAATTTCAGCCAATTCTGATGGAAACTGATATCAGATGATACCAGATTACATCAGATGACATCAGATGAGGTCAGCTGATATCATATGATATCATGTGACAAGTTAATTTCCGGGACTGTATGTCTTTGATTAAAGAATAGCGTCTGTCGAGTCAAAAGATCTTTTTTTCATAATATTAACTTACAAGTTTTAAATATAAAATTCTTGAAAATCATGAAACCTTAATTTCAAATATTTTGATCGTAATTTTTTTGAATTCATGGTATTTACCTTTTTTTTTCTTAAGTTTCATCAACAATAAATGTTTTAAAGAAATTCGTTAAAATTCAAAAGGTTGATTGTTTATTGTTTTTTTAAATTAACGCGTGATGTTTCCCTCTTTGTAAAATAAATAATATTTACTTTTGTAAATTATTCAATATCGTGGAAGTTTTTCATAGCGCGAACCTTAACTTTAAATTTAATTTTGTCCAAGGGACAAAAATTATCAAAAATTTGAAGTCAAATGTTTTAACTATCCATGGGCTAAAAAAAGTCTGTCTGCATTAAACTTCAGAGACACTTTACGCGTTTATGTTTATGAATGAATTCAAAACATGACTCGCTTGATTTCAATTCGCTTCTAACCTCGAATGCTTATAATAATTACTTGGATAGAAAAACATTTTTGTATCACTTAGAGCTCAGAGAACTCATGCAAACGTTCTTAGATTACCATGTTATTCGCAAATAATACAATGGATCAGTATCATTTGGGAAACTTTTGACCCAACGTTTATACAAAATTCATTAGACCAAGCACATTAGATCTCAAAGATTGATTTATAGTTACTACGAGCAGGCTATTAGTTCTCAATAGATCAGATAATTTAAATTTTTTATAAGAATTCTACAGAGCTCATTCAAGGAGTGATATTGTCAAAGAAAATGTATTCATTACTAGTAGAATGTCTTTAATTCAAAATAGCGTCTGTCGAACAATCAACTTTTGTTTTTAATTTCATTTTCTAGAAAACCTTGAAACTTTAATTTCAAATTTTTTGGTCGTAATTTTTTTGAATTCATGAAAATGTTTTTATTTCAAAAATATACATAAAGATTTCTTCAACAATAAATTGTGGGCTTGTCTCTTCAAGACTTGAAATTTTCTTAAATGAAAATTAAGAAAAAGAGTTTTGTAAGTTACCGTATTTCCCTGCTGTTAAGTGTCCCCAAAATCAACAAGGAAATACGGTAGTGAATTTAAAAAATGGCTTTGGGATCTTTAAAACCTAGCATTTATATTCCTAAAAAAATCATCAATTAGAATCAATGAAATATTTACCTCATAGTCAGTGTATTTAAGTTGCTTGCAGAATGTTGTGTTTTGTCTTTGGAATTTTTTATAGTAATCTTTGAGATATAATAAAACATCTTTGCAAATTTTATCATTCATTAATTGTCTTAAGAAGTAGATCTTGTGTTTCATATACAATTTTTTAATAATGTCAATCTTTAGAGCCTGATTTAATGGACTACTTCTTCGAAATTTCTTAGTTCCAATAGCCCTCTTGATAAAGTAATTTTGTCTCACATCTAACTCTTCTAGTTTCGTCTCACCAATATAAAATTTGTCTAATGGATACCTAAAAATTGACTGAGCAAATTGTTTGAATAAAAATCCAATCATTTACAGAATATTTTACATTTTCTTTAAAATTATGCACAAGACTAACTAGAGCTTAATAATATAACATCTGTCTTGAAGAGACAAGCCCACAATTTACACTTTAATTAAAAGAGAAATGCATCAAAAACCAAACCCCTCAAGATAATTGATATTATTATAAAAACATGTATTTCATTTAAATAATAGAAATTTAACAATAGTTCTCATTTTGAAAGTATTTACAAGATTTATTTTTAGGTGATGCGACAAAGAAATGAACATTCGTTCCTGGCACATCGCCTTGGTTTCTACCATTCAATTGTTTAATCCCTTTATTTTTTCTCTTTGAAAATAACGCGTTAATTTAAAAACTAATAAACAATCAACTTTCAATGTCTCTCTTAGAATGTCGAGATATATCTTGCAAATTTTGGATTCAATTTGCATATTTTGGAGAAAAGCAATCAAAAAAGTGCTGAGGAACGGAAAAATAAACAGTTTCTCCACCCCCACGCTTGCAACATTTTTCATAAATGCGTATATGAGAATAACGCAAGTCTTATAATTAACTATAATAATAAAGTCGTGTCTCGAAGTAAAAAGCCACTTAACATCCAAGAGGCTAATGAAGGCATTGATCCAAATGAAATCCATGTCCCTCTGAATGAACATCAAATCATGCGCTTAAAATTTATCAAAAAAGTATAACAAGGTTGCATAACTGAAGATGTTGGTTCCAATAAGATCTTTTAAGATGAACAAAATAAACTTTTTAAATTATTGAAAACCGAACGAGAAAAGAATACAATATGAAAGCTGGTCTTCAAAAACGAAGGAATTTTTTAAGACAAAAAGTGCCTACTTCGGTTGTGACCACAGTAGTTGATAGTTTTTATATAAAATAATCAAAAAGAGAAGACAATTTTCTAATCTATAAAACAAAAAGAAACAAAAAATTCGTCTTTTTTTCAAAAACCGGACTCGGGCTGTAATCAAAGTCGACTGAGTGACATGCAGATGGAACATTTAATGTTGCCACTAAATATGGCATATTCTTTTTAATGCAACAAATTTATTGACACTATACACAAAATTACTTATTACAGTATAACCTCGATTATGTTAAACTTGATTTTGTTAAAATTTGAAATTGTTAAAACTGTAACGGACGAGGATTTGGCCCGTTAGGGTTATGTAGAAATAAAGAAAAAAGCAAAAAAGAGTTGTCTTTAGTTCATCGTTTGTATCAATGTGAAATATACACAATTATATTGTTAATGATACAGATTCTGATAGAGAAAAAAATTTTATATATTTAATTGTGTATATTTCACATTGATACAAACGATGAACTAAAGACAACTCACTCAAGAGTGGCTAAATTGAGGTTCCGCTTGGTAAAAATTGAAATTTTTGACCCCCCTTAAGATTTTTGGAACTTAAGATTTTAGGAATTTTGGTGTTTTCATATATTGGGAACACGGTTATGTGGTCAGATTCTGTAAATTTAGGTAGCGTGGAAGTTTTGCATTGGGCGAACCTTACATGTTTTAGTTTTTGACTAATCGATATCAAAAGAATTTTTCATAAAATGTAAAAAGTACAGTTGCTTAACCAACTTCACAATCTTAACTGTCCGAAACCGACTAAATCGGGAATGGTTTTTATCATTTTTATTTTGATTCAGGAAAATTATTCAAAATTAAGTTTTTGTTTCAATCTTTAAATTTTGTTTGAAATAAGAATATTTAATTGCATTAATTTTCGCTGTGTATGTTAAGGAATTTTGTTCTTTTTTAAGAAGTTTTTGTTTTGGGGCAAGTAAATTAAGTGAAAAAAAATAAATCGTCCAATAAATATTACCACCAACTCTATTTTATTTAATGTTGGTTCAAGAATCGAATGATACCATGTGCTTTAATTGAAAAAAATAAAAGTTAACAATTTTTTTATAAGGCCTTGAGAAAAAGAAAGAAAATTTCAAATAAGTTTTCAATTCTAAAGGAGTCTGGACGTTTTAGCTTATTTGATTGTTTAAATTAGAATTTTTTTTACTTATATATGTTAAAATTTAAAACTAAGAACACGAAGAAAAGTTGCGTTTTTTAGCCCCTTAAAATCAAAGGTCTAATTGCTTAATCGTAATAATTATCATATCCCGGCAGCGAAACAACGGGTATCTACTAGTTATTTTAAAGGAGAATGTTCTTATAACTCCTCAAAAAACTAAATTCAAAAATAAAATAATTTAAACGAAAAAAAAATGGGGAGCTATAACTAAAATTCTTAAAAAATAATTTCCTCAATTTTTCATATTTTCTTTAACCCAGTATTAAATTAAAAATAATAAATAAAAAGCAACTAGATGCTCTATTTTATATTTCATTCAATTTTTAATAAAATACAAGATTTCTAATAAAAACAGGCTATACCTAAAACACGGAACTCGACTACGGAATTACGGAACACGGAATCGAACGTGCTAAAATACGGAATATGGCTTACGGAACATGATAAAATACGGAATATATTTTTACGGAATAAAATCCAAAATACGGAATATTTATTTATTTATGTCTAATGCTAAGGCCGCCATTTGGGCGATACACTGTAAAATAAATAAAATACATTTAATTTAATTTGGCATACATAATAAAAAGAAGAACATAAACAGAGATAAAATGGTCAACATTAGTTTACTGACTAAACTTCAGTATACCAAAAAGTTGTCTTGATATTTCTTCCGATTCTTCGCATATTTTGTCTATTTCACTTATGAGACCCCCATCATCTTCAAAGGATTTTATTACCGATTCTGTGTAATTGTTCATCATGAGTCTCTCAAAAAAATCACACTTGATTACGTTCAAACGTACCTATGTTGGTTCGATATTTAAGGCAAAAAGTAACTCCGACGTCTTGCACCTCTTTGGTATGTTGACCATCCTTTTGATTATGTTTCCCTCAATTTTTTTTTGACAGTTTTTCGGTTGCGTTTAAGTTGAAATTTTCTAGTCCGTAATAGAAAATACGGAATATACATTGAACAAAATTTTTTATTAAATTAATTGATGAAAATTTACAAAATTTAACTATTTTTTTGCTTTTTTACAACGTTTTGATTTCAAACCGGATTCCGAATAAATGGCTAAATACCAATATTTGTTCTTAACATTAACTTAAGCAAGACATATAATACTACTTGTTACAACCATCAAAATATGAATGGTGTACTAGTAACGATAACAATAATACGAATTGGACTTTTACAGGTTCGTGTATGTTCAAACATTCATATTCAATTTGTTTGCTTGTTTAAAAAAATATCACGCAATAAAAATTATACAAACTTGATCATGTTAAAAATTAATGTCCGTTCCGTAGAGATTCCGTATTTTTGATGTAATTTTTTTAAAATCCATTCCGTATTTTTTAGATAAATTAAATTATTTTGTCATTCCGTAGATTTCTATGGGAAATAGTTCCGTATTTTAGAACCATTCCATGTTCCGTATTTTAGAACCATTCCATGTTCCGTATTTTAGATGCATTCCGTAAAAATATATTCCGTATTTTAGCACGTTCCGTTCCTTATTCCGTAATTCCGTAGTTGAGTTCCGTGTTTTAGGTATAGCCATAAAAACAGATTAAGATCACAAAAACAAACAACTTCCTTAGTTGGATAATAATTGCAACTGTGAATATTAAAATTTCTAAACGCGTGCGTTTAAAATGGATTGTGATTGGTTTTTTGACTCAACAAATAAAAAATTGCACTATTAATCCAGTGATAATAGGCAGGAAATTAGGATTTAATGATTCAGTTGCTTTCTTTCATCTTAATTTCAGTTTCGTATAAAACTTAAATTTTTACCTCGATACCATTACTGGTGGGTCTATTAATTTAAAAGAAACCGTTAACGTTGAGTTCTTATAGAATTATTTATAGAATTATTCCGGTCGTAAAGAAATTTGCACTTTTAATAGATTCAATTGTGAACGAGAGTTTACGTTACTTATTCAAACGTTTTCATCTGAAAAATTTATTTGATTTAATTTGTTTTAATTGTTTAGACTTAATTTACCTAACCATTCACAAAATCAAGCAACTAAAATGAACTCATCTCAAAATATTACACAAACTAAAGATCAAGTTTGCATAATTGTAAGTCAAATATTAACCGTTTACCTTTACCCAATAATCACTTTTACCGGTTTCATATTCAATTTATTCAATTCGCTTACATTTTATTCAATAATAAAGTCAAACAAACAATTCAAAGGTCATTTGTACAACTTTCTATTCTTCAAATCTCTAAATGATTGCTTTCTATTTATTGTAAACATGCCATCAGTTGGTTACTTTTGTTTGGGTTGTCTCAATTCATTTACCTATTGGATTCAAATATGGTACGTTTTGTGCTATTGCTATTTTTCATTAGTTAATGAATTATATTCGACATTTTTGGACATACTTGTATGTTTGGACCGGTTGTTTATTATCAACGGTATCACTGAAAAGATCAAGTTTTATAACACAAAATTTTTCTTTTACTTCACTGTGTTTTTTCTGATGGTTTTTAGTCTTTTGTTTTACACGCACAGATTTTTTGATTTTGATATTTACAAGATTAACAATGACACTCAATACAAGCTAAGAACATCGCAATTTTATACGATTGAGTTTAGCCAGAACATGAGACTTGTTCACGTGCTTATTCGAGACGTTTTTGGATTAAGTATGATTATAATCTCCAATTTGCTCATCTTGTTGACTTTTAAAAGTAAAATGAAAGAAAAAGGAAAGCTCACAAGAAGTAAAAAAGCCAAAAGAGCCGAACGAAAGGAAAGAGAAGTCACCTTAATGGTACTTTTGAATGGAATTATATTCATATTTGGACATACCCCTATTTTCATAAGCTATTTGCCAATATTCCCAAAAACAAATTTTACATGCACGTTTGAAGTATCAAGATTTATTCTGATTGCGTCTTATTGGATTGGATTTTGGTTGTATTATGGTTTTAATTTGCAATTTAGACGCAAGTTCAAATCACTATTTTTGGGTTTTCTTATTACACCAATTGAAGTGACTAACAGTGAAATATCAAATACCATTTTTTAAATAAAATATTCTCATATTTTAGAGACACTGTTTCTCAGAACTTTTTCCATTTTCAATTAAAAAAAAATAGATAAAATTTTGTTAAAAATAAAATTACATTAGATTCTGTTCTTCAAAGCATTCATGACTTCTCGTCTCTACTCAAATGAACGGATTAATTAAGTATATCACTTGGGATCTTCTAAAGAAATAGGAATTTTAATGATATCTATTAAGTTACAAAACAAATTTTTTGATACTGTTCAAATTTTTATCAATAGCCTATGAAGCACCTTTGTAAAAATTTGATTTTAATTTCATTAAAATTAAAAGTTAATTTAAAGTCATTAAATCGAATGATTTATTGTATCCCACGAAAGAAACTAATTAAATATTTTATAGTTTATTTAATTTATATAAATGACACATTAATGAATTACTTTATATTCGGATTATACCATATTTACCGGTTTTTCAGGTAAAAATACAAATTTAGTAACTTCCCTGAAAAACGATTTCAGCAGACTGTACTAAATGTACGAAAATTATTGTTTTTTTCAGGTAAATTTACTAAATTTTCTTTTAAAAAAAACTAAAACCGAAAAATATGGTAAATTCTGAATATTTAAATTATGTGATTTTAGTTTTTTTAGGTGATTCATGGTAAATATTCAATAATTAAATGTAAATTAGGAAAAACAACTGCGGGTTAAAAAGCAAAAATCCAGTTTTAATGGTGTCATTTTTTAACTTGTGTTTTGAATTTTTTTCAAATCTAGTTTTAAGGACGGACTAAAACAAAATTTTCTTTTTTCATGTTTAATTAAATTTGCGAAAATAATCTTAGTAAATTTCTCGGGTTAACCCCCAAAATGTCAGAAAAAAAAAATCAGACGTAAAATTATTGGAAAAAAAAAGTCAGAAACGTTCACCAATGAAAAATATTCTATTTTATATGTTACGAATTTCAATTAATTTATCTGTTTTCTTTAACTCATCAAAGTAAATTAACATCCTATTAGTTCGAATTAACTTTTAAATAACGAATTAAGGATTATCCTTTGATATAAATTTTTTTAAAACAGCATAATGATCTTCTTTACTTATCTGATTAAAATTAAAAAATTGGTTGATCCCAAAGCGAAACAAATCATTCTTGACCGGTATAGATATCAAAAAATGAAAAAAAACATGAATCTTATCTTTGTGTAAACCGATCATGCCGAGCATCTTACAACATCCAGTCATGTAAAGTACAGAATTAACTGATTGTAAAATTGATTGTATTTTTGCTTACAGAGACCCTATAGCTCTGGTTCAAACAAATACAGTCGTTCCACTGGAAGAAGTATGAATTCAAAAATACACGGAATTAGTCAAGAAATACTCACACAAATAGATAACTGAATGTGACGAAATGTAATACATATGCTAAAATGAAAGGAAACTTGCGTTTTTATTAATATCAAACATGTTACTGTTTCAAAACAAAAGTGAAATAAGGATTGTGGATTTGTTGCCCTTGGTTATTCTCTAGCTTTATTTAAAGATATGGATTCTGGTAAATTGATTTTCGATCAAAATATTATTAGAGATAAATTCAATAATATTATGGAAGCCTAAAACTTATCTTTGTTTTCTCACGGATGCTAATTACCTGTTCGTTTAAAATACTTAATCTTTTTTCTGAATTCATAAGCGTTCAAAAATTTTCATTGAATGCAAATGAAAACATTTGAACGTTCATTTTTGGAACATGTGAACGACCAGGGTAGTATTTATTAATCAAAAAAATGTTTAACACTGATATGCTTGTAAACGTCCTTAAGAACAATTGTAAAGAGCCCAAAATCTCCCATCAATGTAGAAAAATAGATTTAGTTAATCGATTAAACGGATACTAAAAAAATCGACAATCTACATGGTTCTCTTGAAAGAGAGCTTTAACTCTTTCACGATTCACCGATTATGTTATCTAAAAACGTTGATGTGTGTGATGGGATTGTAAATGGTCTAACGGGCACCTACAAGGACAGTAGTGACAAAGTTTTAGTAATGAAACTTGATGATGGAAAATATGTTCCAATTCCGAAGATGCGTCAGAAAATAAAATACAATAGCACATGTCTTAATTGTTATAGAATTCAGTTTCCAATTTCTGATGCGACGGCCCAAACTATCCACAAATTACCGGGAGCCACTCACAAACGATGTCATGTTGCTATCGATAAGAACATTTTTTCAGCTGGTCAAGCATATGTTGCTTTATCGAGAGTGAGACACTCACAAGATCTTCATCTAGCTAGATTCATTCCAGAGTCAATTTTAGTCGATCAAGAAATTGTTGAGTTAATCGATTTTATAAAATTAAAAGCTTCAATAAAAGGGTTTAAAGCAAGAAAGAATTGGTGTGTTAAAAATTCACTCAATCAGAATCCGATCACGGTCAAAATAACTTAATAACCAAAATAACTTAGCTGACAAAAAGGATTTTTTTGGTCAAAACAGTGACATAAACTTAACGCGTATTAATTTTTTTTACTTTATGGATTCTAAAGAAAAACACTATGACTTTTTTTGTTTAAGGCTTAATGGGGTATTTTCAACAAAGTCAAGATTTGAGAACCAAAAACTTTTGTTTAGACGAATTTATTACGAATGTAAATAACAATTTTACGAAAATTGAACATTATATTGAGAAAAACATTGAACTTATTGAAAAAGTATTGGAAAATTTGAGACGTACTATAAAAAAACAAAATTTTACAAATCGTTTTGATATTGATAATGAAGTTAAAACAAAGTTAAATCGAATATTTCTTCAAGAATATACACCAATAAAAACACCAGGAGATGGGAATTGTCTTTTTCATATGGTTTCTCTTTGTCTCTTTGGGAATAAGATGTATTCGAATCTCTTACGTTTAATTACTGTTTTCTACATTGTGAAAAAAAAAGATTATTACAAAAACATTATCAGGTCAACAGTGAGTCAAGGGCGTTCTAATGACTCTACTTTAGATATAAATTCGCATGGAGAGTATAATTATAGAAAATTGTTGCATGATGCAAGGGAGAATGGCGTATGGTGTAATGATTATCATTTATCAGCTTTGAGTTCCGTGTTAAACTTTAAAATTTATATTTATTATCAAATGTTTAAATTTATAACGGTCGCTTAGGCAAACGAACTATTTTTATAAAGATACGGCAAGCAGAGACGTTATTTATGTTGAGTAAGATGTGAAATTTCTAAACGCACGAATTAATTGATTAATTAAAAAATACGAATAACTTTTTTTCATGTGTATACTGTAATGACAATTTATGTCAATTTAAGTTTAAGAATTTTTTTTTAAAAAGTCCAGTTTTATCAGTGTTTATTAAAAGATTCAAAACCTTTCACCATGGACAGCCTCAATCTCATCAACTTCGAAATCCAAATTTGAGATTTTTGAAATGTAAATGATATCTAGGAATTCATCATTGACTTGCTGTATAGTTTTTGTGCGTTATAATAAAGATGATGTATTTTTTTTTAAACATACGAATTAAAAAAAACACATTGCATTATTTTTTTGGAATTTAGCCACCAAAATTTTGTCCGAATTTCAAATTAATCCGTATAAAAAATTCGGATTGTAAAATTATTTTACAATTAGCTCTAATAGCAGGAAGCCATTAGCCACCTATTTTTGTTCGGATAATCAAAAAATTCGGATAACAGCAGAGTCGGATTATCGAGGGATGACTGTACTATTAAAATAACTTGGATTTTAAAATCAATCTAAAGGCGTCGTAAAAAGTAATTTTTTAATTTAACGCTCAAATTTACTCATGACATAAAGGTAAAAAAACAATTGTTTAAAATTTTTAAAAGCAAAATTTATTAATAAGATTTCCAATTACAAAGTAACAAACGAGGAATTTATTTTTGGCAAAAACTAAATATTTTGTTTATCTACTAAGACCTATTTTCCCATTTGAATTACATTATAAGATAGAGCCCTTTTTTTTATTCAAAATTGAAAAAAAAAATTGAAAAAAATATCTACCTAAAACAGCGAGGATATTCAATAACATAAACGTAGTAAATTGAAATAATAACTGAAATGTTGTCTTCAAACTCCATAAAGTGTTGGTTCCAGTCAAGTGTTATGTTGGTTCTACTCCTAAGTATTTTTAGGAGGAGACTGACTCGAGTAGTTTGCCATTCAACAAGATAGTTTGGCTTGGCGCTAAAGGGTCGTTCGAGAATATGATCGTTTTGCATTTGTCTGTGTTAAGGCGCATTTTGTATTTTGCGCACCATCTGGAGATGGCAACGACAGTTGCTTGTGGTAAGACATCTGGTAATGTTCCTCCAATGATGGAAGCAGACAATCAAACCCAATTTTGGCCGGGTTTTGGGTCTTGTCAAACTCATACCCAAAAACCCAATAATTTTGAATATTTTTAAATAAAAGACTTTAGCAAGCAAAAAATTTTATTTAAATTTTCTAAATTTTGAAATTAATGTAAGATTAACCTTCAAAAACTTATTTCTTTCAATGTTTCAATGTTAGCCTTTAACATACTCCGCATTATAATTAAATCTTCTTTCATGTTACCACTTCTTTGATTACAGATGATTCCAGTCAAACTAAAAAATCTTTCGATGAATGCACTCGAAGGTGGTATGTTTAAAATAACAACTGCAAGTTTGTACAATTTTGGAAACTTGTCCTTATTAAGTTTTTAAAAATTCTTCGTCGAGGGAATGTTTTTTAAAGAGTGGTCTGACTCAATTATTTCAATAAATCTTTTTATTTCGTCTGATAATTCACTTTCTACCCTAAATAAAGTTGATTCTTTTTTATTGTCATAGGTATCTTTATCTTTCTCAAAAACGTTTGAATAATATTCACCACCTGAAACATCATGGTTCGAGCTGATCGTAATTTTGTTTTGAAAAGTTGATTCCTCTTCAACCCTTGAATCGATATTCTCAAAGAAAAGCTTGATATAAACTTTTTTAAGCGATTCCAAAGCGTCCTTTATAACATTTTTTGCGTATATTTTTTTTGACCAGTGAAGAATTTTCGACAGATTAAGAATCGGAGCAACCTTTGATTAAAAAAATTAAAAGCTAACAAAGAATTTCGTGTACCAAAGATTAGTTTCTAAAATTCAAAACTAAAAACAAAATCTAACTAAAACTTATTTAGGTCTAATGGATGGTACATGGGGGTTTAATTCTTTGTATGAAAAAATCAATTAAACTTACTTTGTAAATCTCGGAACTAAGTTCATAAGAAAACCTTCGCTTAGCTGAAACAATCAGTAAGGCACAAAGGCGCTGCCCTGTTTCGTCCAAAGCCATATTCTCCCAAATGTATATAAGTCGTAAAAGAGTTTGAATTAAAACTGCAATCGATATATGATTGTATTGGAGACTGATGGTAAAAAGGTAAGCGGGCCTTAGGATTTGTAGATACATTTCGACCGTTTTCAAAGGAACTGGGCACCGTAATTCTTCGTCGTCTTGATTAAAAGCTAGATTCATATATGCACGTTTGACAGACTCCAAATGTAGAAACGCTCAAGACCAGCGTGTTGTGTTCTCCAATCTAAGTCTACATTTCTTATCTCCATTTCTTAAATATCTTACTTAGTTTAATTGAATTTCGTATTCTTGAATTTGAGTTGATTAGTACTCTTAAAACATCAGAAAATGGATCTAGAGAAATAGCATGAAGAACAGCAATATACATCTTGTGACAACCACACCAAAACCTAGGAATTTTATTATCACCAATAACAATCTCTAAACATTCAAACGGTACTCCTTTCTCGACTTCATAAAAATCTTGATCTGGTAGAGTTATTTCTTTATCTTGAACACGAATTGAATTTGAGTCATTTTTGGATATGTTTAAGGTTCAGTGCAGTGAAAAATGCACCAAAGATCAATATTTTTTTTTTCGTCGCATTCTTATAGATTTTTATGCGAGCTTTCCGAATCTGCTAGAATTATGATTCTAGCATCTTTCGTTCGGAAGTTATCGGCGTTTTACCGATTTTTGCCGAAAACCTAATTCATTAGGCAACTTAATAAATTGATTTTTTGACCTAATTTTTTTGTGCTAGGCTTATTCTACTCATAAAATGCTACAAAACTAGGGGTCGCTATCGACCATGAAGTTCTCTTTTTTTTTAGAAAAAAAGTAAAATCTACTTTTTTCGCATGCCTAACTTTAACCGTTTATAACTCGGAAACAAAGTTCAAAAGATGCAACGAAAATATGTTTAGGTTGTAGGAAATTTCATGAGCTACAAAACCACGTATCGGCTTGTCACAGTGTCAACTTTTTATTGTAATGGTATATTTAAAACTAAAAAAAACAAAAACTTTAAACTAAAAAAAAACAAAATTTCAAGTTGTATTATGCATTTTTTATGAATTTTTGAAAAAATTAAATCAGGAATTTATAGAAATTTATTATTTAACACTTTTAGTCCAAAAATGAAACGCTCCTCTACCAAAACGAATATTTCCAAGCGAAATAAATCCAATATTTGTAATCGCTGGAAAAGGGGAAGCAAAATGTCAAAAATCACTTATATTGCTGACCCAAACATTTTTCAATCTTTTGAAAAACAACCACTACAATTCAATTTTCATTCCGAAATCAACTTGTCCGTGTTATTAATCGCACTCGAAGCATTAAAAACAAGCTTCGAATGGACAAATATTGATGATCGTCAGTTAAGTACTGTCATTTATTCTCTTTTAAGACATTTTGGTGTAAATTTTAAAAATAGTCTCGAAACATTAAAACAATTAGATTTATTTTCGTCAATTAAAGTTCATGATTATTCAATCAAACTTCAAAAATCTGAGTTCGATTTTTTGTATTCTGATGGTAGAAATTCTAACCAAAGCGATGGGTTTTTTGAAAATTTTCCCGAATTGAAACGAGAAGCTCTTCTCTATTCGATTTCAAGATGCCAAGAAAAGTTCTTCGTTTTCTTCTCTTGATCTTTCAAAATTTCTAACTGAAAAGTTTACCGAGCTTACTGGTGACAAAATCGAAGACGGTCAATTAATTCGTTCAGAATCATCATGTAGACGAGATTTATTAAAATGGGGTGCTAAATGGGATAAAAATGGTAAAAAACCTTATTTCGAAGGACACGAACGCAGTGATGTTCTTCAGACAAGAGCCGACTTAATAAATAAACTCGTAACGCAAAAGAACTCATACTATCAACCGATTGAATACAAAGATGTGGCTCCAGTCTGGATAAGGCCTGAAGAAAAAAAAATTATTCTTATTGCTCATGATGAGACTTCTTATCGTTCTGGTGAACAATCAAGTAAGAGGTGGATATTTGAAGAGCACTCTCCTTTTGTAAACAAAGGGAAAGGTAAAACTATAATGTTGAGTGATTTTATTGCAGCCCACCCTGATGGACCTTTTATTCATTTAACGGATGAAGAATTTAAGAAGGCGTTACGAAAATATCCTGATTTGGCTGAAAACTCAAAAGAAATAACTTATCTTGACAAGTCGGCAACAGCAATGGTAGTTTTGGGACAACAGCCGTACTTTGATAATGAGAGTATTTTGAAACAGTTCGAGCGTTTATTTAAAATTATTGAATTTAAAGAAAGTTTTATAAAACACGAAATTCATATTTTAGTAGATAATGCAACAACTCATTCGACACGACTCTATTCTGTAAATGATTTTGGCAAAAATATTGGCACAAGATGCCCGGTTGAGAATATCGAGTGGGAAGAAAACGGTGAAAAAAAAATACTGAATTTATTTTTTGAGACGGGGATGCATAAAGGTAAAAATAAAGGACTTTTAAGTATATGTAAAGAATTGGGTAAATATTTTTCAAAATGCTTTTTTGGTTTGAATCTAATTAAAAGGTTTAAAGGTTTGATTGACAAAAATTCAAAAGGTAGAGAACACAAGTTAGAAAAACTAATTGAATTTGCTAAAAAACACCCGGCCTTTATGACTTGCAGTAAACTTGAATCTTTAGCAGCTATTTTCAATGTAAAGATTTTGTTTTTACCAAAATATCATTGTGAAATGAATCCGATTGAAAGCTTATGGTGTTTTTCAAAGAATTATTGGAGAAGAAGAAATGATCAAATTTTTAGCAAAACAAAAGAGTTAATTTTGGAATCTAGAGAAGAGTTTAAAAAGAAAGAAATGAACATAAAACTATGGAGAAGGTTCTGGGGGATTGTTTTGGCTTATAATAACAAAAAAACATATAAAGAAGTTCTCGACGAATTCTTTGGAAAGAAAACCAAATCAAAAATTAATGAACATAGAAGAATACTTAATTAAAAAGATTTTTTCATTAAGAAACCAAAAAATTTTTGAAAAAATAGGTGAAATATTGTTTTTTTTAGTTTAAAGTTTTTGTTTTTTTTAGTTTTAAATATACCATTACAATAAAAAGTTGACACTGTGACAAGCCGATACGTGGTTTTGTAGCTCATGAAATTTCCTACAACCTAAACATATTTTCGTTGCATCTTTTGAACTTTGTTTCCGAGTTATAAACGGTTAAAGTTAGGCATGCGAAAAAAGTAGATTTTACTTTTTTTCTAAAAAAAAAGAGAACTTCATGGTCGATAGCGACCCCTAGTTTTGTAGCATTTTATGAGTAGAATAAGCCTAGCACAAAAAAATTAGGTCAAAAAATCAATTTATTAAGTTGCCTAATGAATTAGGTTTTCGGCAAAAATCGGTAAAACGCCGATAACTTCCGAACGAAAGATGCTAGAATCATAATTCTAGCAGATACGGAAAGCTCGCATAAAAATCTATAAGAATGCGATGAAAAAAAAAATATTGATCTTTGGTGCATTTTTCACTGCACTGAACCTTACAACGTTTTCAAAATTTAAAAGATTTATATCTTTCTTTGATTATTTCTGAAATCTCATGATCGACCGAGCTGATTTAAGGGATGTTGATGTCATCACATTCAAGTTACATATATTCGCCGTTTCCACTTGTATTTGGTATATGATCCTAATCATTCTCTACCTCTTCTTCTTCTGCTTGATCATTCGGAAATTCAGACTCATAAATATCTTAAATAATTATCTAAAGTTTAATTTCACGAAAGTTGGTATAATTTTTTTTTTACCTAAAACTTGCCTTTGCTTTGGAGTCGTTTGCTCATTGAAAAGAATCTGTTCGAAAAGTCTCAATAAAGAGCTTCCCTCGTCACAAACAACACCTTAAAAATTAAGCTTAATCAATGAAAATTTGTTATTCTTTTTAAGAAGAATTTACCGTTCAATTTTATTTTACCAAAACAATATCTATTAGCAATGGTCTCGATTGCTACTTTTATATTTTCAGCTGTATGTGATCCTTGCATCGGTTCAAAGCCTATAACTTTAGTATCTTTTTCTAATTTTATATCAGTAGTAACTGCCGAACATCCAAGGTAATCTCCATTCAAACGACTAGTCCATAGGTTGATAATAAGGCATACAGTCAAAACCAATTTTTTTTCTAATACTGTATGAAGCTTACGCATTACATCTGGAAGAAACGAGTATCAAAAACTATGGTAACTACGAACTTAAATCGACGTAATTAAAACATATCTTAAGTAAGATATTTTAAATTGGCTAAAGCTTTGATTGGACACAATTAGCCTATTGATAAAATACAAATCCATCTCTGTTATTTCTTGATTAGAAATTTTTCTCTCTTTTTTGAATAGCGTTCAAACCATTTTTTAAGAAGATCATGAGTTTTTAAGTGCTTTATTAAATTAGTTGTATAAGTAAATGGCGAGTTGACTACACTTTGACAAATTTTACAAGTGAATTTTGAATTTTTATTCTTTAGAATAAAAAGAAACTTTGATGGACGGGTGAGGTAAAATGGCAAACTTTAAATGAGAAAAACACACCTTAAATGAGAATAAAACACTTTCAAATAAATTTCTAGATCAAAAGTACAAAATATTTTTTTTATTAATCAAATAAATTTTAAATGAGAAAAATAAACTTTGAATGATCAAAACACACTCATGTTAGGAAAAAACACACTTTGATAAAAGAAAAACGCACCCCAAAAAGAGAATGCTACCTTAAACTAATAATAATTTTTTATTTTTAAGAAAAATTCTATTTTTATCAAATTAAACGGCATTGTCTTGTTCAAATTTAAGAGTAAAATTTAGAATGAGTTTTTATTTTGTTTTCTCTGACTTCTTCTTGGACCTTCATCTTCCATTTCGAGAACTTTTTCGGCCAGTCTCGGACGTCCTATCTTTACAACATCGTCTTTATTATTAATTTGTTTTCTAGGTCTTCCTCTTTTTTTCACTTCAGGCAATTTTACAATTGGATTACGATTCTCAGGTTCATTATCTTCAACGTGATTAGAAGCTTCCATAATATATCTTACATTTCCGTTTAGACTAACTACAAAACTTGAGTCTAGACATTCATTAGACACAATCGGTCCACTTTCTCCTATGTCACTAAGGACACTATCATCATAATTCTTTTTCTTTTAGTTTTACTATTCTCATATTTAAACCAGGCCTGTCGAATTCCCATTTAACCAAACAATACGGTCTACCTTTCCACTTGACGATTGCTATTTTTCTAATCTCATCCATGTTTTTACAAAAAAGAAAAAAGAAAACAAAAAATTGCATGAAATTTTTATATCAAATTTATATATGCAGTGATTTTTGAATCTGATTTAGGAATGTCTACTAAATTGCTTTTCTATCAAATGTCTACTAAATTGCTTTCTATCAAATTGCTTTTCTGATATTATTTTCGAATTCCCCGCTAAAATATACACTCAATACTAGAATCCTAAATTTTTTCGATGAAAATAAACTTTTCTTATATAAATTTTGTTTTAAAGGACAATTAAATCTAAAAAAATTACGATAGTTACGTTTTTTACGATAGTTGCATACTTAGCCAGGGTTGAAGGAGAAAAATAATCCAGACTGAATAGAAATATTGTTTTTTTTAGTTTAAAGTTTTTGTTTTTTTTAGTTTTAAATATACCATTACAATAAAAAGTTGACACTGTGACAAGCCGATACGTGGTTTTGTAGCTCATGAAATTTCCTACAACCTAAACATATTTTCGTTGCATCTTTTGAACTTTGTTTCCGAGTTATAAACGGTTAAAGTTAGGCATGCGAAAAAAGTAGATTTTACTTTTTTTCTAAAAAAAAAGAGAACTTCATGGTCGATAGCGACCCCTAGTTTTGTAGCATTTTATGAGTAGAATAAGCCTAGCACAAAAAAATTAGGTCAAAAAATCAATTTATTAAGTTGCCTAATGAATTAGGTTTTCGGCAAAAATCGGTAAAACGCCGATAACTTCCGAACGAAAGATGCTAGAATCATAATTCTAGCAGATACGGAAAGCTCGCATAAAAATCTATAAGAATGCGATGAAAAAAAAAATATTGATCTTTGGTGCATTTTTCACTGCACTGAACCTTACAACGTTTTCAAAATTTAAAAGATTTATATCTTTCTTTGATTATTTCTGAAATCTCATGATCGACCGAGCTGATTTAAGGGATGTTGATGTCATCACATTCAAGTTACATATATTCGCCGTTTCCACTTGTATTTGGTATATGATCCTAATCATTCTCTACCTCTTCTTCTTCTGCTTGATCATTCGGAAATTCAGACTCATAAATATCTTAAATAATTATCTAAAGTTTAATTTCACGAAAGTTGGTATAATTTTTTTTTTACCTAAAACTTGCCTTTGCTTTGGAGTCGTTTGCTCATTGAAAAGAATCTGTTCGAAAAGTCTCAATAAAGAGCTTCCCTCGTCACAAACAACACCTTAAAAATTAAGCTTAATCAATGAAAATTTCTTATTCTTTTTAAGAAAAATTTACCGTTTAATTTTATTTTACCAAAACAATATCTATTAGCAATGGTCTCGATTGCTACTTTTATATTTTCAGCTGTATGTGATCCTTGCATCGGTTCAAAGCCTATAACTTTAGTATTTTTTTTTTTCTAATTTTATATCAGTAGTAACAGCCGGACATCCAAGGTAATCTCCATTCAAACGACTAGTCCATAGGTTGATAACAAGGCATACAGTCAAAGACAATTTTTTTCTAATACTGAAAGAAACGAGTATCGAAAACTATGGTAACTACGAACTTTAATCAACGTATTTAAAATATATCTTAAGTAAGATATTTTTAATTAGCTAAAGCTTTGATTGGACACAATTAGCAACTTGATAAAATACAAATCCATCTCTGTTATTTCTTGATTAGGAATTTTTCTCTCTTTTTGGAATAGTTTCAAACCATTTTTTAAGAAGATCATGTGTTTTTAGGTGCTTTATTAAATTAGTTGTATAAGTAAATGGCGAGTTGACTACACTTTGACAAATTTTACGAGTGAATTTTAAATTTTTATTCTTTGGAATAAAAAGAAACTTTGATGGACGGTTGAGGTAGAATGGCGAACTTTAAATGAGAAAAACACACCTTAAATGAGAATAAAACACTTTCAAATAAATTTCTAGATCAAAAGTACTAAATTTTTTTTTATTAATCAAATAATTTTTAAATGAGAAAAATACACTTTGAATGATCAAAACACACTCATGTTAGGAAAAAACACACTTTGATAAAAGAAAAACGCACCCCAAAAAGAGAATGCTACCCTAAACTAATAATAATTTTTTATTTTTAAGAAAAATTCTATTTATATCAAATTAAACGGCATTGTCTTTTTCAAATTTAAGAGTAAAATTTAGAATGAGTTTTTATTTTGTTTTCTCTGACTTCTTCTTGGACCTTCATCTTCCATTTCGAGAGCTTTTTCGGCCAGTCTCGGACGTCCTCTCTTTACAACATCGTCTTTATTATTAATTTGTTTTCTAGGTCTTCCTCTTTTTTTCACTTCAGGAAATTTTACAATTGGATTAGGATTCTCAGGTTCATTATCTTCAACGTGATTAGAAGCTTCCATAATATATCTTACATTTCCGTTTAGACTAACTACAAAACTTGAGTCTAGACATTCATTAGACACAATCGGTCCACTTTCTCCTATGTCACTAAGGACACTATCATCATAATTCTTTTTCTTTTAGTTTTACTATTCTCATATTTAAACCAGGCCTGTCGAATTCCCATTTAACCAAACAATACGGTCTACCTTTCCACTTGACGATTGCTATTTTTCTAATCTCATCCATGTTTTTACAAAAAAGAAAAAAGAAAACAAAAAATTGCATGAAATTTTTATATCAAATTTATATATGCAGTGATTTTTGAATCTGATTTAGGAATGGCACAAATTTAAAACTAAACTTTTTTTTAATGTTTTAACTTATTTTATAAAAGTGCGTTGCTCTCATATAATAGTGCGTGAATCTCAAAAAATAGTGTGTTCGCGTCTTTTAAAGTGTACTTTTTTCCTTTTTCAAGTGTATTATTCGGCAAAATCAAGTTTTTTTTCAATTTTTTCAATTTTCAATTTTTTCATTTTTTTTATTAGAATTAATTAATTCAAAAAAATTGAAAAAATTTAAAATTGAAAAAAAACTTGATTTTTCCGTATTATTCTCATTTAACAAAAGCTTAAAATTAATATTTTTTAAGTACTGAAAAAAGTAAAGTGTGGGATTCTCTTTCTTGCGTGTGTTTCTCTCATTGAAAGTTCGCCAATATACTTTCCCCTTGATGGACAAGCAAAAAAATGAGTAATTGGTGTCTTTGGTTTTTTTTTAAACCTTAATACAAAGATTCAATACATTCTATAGAGAAATTTAATAATTTTTGGTTACCTATTAAAAAAACACTCTTCGGAAAAGTTGCTGACTCAGCCATTTCAATCATCTGGTGATAAGTATAATCCTGAATATCGGCAATCTCAATGTCCGTTTCATGTTCAAAAACTTTTTCAATTTCAGACCCTTTTTTTTTAACTTTTTTATCGGTGAAAATCTCTCTAACAGACGACTAAGATGGATCAATAATTTCACTTGTTGACGAACTAACATACTGAGAAGTAGATGAACCAGTAAATAAGGCTTTGAATAGGAATAAAAGTACAGTCAAGCATCTCTCCTTCTTCAATCTATGGAAATGCAAGAATTAGATATACAATCTTCCAAGATTTTGTATAGAAAAATTACCGTGTCGACGATCTTATCATCCGTTATTTTATTTGAGATACAATTACTAATTTCAACAATTTGCAAAGTCCACAATATTTCTAAAGAACCTTTTCCGGAAGTTTATCGATCTGATCTTTCATCACAAATACTTCAATTTGGGCTAAAGACATGATTTTAACTCTAGATTTAGAAAAATAAAATTTGAATTTAAAAATAACAGGGTTAATTGAATAGAACGATTTTTATCGAATAAGAATGGTTTAAGTTTATAACATCCAAAGACCTGCAGAAAAGGGATAGAACGCTATTTTATAAACTGAAACTTAATGATCTCTTAGCAGAAGAGTTTGTTTAAAAAAATAACACTGACATGAAAAAGTCACCTATGTTGAATTTGGTGTCGTAACTACACAAATCGGTTGAAATGGTAACGGTAATCATTGAATTGATTACGTCTACAAGTTGCTTATCATTAGCCATTACCACTAAATTTGGTGAAATTGAGACCAAATTAATGCACAAACTTCGTCCATGTGAATACGTTTATTTTTGTTTACATCTCACAAATTATTTTTAAGTCTAAATTTTAATGTTTAAGTATGTCTTACCTAGTTTATCCGAATCGGGTTCAAAAAAATATAAACTTCTCCTTTAGGTTTAGAAATCTCACCAGTGTATTTTTTCCATTACCAATAAACGTTTCCTACCTTTGATCAAAGTCATTTGATAAGTCATAAGTCATTTTACTAATATTTTTTTAATTTAGAGAGTTTTTCAAGTCATGAGATTTGACAAATGCTTGAATTTTTTTAACCTTAAACTAATGCAATTCTTCAAATAATTTTTGAAAATAATAATTTTGTTCTATACATAGCAGGCATTTCATTTTTTATGTCTTAGGATTAACGAATAAAATTTCAAAAATATTAAACTTTCTTCTCAATTGTGTAATTTTTAGAATCCGTAAGATCCGTGTTTTTGAGTATAAAATAATCCGTATAAAATATCTGTGTTTTAGGGATCGTAAATCCGGATCCGTATTAAAGCGGACTACGAGTGAATTACACAAAACACTAAAAAGCAAGAGATCCCGTTTTCCGCTCTTTTGTTAACCTTAGATCTTTTTTCTATCTATCTTATTATTTAAAATTTCAGCGGTTCTCTAAAAAATCTCATAATCCTTTAACATTTTGTTAAAAGATAGGAAGTAAAACCAAGAAAAATTCTATTCATAAATAAGCTAAAACCATAAAAATTAAAATAACTTTAAAATTAGCAATAATCTGTTGATTAACTATAAGCAAAAGTGTCATTATTTTTCAAAAATTAAATCACAGTTTACCTAAATATATGCGTATTCTTTTTTCAAATTCTTAATGTTTTTAAAATAATTTACTTAATTACCTGTCTATTTATTAGATGAACAGTTCTGAGATGAAAAACGTTAATAGTTATAAAAGAATCGTGTCGTGGGGATGATGAAAGATCATTCGATCACGCTTAGTTCTATAAATACTAGAAGTTACGCGCAACTTCATGATATTTTAGTGATTAGAACGTTGGATTGCCAGTCTCAATTCCCTTCAGATCACTAAAAAAAGAGAAAATAGATTTAACCATTAAATCATGTAAAAACCTCTTCCATATACTGATAACGAAATCGTTGCTTTTTTCAGAATGATTTGTGTATAATTTTGTTTAATTTTAGATTTAACGATTTTCTGTTTTATCTGATGAAAATTAAATGCTTTTCAGCATTTAAATAAGTGGCCAAAATATAGATTATTTTGAGAAATTTAGGGTAGGGTTCTTAAAAGATTTACTAACACAAAAAAAGTATATCGATAATGTTCTCAGATAGTTTACCTAAAAAAAACATGTTGTCCGGTATCTAACCGATATTTTCACTTGCTCCAATTTCCCCTTTCGGAGCCTTTAATTTAAGTCACCACGACTCGCGAGCCTGATTATTTTTTATTATTCAGTCCAATTTGGCGGCGAATGGTTGCGCCGGTCAAATTTAAAAAAAATTTCCTATTCCTATCCTAGCGGGAAAGGTACCTTTGACCTCTCGCTCTTTTGAACTCGCCTTACATGTCTATATACATGATTATTTAAAAGGTTTTTGGTCAAACATTCATCACTCTAACAAAAGGTAAAATTCTCACTCAAAAAGATATTTAACTCTGTTCCTGGGCTAAATTACTTAACTTTACATATTAGACACAAATAAAGGTTCTAAATGATATCTATATCTAAATGACAGAAGTGTCACTGTAGTGCAGATAAACAAAATCAAAAATGGTCACAGTAATTTTAGATTTATCTGAATTTTTTTTTATTTTTGAGAAAAAAATTGATACTATTGAGGAGAGTTCTTCGATACCATTCATCTCGAATTTTCCACATAAAAATTAAAATAGTGATGATTTTACAAAGCTTTGAAATGTTTTTTCCCTTTGTAATGTTTGTTTACCGAAATCTGGGTTCTCTAGTTTCTATAATATTATTTTCTATCGATCAACTTTAATTTTTTTTAAATAAATTTGAACCGATATTTACTAACACAAAAAAAGTTGTCCGGTATCTAACCGATATTTTCATTTGCTCCAATTTCCCCTTTCGGAGCCAAAGAAAGTGATTTGTGTATAATGTGTTTATAAATCTCGCAATTTCAGGTTTTTTAACGTAGGTAAATAAAGTGAGTCCCACATAAATTATTTTTTTTTAGAAAGTTAGAGACCTAGAAATGGGAATAAAACATAAAATTCTGGTCTATTCAGATCACCTAAAAGTTTAAGTTCTCTTTACAATTTATTTTGAGAAAATTTAATTTTAAAAAAATTTAATAGTTAAAGTTTGAATAAATGCAGCTGACAATATCAAAATTCATGGCTCAAAAGAATCCCAAAATTTTAAAACTTAAAATCTTTCATAAATTAAGTTTCAATTTTGACTTTTAAATTTAAAAGATTGCTCAAAGATTTTAGCATCTTTTAAGCTTCAAAATTGATGATTTCCTTTTTAGAAGGCTCTCTGACTTTTATCTAAAGATTTCCTTCATATTTAGATAAAAGGTTTTCTAATTTCTAAAACTTAAATAAAAATTTAAAAATTTTGCTTTATGCCCTATCATCAAAAAAAAATTTATGTGTTAATTTTAGGTTTTCACTTTTTTTATGTTTTTTCAATCCTCATCCTCAAAATTTTATTAATTTATTTGTTTATAAGTTTCTCCTTCAGAAATCATAATCAAAATTTTATTGGCAATTGATTTAATTTAAATACAGTCGACTCGCTTCTATTCAGTCTGGATTATTTTTCTCCTTCAACCCTGGCTAAGTATGCAACTATCGTAAAAAACGTAACTATCGTAATTTTTTTAGATTTAATTGTCCTTTAAAACAAAATTTATATAAGAAAAGTTTATTTTCATCGAAAAAATTTAGGATTCTAGTATTGAGTGTATATTTTAGCGGGGAATTCGAAAATAATATCAGAAAAGCAATTTTTTTGATTACTTTTTGACTTAATCAAGTAATTTAAGGAAAAGAGTTTCGGAGGCTAGCCTCATGCTTTTTCATAAGAATTGATGGCCAAAAATATTTAGTACAAAAAATTTTACACCAGCTATGAAATTCCCCGAAAAGTCCTTATAAAAGCAATAAGACAATCTTACAATGAGACAAACGTACAAAATTTCAGGTTTGCAATTAGTACGTAACTAATTATTTAAAGCATACTTTGAAATTTAACTTTTTTTGGCATAAATTTTTTTCAGAAGGTTTTTCTTTATTGAGTGCAAGGGATCCCCGAACCCTAAAACCCAATTTTTCGGCTTGCTAAACCCGACTAATTACCCGAAAATAAAAAGTTACACACGTCTGACCATGTCGTTGGTTAAGTAATCATTTTCCATGATGTCTTAAGGGGATTGATAATTCCACTTTGAATAAAATATTATTTAAGTTGTAAAGTTAAAAAAGAAATTTGATGAAAATTTTATTTGCTAGAATCAAGTTCATCGACCTTAAACTTTTACAGTTTTTCAGGAGGAGGATGTTGTTTTTTTAAAATTAATTTTCAATTTCAATTAATCTAATAACCTACGAAAATATTCTATGAAATAGACTACAAACAAAAAAATCTCTATGAATTTTAGTCTATGAATTTTAGTCTATTAAATGAATTCTATGAAAGTCAATCTATGAAACACACGACTGAAAAATCATTGAGTATTTCTATTTAATTATTATTTTTAATAATTTTTTTATTTCACGGAAATAAAAAAAAACTTCCTGAATTCAACGAAAATTGTAAAATTTGAATTTAAATTTTTTTTTAATTTCTAACAAAATCTATCTATGGACCCAAATGGTTTGATTGATCAATTTCCAACCAATCACATAATTGTTTCATTATCGAGTTTTGGGTTTAAATAAGAGTGAGCTTCTAAAATGACAAATTTTGCTTTTTAAATTATTTTTAAACTTAATTTTGTTTTCCCTTGAGAAAAAAATACTTTACTTCCTAAGAAATAACCGGTGTGAAAGAATTTATTTTATATCAAGTAATAGTAAATAGTATATCTCTTTCAACAATTTTAAATTGAGTTAAACAGATATCTTTTTCGACCTCGGCTGTTCTTTGGTCATACATTGATTTTAATTTTGCCTTATCCTTGATTAAAGTGGCTTTAATTTTAACATTTTTTAGTTTTGATTCTATATTCATCACATCTTCATCTTCACGAAACTATTATTTATGTCATGATAAGTTATTGCCGAACTCGATTCTGAATTTAAAGTACCATTTTTAACCGTTTGTTCTTCATTGACGTCTTCATTATCATCTTAGCCATGTTCATCTTCGGCTTCACTATCAAAATCATTATTTGTTAAACGATCATCGTTTTGTAATGAGCCAAAAACCGAACCGCTTTCTTTCTCTGAGCCAACCTCGGAGCCATCTGAATCAACATCCTAAGCTGTTTTGTGATTAAATAAGGTTGAAAATTAGGTGAACATGAACAGAAATAGGTGAACGTAAATTTGTTTATGTGAACACATTATGAGTTTTTTTGTTCATCAGATTGTATAAAAAAAAATAGGTGAACTAAATGTTCACCTGACCCGTGAACATGATTTGGTCACATATTATGTGAACACATGTTCACTTAATCGAGGAAACCCGCCTTTAAGAGGGCTAGCTAACAAGGACCCCCACTCTGGCAAAATTTCAACCTTATAGACTCGTGTTTTTTTTTTACTAATTCTATGTTTCTCAGCATGAGAAACTTGCCTATGAAGTCAGATTTTGAATATTCGGTTCCCCATGGCTTTTAGAAATTTTGCAGCTTTGAGGGTCCTTTTTTTTCAAACCAAAATATCTCGAAAACTAAAAGAGAAAAGAGGTCGAGACCTATTTTTTAGACAGCTCGAAGCCTCTTCTATCCGAAAATCGGGAGTCGGTTGGGGGTCAATCGGTAAAATTTGGGGGTCATCAGCGGGTCAAAGCTCCAAAATATCGAAAAATTGAAATTTATTGGGGTAATTTAATTTTATTAAAAAACCAATATGATTTCTTGAAAGCTCTTGAAGTTTTGTATCGCCTAGTAGGTTTAGATTTTCAAAAAAAAGTTTATTTTCTCTGGGTCATCTTTTAGTAGGACCCGATTTATCCCCTGACCAGGATTTGTTTTTTGAATTTCTTTGTCTTTTTAAAATTAAGGAACTAGAAAATAATTTTTTGGACATACTTGTTGACGCATTAACTTAACAGAAACCATTAAGAATAATTGATTTTGAGTTTTTGAATATTGTATAATAATTTGAAATTAAATATATAGACTGGGAGAAAAAACGTTTTTTTAAAGAGATTCTCTCTGAGATCTAAAATACTTCCTCGTTTAGATCCTAAGAGAAGTGCGAGAGAAAATGGTGTCAAGATCCCTCGTGAATCTTAAATATATTCTATTAAGAAACTAAAAAGATCTCCATTCGATATCATATAGAGAATCTCCATTAGATTTAGTATTTTTGAAAAATATCTATTCGAGATTTTTTTTTCCAAGATTGTGTCCATTTCTCCCTTTACTTAACACTAGAACGCCCGGTCGATTTTTGCCGAAAACTATGGTTCCGTTTTATTCACGAACCATTAAAGTTGATGACAAACTAGCTACATTTCCTGAAAATATGGACGACAAGGAATCAAATATACTGAAATCAAGTCGATCCTCAAGTTTTATCTCGGAAATAATTAGGACTTAATTTTCGATGTAGGGGTCTAAAAAACCCCTCGGGCGTTCTAGTGTTAAATGGATAAAAAATACTTTTTCTAGACAAGAATGAAAAGAAGCTTTGCGAACGTTTACCTTTTTTCTTGAGCATAAGCACATATTAGAATATTTGAATACAACCCTGGTCATTCAAAAGTTCTAAAAATGAACATTCAATCAACCTTTATGAAGCTTTTTGATGATATCAACTGATATTATATGATTTAAACTAATCGGAGCTGACATTATGTCATGTGACAAGTTAATTAAATTCGTGAATGGTTAAAGATGATTAGATTTAGAGAGGTTTAGAGTCAAGAAAAAAATAAGATCTGGTCTGAAGAGGCTCTGTAACCTGGGGATTTTAGAGTCAAAGAGGGGTAACTATGTCAAGCTTAGAAAAAAGTCAGCTTCATTTTGATGGTAATCCGAATAACGGCCGTCGAAGTCGGTTTTAACTACCCACCCTTCTAAGACAGATTGAATTTATTTAATTTATTATTAATTGTTTAGACTTAATTTAACCATTCAGAAAATCAAGCAACCAAAATGAACTCATCTCAAAATATTACACAAACTAAAGATCAAGTTTGCACAATTGTAAGTCAAATATTAACCGTTTATCTATACCCAATAATCACTTTTACCGGTATCATATTCAATTTATTCAATTCGCTTACATTTTATTCAATCATAAAATCAAACAAACAATTCAAAGGTCATTTGTACCACTATCTATTCTTCAAGTCTCTTAATGATTGTTTTCTATTTATTATAAACATGCCATCAGTAGGATTTTTTTGTTTAAGTTGTCCAGCTTCATATACATATTTTATTCAAATATGGTACATTATTGGTTATACTTTTTTTTCACTTGTAAACGAATTATACTCAACATTTTTGGACATACTTGCATGTTTGGACCGGTTGTTTATGATCAACGGTATCGCTGAAAAGATCAAATTTTATAACACAAAAATATACTTTTATTTCACATCGCTTTTTCTATTGACTTTTTGTCTTTTATATTATGTCCACAGATTTTTTGACTTGGAGATCTACACAATTAATAATGGTACTCAGTACAGTCTGAGATACACGGATTTTTTTTCGATACAATTTAGTAAAAACATGAGACTTGCTCACACGATTATACGTGATCTTTTTGGATTGAGTATGATTATAATCTCGAATTTGCTCATCTTGTTGACTTTTAAAAGTAAAATGAAAGATAAAGAAAAGCTAACAAGCAGCAAAAAAGCTAAAAAAACGGAAAAGAAAGAAAGAGAAGTTACTTTAATGGTTCTTATGAATGGAATTATATTCATAATTGGACATATACCCATTTTTATATACTATTTACCAATATTTAAATACACTTATTTTACATGCATGTTTGATGTATCAAGATTTATTCTGATTGCGTCTTATTGGATTGGATTTTCGTTTTATTATGGATTTAATACACAATTTAGACAAAAATTTAAGTCATTATTTTTTGGTTTTCTTAAAAAACCTTTAATAGAGACTAGTGCTGAATTCTCAACTAAATAAAATAAAATAGATTTGTTTAAAGTTATTTTTAATTTATTTTATGTTCTTAAAAAATAATAAATAAATATTTACAAGAATAAAATCATTTATCTTACCCTCGTAGTAATAGTAGTTTAACTGCGACTTGATAGATCGAGTAAAGCCTTACGGCTATAGCAGTTTTTTTGCAAGCCCTTTCTTCGTACGTTAGGTTTAAAAAATCTGGAACCAATCTTGTAACGCGGGGCTGCACCTTTCCAATTTCCTTATCCAGAAATGGACTCCACACACTAACGGAGTAGTCTAAATGAGGTCTTACAAGTGAGCCCTATAACAATCTTATAACGTTTACAGTGGTGGCATCTACTTTGCAACCTTAGAGGTTGAGGCTGCGCATTAGTGAAGACAAAAATCAAAAGATAAAAACACATTTTAAAATTTTTTTATTCAAAACAAAAAAGTCGAAACTATTCAAATATCAAATAATATACGACAGAATTCAAATATAAACAACGAAACAATCATTCTTATTGATCAAAAAAAATATTTAAAAATTGTTGAGAGAATACCGTATTTCCTTGCTTATAAGTGACTAAAAATCGCATCTTCTAGGGGTAAAAACATGCCAAATTGAATTGAATTTAGGGTTCTTTAGGTGTTACAACTCAGTCCGGTCTACTTCAGAATCACAAGGTTAGAACAGATCTGATTTCCATTAGTCTACAAAAAGAGGGTATTAGGAGGGCACTTGTAAGCAAGGAAATACGGTAATAAATTGATTAAAAAATTTAAAAAAATATTTTTTACATTTGTCATAATTTCCCGAGTTTTTGATAAAGCATGTTAAATAAAATTCAGCTTGGTCATAGTCTACATTCAGAATCTCAACTAAAGATCTAATCATACAGTGGTGCCGGCGATAAAGTAATCCTTGCTTTAGACTGTAATTGATGCCGTTACTAAAATTAACATGTTCGTATTTGTTTGTTACCTTGAACATTTGTATCAGGTCACCACGTTTTCTTCTCGTTCTCAAATCAGTTAATCCCAAGCTTGATAATCGCTGCGGATACTCCAAGTCATGCAATTCAGGGATCATCTTTGTTGCTCTGCGTTGTACCTTCTCTATCTCGTTTATATCTCTTTCCAAGTATGGACACCATGAACTAGATGCGTACTCCAAATGAGGTCTCACCAGTAAACAATACAACAGCTTGATTGTCTCACGACAAGGATGCTTAAAAGCCTTTCTAATTAAACCCAACATACGATTTGCTTTGGCCGTCTCATTTTTTACCTGAGTATCCCATTTTAGATCCTTTTGTATAAAGATTCCAAGATCCCTCTCGCAGGTAGACTTGCTAAGGGGTTGCGAATTAATCGTGTAATCGAACTCTGTATTGTTATTACCAATATGAACGACTTTACACTTGTCAACGTTAAGTTGTGTAGACCAGTCTCTAGGCCATTTGCACACATTGTCTATATCCGATTGCAACTTAATAATCTAATAAAAATTTTTGATACCTGATACAATCTTTGTGTCATCCGCATACGCTTCACAGCTGTTCTTGACCAGTTCCAACATATCGTTTATATAAATAATAAAAAGTAACGGACCAAGTACTGAACCTTGTGGAACTCCGCTGCTAACGCTTGTCCAACTCGAACTAACGTCTCCAAGCACTACTCTTTATCAATATTTTTTTTTTAAATTTAAAAATTTTTACATATTTTTTCCAAAAAATTACTGATTTGAACTCAGCATAAAAAACTACTGTAAGAAAGATATTTAAAAAAGAAAAAATTGCTTGCTTGTTTATCATGGATTTATGATCTTGGGCACCTTACAAAACTTTTTAAACTTTTTTTGCCATGGTCGCTGATAAATTCCGAGACTCAATTTTATGCCCCGATAAAGGGTGATCGCTTGTGTAGTCGATACGGATTTTTTTGTCATTATAGTATGCGATATTGTTGCTTTGAAATTAAATTTTGATACTTGACTTGAAGTTTAAATCACATTCGTGATTTTTATTTGTGAAGCATTCTCATCGTTTGATTTTAGGGTTATATACAGTGGTGATTTGATAGGAGGATTTTACCAAAATTTACGTAAATTACCGTAAATTATTGAATTTTTACCGAAAATTACGTAAAATACCGTAAAATCACAAAAGTAAAAAATTCGTATTTTACTATATTTAACGTTAATTCAGGTAAATTGTCTATAATTTTTGAAAATTTTGGTAAAAATAAAAAATGCCAGTCATTTTTCCTGCTAAATTTCGAAAGATGTCTAGTATTTGATCGATTTTGTTAATGTCATAATATTTTCTTCTAAAAACAAAAAAGAGACGTAGATCAATTGCTTAAAACATTTAGTTTCGAAAAATCGATCTTTTGAGACCTCGTACTTAGACTCCAAAAAAATTTGATCGAAAAAATGACTGGCATTTTTTATTTTTACCAAAATTTCCAAAAATTATCGTAAATTTACCTGAATTAACGTTAAATATAGTAAAATACGAATTTTTTACTTTTGTTATTTTACGGTATTTTACGTAATTTTTGGTAAAAATTCAATAATTTACGGTAATTTACGTAAATTTTGGTAAAATCCTCCTATCAAATCACCACTGTAGGTTCAAAATTAATATTAAATAGTCGAATACTTAATATCTTTTATGTAAGGTTCAGAAAATTCAAAACTTTAGTGCTATCTCAATTTGTCAATTTTAAATAAAATAGCTATAAAATAGTCTCTTTTTTAAAATCGATTTTGCGTGCTGATAACGGTGAGAAATAAGTTTCTTTTTTAGGAAAACTGTTAGAATCACTTTTGTTTTTAGTTTTTATGCCAATTTTCGCCACACAATTAGACTAAAAAATTCCTTTTTTTACCCTTTTCTTCCTATGGTGGCTTCCTTGGAAATTTTTTCTTCAGCTAATTTGGGTATCGGCGTCAATGAGAGCTTTTTAGCTTTTAGGTGGTAACTCTAGATCAAAAATAAGATTCCGGCAATTCAAAATTTCCACGCTATCAAAACTTTTCAATTTCGATATCAATTTTGCTTTTCAATAATGTTGGAATTAATTTATTCCTTTTCGTTTTACTTTTTGCAAACAGCATTTTTATATTATTCAATTTATAATTTTTATTTTTATTGAATAAATGGAGAGTTAATCAGTCTTTAATTAGGCAAGGACACTAGCCTGTCGATTAACCTTGAATCAATTAACCTTTGAAAAAATTCACAAAAATCAAAAAACACCAAGATGAAGGGATTGGGAATTTTCGACCCAAAATTCGTAATCCTCATTAAAGAAAACCTCTAAAAACATATTTCTCTTAACTAAGAGGCTGTTCCTTTAAAAAGTCGATTTTAGGCGCTGAAAAAGGCTCCAATTTGGTTATTTTTTGGAAAATTTGAAAATCTTTTTATAAAAAATCTATGTATCTTTTGTAAGGTTTTCTTGCATAGGATTACGAATTCTTGGTCGTAAATTCCCAATTCCTTCATCTTGGTGTTTTTTGATGTTTGTGAATTTTTTCGACCTTTACTGTACAATAAGTAAAACGAAAACGAATAAATTAATTCCAACATTTTGTTCAGAATTTTGTCTAGTTTCAGAATCTATAGTAAAAATTAGCGGTAATGGCTATTTTGAAGGACGAGATTTGATTTAAATGGAATTATGTGTTGTGTACAGGGTTTTAGATAGCTAAATGAAGCAGTAGTTCATGTTACATGACTATTATTATAATGAGACTAAGTGAATAGATTGTTTGATATTTTTTAGTGGAGATGATTGTTTTCTTTTTTGTACATGAGATGATTGTTTGTTTTATTTTCGACTAGCGGGTATAAAAGATATTGAGGGTGGGTTTAGTTTACAACTTTATTTTTATTTGAATAAATTATTTATCAAGTTAAACAAAGCTCTTTCCCTCATAGGATTGATTGCAGCAAGTGCTGGCTACAACAATTATGCACATTCTTTCGCCTTTTTCCTAGGATAAAATCGCACCATTTTTTTTTCGGCATTATTAAACACATTATCTTGTAGCTTAGAATATGCGCTTTCAGAATATATGATTAATGATCAAATAGCTGAGATACCGGTCAAAAACGATGACCAACTTACGCTTGTTTTATAAAACTAGGAAAGGAGGGAGTCAAAAAATTTTTTTTTTCGAAAATCTAAAAAATACATATTTTGGGTTTTTTTGGGACGCAAATTCCGAATCTGATATCGAAAAGATAGCGTAGAAGTTTTAAATTCCGGAACCTTATCTTTTACCAACCATAAGTTCTTATCATTAGACTGCAAAAAGAGTAAGGGTAAAATTTTTTGCCCCCATGAAAAAAATTTTTTTTTGGATTTTCAAAAATGACGAATTCAGATAGCACTATAGTTTTGAATTTCCTGAACCTTAATTTTTTTTTTCTTTCGCTTGGTACTCTTGAGAAATTGCAATTTTAGTTGTATATTAGTACACTAAAACAATTAGAAAAAAAAAATTGGTTAAAAATTTTTACCAGTTAATTAAAACAAGTTTTTACTTTGTCTAAAAATAAAATTTGAATAATAACCAAAGAAAGAAAATCATCCAAGCGTTCTTTGAAATTTTAAACTCAGATGTTTAATTAACTTTTTGTTGTTGTTGTTGTTGTTTTGCTTAGACATGAGTTCTTTTTTTGACGATTTGGAAAATATAACGCATTTATACAATTCATCTTCAGAGAGTAAAGAATCTCTTAAACTATTAGCAGACACGAATCAAATAGATTCGACAAAATTTGGTCTTGATAAAACATGTTCTCAAAAGAAAATAGCGCGAACTCTTGGCTTAAACTTGAAAAAATATTTTGCCAAATCGCATAAGAAAAAACTGAATCGACGAGTGTGTATAAACGTTGGCGGTGTACGATTTGAAACATATTGGGAGACTATAAAATTAGTCGACTTTGGACGCTTATCAAATATATCAAAGTACACTAGTGATTACGACCCAGTCAAAAGCGAATTTTTTTTCGATCGTGATCCACATTCATTTGCATCTATTCTAAATTACTACCGTACTGGCGAGCTACACGTGCCTTTGAATGTTTGTGGTAAACAGTTTCATGAAGAGTTATCTTTTTGGGGTATTCCAGAATATTCTATAAAGCCTTGTTGTTACACAAGTTTTAGCATGAAAAGAGATTGTGATGTGATTTTAAAAAAAGTTCTCGAAGAAGAAGACGGTAAAAATTAGAATTTTGCAAATAAATAAAAATTATTTTTCCAAGTTTAAATTTAAATAGATGAGGATGACTATTGCCCGGAATCAAAAGAAGATCATGTTCCAACATATTCCAATTTGACGAATAGGGACGGAGTTATAAAGATTCCAAGAGAGAATAAAAACAATTGGTTGATAAAAGCATTGAAAAAATATTATTCAAGGATTAGGCCGTACGTTTGGCGTTTTTTGGATGATAGAAATTCTTCTACTGGAGCTAAAGTATGGCTTGGAAAATTTCTAATTTTAAATAGGTTTTAAGTTTAATACTTAAGCGGTAAACTCTGCTTTTGCTTATAATTAACGAAAAATTCTGCAAGGGCTAGGTTTATGTACCAAGTAATTTAAAGAAAAATTCAATTTGATGAATTTCCAATCTTTTTTAAGATATTCTTTTGGGTATCTGTGATATTTTTGATAACTTCGTTGGCTAACTTTGTTTTAGAAACAAGTCCAATCGGAAGAATTCCTTATGTAATATCAAGCAATTATTCATTATCACGAAAAGAAAGAGAATCAAAGACGGTTCCAAATCCAAACCTTTTAAAAATCGAATTAATTTGCAACATATTTTTTACAATCGAATTTATTTTACGTTTAATTTCGTCTCCAGATAAACATAAGTTTATAACAAACACGTACACTTGGTTGGAATTTTTGGCAATTACACCTGTTTTTTGGCCTCCCGAAACTTACGAGAGCAAAAATTCATTCGGAGTGAAAGTCCACAATTATATAGAGGTGTTTTACATTTTAAGAATTCTTCGAATATTCACTCTTGTACCTAAATACAGTGGTCTTAGAGTACTGTTGTTGACTCTTAAAAACAGCATTGGCGAATTATTTCTTTATTTTGCATTGTTAGTTATGACCCTGATTATATTCGCCAGTTTCATATTTTATGCTGAACAAATATCGGAAAAAGAAGACAATAAATTCGATAGTATTCTTATTGGTTTATGGTGGGCCATAGTCACAATGACGACTTTGGGCTATGGAGACATCGTTCCAGTTACACCATTTGGGTACATTATAGGCGGCATGTGTGCTCTCTGTGGTTTAATCTTTCTCGCTCTACCAATACCAGTGATTGTAAACAATTTTACGAATTTTTATTCACATGCAAAAGCGAGAGAAAAGTTGAAAGAAATTACACCTATTTTATTTCAAAGTGATTTGGACGCTGATTTGAACTTCAATTACGATCAAAAAAGTAAAAATATATAACTAAGTTATTCTTAAAAATTCCTAATATATTTTATTTAAGTTCTTGTAAAATGGAAACTTTGCAAAAGACGTACAACCAGGCGTAGTGGATTGATTGATTTTAATGAATATGATACATTTTCGAGTTTTAAGTAGGTGCCTTTAAAATAAAATCATAAAAAATAGTTTTTAATTCGATTTTTTAGATCAAGAGAATCTTCAAATTCAAATATAGAATTGAGTGTTTGAAATTTGTACAACAATTTTTAATTTTAAAATAGGGTCATTGAGATCAAATGAATTAAAAACCGCTTAGTTGGGATTTATTAATTTTTAAGGAGCCCCAAATCATAAATCTTACAAGCTTAAAATTTATTCCTCTTCTGTGATACAATAAATCCAAGTTAAAAAGTGTCTTATTGTAGTATTAAGAGTTGCTAATCATTTGAAAAACCCTCACCTACTCTTGTAGAGAAAGATTTAAGCTACAAAACTGATAAGTTTGTATCTTATCTAGATATAAAATTGAAGAGAAATTAGTTCTCAAAAGCCATGAAAAACTAACTAAGATTTATGATTTGGTGCATCTTATCTTTAAAATATTTATCTAATCTACGCTTTAACTTTGCTGATCCAATAAATAATTTTTTTCTCATTCATTTTTTAAAATATCTTAAATGAAATAATCATGATCCATCTCCGACAAGCATTTAAAAAAGAAGACAGCGTTGCCATATCCATTCAGTAAATCTCAGCCTCAACCTCAACCTCATGCTCAACCTCTAAGGTTACAAAGTAGATGCCATCACTGTAGATCTAGGTATTTGACATTATTTCGAATAACGCCAATGATTCTATTGGCACGCGTACAGCAGTGCCTAATGTGTGTTTCCTATTTTAAATCTTTGCTTTGAAGAACACACCTTGATCCTTTTCTAAAATTGTCTTTTCCATTACTTGCATGCCTGGTAATTTGAAAGTTAAAAATTGTGTATTCGAATTCTGGATTTTGCGACACGATATGCATCACTTTACATTTTTCTATGTTTGAGTCACATGACCAATTCATCGACCAGCTGTGTATTGTTTCGCTGTGTACTTGTAAACTTGGGCTGTCGGCGATACTTTTAATTACTTCCAATAATTTTCGTCCCGTACTTCTTTGATCAAACAATGAACTGAATCGTTAAAAAAATTATGAAAAGAATCCCTGTAGACATCAAGCCTTTCTGAAACCACGCAATCCAATATGACTCTTCGTTTTCTATTTGAAAGAAAATCCTTAATCCAATTCAGGATTTGACCGACAAAACTATAATGGGGTAATTCTTGAATTAAGAGCCTATGTGAAATCCTATCGCTTTCGAAAAATCTTTGTAAACTAATTTGGGGCGAAACCATGCTGTGCACTGGACAATAACTTTATGGTGCTTTTGAGAGTTCCTTTTTTTAATGTCCAAGTTCTCTAAACGTGGACATTTCTTCTCTTGAAATATTTTTGATGCAGAAAATTTTATTAAAAAATAATTAATTTTAAGTCAACTAGTTTAAAAAAACAAGACAAAAAATGAAAATAAGAGGGCAAACTCATTGATATTGCATTTGATTGAAAATGATTTGACCATCGTTTGAGCTAAAACTCCCGTTTGTTCAGAGAACCCAATTAATGGTTCAATTAATGTAATATTCTCAAAATCGGTCGAATTTACATCAGCTTTAACTGAAAGTTCAACTGCAATTATTGCTGCTTTAAACATTCCAACCATTTCAATTCCAGCTTGGTCACAATCAATCATACACGCTTCGTATAGTTCATCAGGAGTCAATAATTCATTCATACTTGATGAACTCTGTAAACTAATTTGTTTGACTTTTTCACACTCTAAAACACATTCATCGTTCAATGCTCGTTTCTTTCTTCCCAATCGAGTTTTGTTCAAAATATTACTTTGACAACCGTCGTACATTATTCCATTACGAGACTGAATAAGTCTCATGAGTAGCCCTTATTACAATATTAAAGTGATTCGCGAATTTAGTTATAATTATGTGTGTTTTCGTTTCAAAGTCGTAAATTATTTTGGTATTAGAATTGTAATTTATTAGCTCTATTAATTCTGTATCTTCAAAGTCATAGATCACTCTTTGATTGTTGTCAAAATTAGAAGGAAAATTTGTTTTTGTTAAATGTAGGCTTATGTTCGAATCACCTTGGTTGTAAATGAACTTTAACTCGGTTATAGCAGAAAGTTCGGGACGCGAAAAAATTCTATCCGAGCACAAAATTTTAAATTTATCTGTCTCAAAACATGTTACGTTTTGACCCAACGAGCAAATTTCATAGTTTTTTCGGTACGAATAAACATGAGGATCACTTGTAATCATAGTTGTGTGTCTAACAAATTCTATTTCATTTGGACACTTGTATTTATTGTTTGATTCATGTTCACAACCATTGTCAAAAGTGAAGTTGTTACATAAATTTGACACACTATTCAATGAAATATTTAAATTTTTAGCCAAAGCTCTAAATGAACAATCAAAATCTTGATTTGAATAAATTGAAATTTTTTTCGATTTTAATTGTTTAAGCATACACTTGTCCATGTTTAAAACATTGTCAACACGTAATGTAATTGAATTGTGCGCAAACGAAGACGAATACTTTGAACAAAAGCTCTTTGGATTGAATTTTATAATGTTGTTTTTTGTTAAATCAATATCCAAAAATGAATTCGAAATGTCAACTTGACGCTCGAATGCGTTATTTGATATCGTTTCCAAATTTCCATTTTGATTATTAAGGTTGATATATTGCAATGAAATTAACTTGTTTATACTTGGGATTAGTTTAAGAAAGTTGTTTCCTAGATTAAGAGACCTCAACTTGACTAATGAATCGAACGATTTTGGTTCAACTTTTTCTATTAAGTTATAACTAAGATCAAGTGTGTCGAGATTGATCATGTTCTCAAACATTGTTTTTTTGACCGATCGGATCCTATTATAAGACAAGTAGAGAAACGTTAACTTAGTTTGATTGTCATACTCAATTTCTTCAATAAGATTATTTCTTAAACTCAAATATTGCAACGATTTTAAATTCTCAAAAAAACTTCTATTTAGATTTGTTAGCTTGTTATTAGAAATGTAAAGGATTCTCAATTTGGTCAGGTTCTTTAAATCTAAATGAGTTATGTTGTTATTTGAAATATCTAAACTTAACAAATTGATGGGGTTATCTAATCGTTGAGAATCGAGTAAGCCAATAATATTTGTATTAGTCAAATATAAAGTACTTAAACTTTGCAAACATTCGACTTGAACGTTTAAATTTCCACTCAAATCTAAAGTGCTTAATTTTTGCATATTGGACATTGCTTCACACGATATTTTTCCGATTTTATTGTTGGCTAAATTTAGATAACTCAAATTTGACAAACGAGAAATAGTAAAATTGCCTATAAAATTTGAGCTCAATGTAAGCGAAGTTAAATTTGGTAAATCTGTTACGTAATATTTTGTGGTTTTAATATTCATTGTTGTGAAATTAATAAATGTCAATTCCAAATCTAATCATGATCAAATAAATCATCAAACCATAATAATAATAATCCATTCCACAGATTGATAAGGGATCTAGAGGATCCATTAATAACTGTCAAAGTAATCAAAGTTATGATTATCAATATGGTATTACGCAACTTGAATATATTACAAAAGATATGTAATACAATTGCGTAATAAAGAATGGGTATAAATAGCTGTGTAGTTTTTACTAACTTGAGTCTAGATTTTAATATTTAATTTACGTTCTGTATTGTTTAAATAAAACTTATAAAAAACAGAATTATCTTTATTTTATATTCCTCTGAAAATTACGGTTAAGTTAGGAATCCCAATTTAAGCGTAACAAATCTTTAAACGTTGAACTATCGATTTTCTCTAATCGATTGACACTTAAATGCAAACTCGTCAACGATTTACTTTTGATTGTAAAATTTTGAATTTGATTTGAATTTAAATCTAATTGATTTAATTTAGTTAAATTATCTAGATCAAGATCAATTTGAGATATTTGGTTCAAATTGAAACTAATTCTTGATAAATTGTACCAGGTCTTTATTTCTTCTGAAATTGATCGTAAATCATTGTCATTCAATTTGCTGTTGTATGAATAGAATGTTTTGATTGTACTGGAATAATTTTTAATTTGATACCAAAATTGTGTATAATTTAGATCTTTCAAAAAGATTTCTTCCAATCCAAGCATTCCATCAAAACTAGTATTTGACATGTTCTTTAAATAAACACCATTTAAACTTAAACTTTTCATGTATAAATTTTGAAAAGCTTTGTCTGGTATCGACTGAACGTAAGAAGAGAAGCTAACACGATTTACGTTGTAATTTCCTCTTTGGGGAAACGAAATTACATTACATGTAATAGAACAATATTTTTCATATTGATAGTAATACCCATAGCATGATGGAAATGGGCAAATTGAATCTGATTTGATTGATCCCGTTAGACACAAAATTAAAATTGTTAAAACAAACATTTTTGAGTTTTTTTATGGTTTAGAGACTGTTTTAGAGCTCTTATTTATATTTAATGCAAACTAATTAAGAATACCAGCCTTGTGATTTCATAAAGCTGAATTTCAACATTTAATTCCTTTAAATTTATTGTTTTCGACAAAAAAATTAAAATCATGAATTTTTTTAAAACAATTAACCTTTATTAGGAAATTTTAAAAATCACACTTTTGTTTGAAATTTTGGGGTTTTAATATAAGAAACTAAAAAAAATACAAGAAAATTGTTGAAATTAACGGTTCAAAGTCGATTTCAATAAGAATATGGGTTTAATCAGAAATAAAAATTTTATTTTTTCTCAACTTTTCGATTCGAAAAATATCTCATCGATTTTCCAATAAAAACTGAAGTTTCATCAATAAAGGCAGTTGGACTTGTATTTTCTCTTAGGGGTTAATCTAAATTAGATTAAAACCTAAGAGGAGAACTATAAATAAAAGTAATAGAAAAGACGCATTAAAAAGTTTGATACTACGAGGTTGCTAACTTAGTTAGTTCATTCTCGTTACTGAACATGCAAATAAATTTGTATTTTGCCGATTCGTAATATTCGTAAGGTTCCGGAAATGCAAAACGTCCACAAATTTTTAAATTGAATTTCGACCTCAAAATCGTAATCTAAACGCATGAAAACTTAGGAAAGCCAATTTTTTAGGGGGTGTCCAAAATATTTTTTTCCGAAGTGTCAAGACCCCTCAAAAACCATACCTTATTTGTTAATAGATAACTTTCGTATTCACCCATCATCCCCATATAAGCTATATTCTGAAAGGGCGTATAAAATTTTATTAGAAAAATTTAGTTTCAACGATCCTTGAGTTATTTGAAGGGTGCAAATTAAGTTTTACCCTTTTTTTTTTTACTTTTTTTTGATATAACTTATTCAGTGTTCATTTCACCCCGTAGATAAATACAAAATCTGAAACTAGAAATAATTCAGAACAATTTGTTGATTTTACTTTTTTGATTTTTGTTTTGCCTTTGTTATAGTATGAGGCAAAAAAAGTCAAAAAAATCGAAAATCACTAAGATGAGGGATTTTGATAATTTTGACCAAAAATTCGTAATCCATATGTATGAAAAAACCAATAGCTTGTTCCTACACAAAGTCGTTTTTTAGGCGCTGAAAAAGGCACCAATCAGGTCATTTTTTGAAAAATAAAAATAATCATTTTATGGATCATTTCTTAGATTTTTATAAACAAGGATTACGAATTTTCGGTCAAAATTGTCAAAATCCCTCATCTTAGTGATTTTCGATTTTTTGCCTTTTTTCGCCCAATTTGGACACCCCCTAAAAAATTGGCTTTCCTAGGTTTTCATAGGTGTAGATTACGATTTTGAGGTCGAAATTCAATTTAAAAATTTGTGGACGTTTTGCATTTCCGGAGGCTTAACGTATTCAGAAAAGTAGCCGTGCTTAGAATACGTTTATTATGCCAAAAGCTTAATAGTCCTCTTTTGAGACGCATAAAATTCTATAAATCGTAAAGCTTTTAAGTAGCGTAACAATTTGTTTTTTAACGCTGTTATAAAAATCAAAAACAACACTTGCATGCACCTCTTAACATCAATCCTATGTTAATGTGTGTTTGATTAAGAGTTTCTGCCTTAAAAATTTATTTTCAAGAATTAACATGGGCAAAAATTGAATTAATATTAAAAAAATGGATGATATTTATCTATATTTCAGAAATTGATGCGTCACTAAAATCATTGAAGGCATGGCCCTTTCAGAGTTTATATAGTTGCGCCAATTAAAAATTATAGCTCTTTCGTTAAAATGTATGACTGATCATGACATATCAGCTTAAAGCTAAGAATCTGTAGTTAATGCTGGGATATTTTTTAAAACATTTAAAAAATTCTATTAGAGTAACCTTAATGAAAATTAACAAAATAGGAAAATTAAACAGTGAAAGCTTATGTTTTACTTAAATACAATGGGGAAAATTTTTAAAAAATATTCTAGCAATAAATACAGATTCTCAGCTTTCAGCTGATATATCATGATCAACATTTTACCACTCAAAAAAAATGCTCATTTTTGATTTAGTAAGACCCCTTTGCATTCGGCTGTTATCTCTTTTTTTGGCCAAACCTACTTTTGAAACAAGCAAACCAACAAACCAACTTTTGCAAGCTTAATTTTAATTTTTAAGATTTACGGAGGGTGTATCATTTTGATGTTTTCACGGTTTCAACAGGTTTTTTCGATTTTTAAAGGGTTATTTAGATCGCTAGGAAAAAAGCTAACGATAATAAAAATCATCAATTTATGTAATTTTTGTGGTTAAGCTCGTTTCTCGCAAATGTATTTCGGAAAGGGATAATCACATACTTTTGAATAATGCTCTTTTATTTTAACAACCCTACTCTCGTCTAAGCAAAATCATTAAAAAAAATCCGCGGCTAATAAGGGCTGAAGCAACAATTAAGGACTTTTGCATACCATTGAACTTTTTCAACTATAAAAAAGTACCTTGTTTAATTTTTTTCGAGTTTTCTAAATTTGAAAAATAATTTTTTTTAAGTGGGCTGAATAATAAAATTGATTGCCCATGGACAATTGTAAGCTGATGCTTTTCTATTTTTTAAAATCAACCATCAAATAGACATTTTTCGATCAGAGAAGAACACATATTACCAATTATTTGACTAAAGACGGTCTTGTATTTCTCTATGTTTAGGTCGTAAACGTTCATGTCTACCAAAAACTGTATCTAGGCCCCTTATGTGACGCTCTTGAGGTAATTAAAATTATGCAAAGTGTATTTTTAATTTTCAAATTTTCATTTAAGATTTTAATTGGCCCCTGAATGACAGGGACGTACAAATAAAAGGGCCCCGGAGTAATCACATTGTTAGTGATCGTTCCGCAGCACCATATTAAAATTAGTAAAATAGCTTTAATTTCAACTCAAATTTTACACATTGATTTCAATACTTATTTATACATATACACAAGCAAATGTTTTAAAGCTATCTCAATTAACTTTGAAAATTAAATTATTTCAAATATTCTAAAATTATTATCATAAAAAATCATTTTTAAAGGGTGCTTTCTTTTTTAAGATAAAAAAGAGCGACATCTATTTGATCAGAAAAACAAGACGGCAGTTATCCTTAAGGGACTAAATAAAAAACTTATCCAAATCCATGAACTCATTTCAACTTTTTGACAAGGATGCTTGATATTTTTCTAAAATGAATCGTTTTGAACATAAAGTTAAAGTAAAAAGCTGTTTAGAGCTTTCTTTATCGATAGCCCTTCGGCTATCATTAAGGTAAAACTAGCAAACTTAAAAACGGAAAGATTTGTTTGGAAATTTTATTTATAAAATTATATTATTCTATAAAACATTTAAAAAGGTTTTTTGGGGTGACATGTTTGATTCTCTACTTGGGTTTGTCACCTTTTTCGTATTGTTTCAAATAGTCTTGAACTTTTTTTAGGATATTTTGTGGATCGTCAACTTTTGGTACTTGATAATTTTGACAAGCGTACATACCAGCATAGACACCAGCGCCAAATACTAAAACTGTTCTAAAAAATCCCATTGTTAGTCTTTTAGTTGACTTTATCTAAAAGATTAATTGACAAAAAAAAATGGGTCAAAATTGGTTTTGATTGATTGAAATACCAAATAACGCTTTTAAGTGCTTAAAAAAAAATTAACAAAATTTTTAGAAATATTTCAAGTTAATTTTTCTATTCTTCTCCTTTCATTTGATTATTTTTTTTTGTGATTTTACAATAAAATCTTAACATTTGTTTGACTTTCTTAAATAATTTAGATTATGTGTGTCAGAGACTTAACGACATAAAGATTATCACCATTCAGAAGCAGTGACGGACTTGCTATAGATTTTTATTGATTTTATTTTAAAGCCCTGAAACAATGTCTACAAGAATTTTTGTCACAAAAATAAAAAAAGTGTTCACAGAAGTAAAGAGCCCCAAATCAGTGGCGTAGCGAGAACTCAATGACATATACGGCGAGGTGTCTCCAAGACCAGATCCGGGGGTATTAAATTTGAATTTTACGGTCCGCCGTAGTTCGTCACACGTAAAACGCAATAAGTGTCTTAGCATTTTTCTCTCATAAATCTCTCTAGAGATAGGTGAGGATGAAATTTATGGACTCTCGATAATCCGAATACACTTTAATCCGAATATTTTAATCCGTACATAGATTTCTTAGGGCGATTTCTATTCGGATTAACGGATTAGCCTGTATTCTAAAAACGATATTTTTTCAAATATTTTTTAACGATTTCTAGACACCAGTAATAAAGTTTCATTAGACTCCTTGCGTCCAAATCATTTTTGTTGTCCTCAATTTCATGGGACAAAAACTCGTTATTATTTTCTGGCTACGCCATTAGTTTTTAAAAAGAATATTGCACTGCTCCTGAAAAAAGGAGTACCCCGTACCAGAGTGTACCGTACCATCTAATTTCAAAAAAGTTCAAAATTTTTAAAGATTTAGGGTTGGATGGTATGGTACGGGGTACCCCTTTTTTCAGGAGCAGTGTAATATTTTTATAAAAACTAATGGCGTAGCCAGAAAATAATAACGGGTTTTTTTCCCATGAAATTGAGGAATACAAAAATGATTTGGACGCAAGAAGTCTAATGAAACTTTGATCCTAGTGTCTAGAAATCGTTAATAAATATTTGCAAAAATGTATCTTTTTGTAATTTCTTTCTGCAAACTGCTACAACTTATAACAATTTTGCTACACTTTGGGTATCCGTCTGCTAGAAGCATACAAACTTTTGCAGAGTTTTTTATATACTTTTTTAATGGCGTGCAAAATGCATAAGAAATGCAGAGCTTTAACAGACGGATAACCCAGATGTAGCAAAATTGGTACAAGTTGTAGCAGTTTGCAGAATGAAATAATCCCACCTACAAGAAAATTATTCAAGTTTAGCTGAATTGAAATGAGTGAACTGAAAACAACTTCACAGACCCCTAAGTAAGGTTCATGATTTGCGGCTCCATATTTTAACGAGAATACAATGCCATTCAATTTTATCAAAGTAAGTTGCATTTAAACCAGTTGGATTTACAAAAAGGCGCATCATTCAACTTCCATTTACCTTTTTTCTGTGTTTTAAATGATCACCAAAAAAAATTTTGTTTAAACAGAGCTGATCAAAAATTGGACATGCCCCGAATTTTTTGGGATTTCCATTTTGCCTTCATAAAGCTACTTCTCTGGAAACCGGATAAATTTACTTTATCTTAATGACACCAGTTGACATTTAATTAACAGAAACTTATTTTCCCATCAATTTTGATACTAGCGTCGATCGGAGCTTTTTAGCTCTCAGGTCATATCCTCATTTAAATGATAACTTTATCCTGTCATGAGCTATTAAATATTTAAATACGGCAACTTGTAGAATAGGTACTGCAAAATTTTAAAATATAATTTTGAAGTATTTATTTCTGTTTAATGAGAAATTATGCAACTGACGAACGCAACCGCCGTTTTTTTAACAAAAGACTGTTTCTTACTCAATTTATTTATTTATAAAATTAATTATTTAAATGACTAAAACATTAATAACAAGGCTACAAGTATCACATTCAAGGCTAACAACAAAATTATCCGTCGTAAAAGACTCTAAACCATTTGTTTGTTTGAATAAATTATCATTTAAATCCTTGTCTTTTATTTTATAAACACTGCCGCATCGACAAGTTCTTGTGAACACTTTTGATTCAGTGTCATGGTCAAAATCTTTTTTTAAACTTAACAAAAACATGTTTTCACCATCGTCGTTTAAAAATTCATGATTAATGTTACTTCCTTTTTGATTTAACTCAAGTTGTTTGAGTAATGAATCGTATGATATACGTTCTTTTTGGTTACTCAAAATTCTATAAGCTGATTGAATTTTTAAAAATTTATCTAAATTAATTTCGGAATTATCACTCACATTTTTGTCTGGATGATAAATTAATAATAAACGATGATATGATTGTTTTATTTCATCTTGTGTCGATTCAATCGAGCATTCCAATAGCTCGTACGCGTTCATTTCTAATCGTTTACTTAAATTCTCTAAAAAATTAAAATTAAGATCAAATGAGAGTCTGGGTGTCAAGAGAGAGTACAAAAACATGAGAGAAAATGATTCAATTTTCTATTTTAATTTTAATCATTGAGTCATTCTGGTACCAGTGAATGGTCTAGCAGCCAATTATGACATTCAGTCACTTGAAACAAATTTCAAAGCTATCGAAATATATCTGACAGAGAAAGAAATTTTCTAAAAGTACAAAAAACAAGTGAAAAAACTAAAGTCACCCATATTTGATGTAATTTGTTTTAACTAGACAAAATTTCGAACAAAAAAATGGTTTTATTATAATGTTGGCGATCGACTTATGAGCCAACTTGACTAAAACAAGAGCGGTAAATTCGACTAAATCTGATTTATTTCTTTGAGAAATTGGCATATCTAGAAACCGAGGGTGCCATTCTGAAGCGGCGAACCGGACTATCCAAAATATCAGACAAATCATTGTTAAACGGATTTATCAAGCTCTTGCAGTATTAATGTGGGTATATGAGGGTCCATTAAGACTGAAAAGTGAAAACTCAGTTTTCTTACCCAAATAACTTCACAAGGGGTCCCTTCATTTACTCTACCTTATATGAAAATAATTTTTTGCATACCTCACTTCGTGTAAAAATTACGCCCGGGTGTATGTTTTTCAAGGGTCCTTTTAGTCTAATTCTGAAAAGAACAAAACCACTTGAACGAATCCGAAGAAAGGCAGTTTTGGTACCTGTTATGCGAAAAACAGCTAAAATAAAATAGTCTTTATCTCAATCAGTCTTAGTGACTCGATGATTTCGTGAGGAGTTGAGTCTGAGCCAGAGTAACATTTGACATAAGTCAAAAAAACAGCATTTTTCCGAATATAAGCTTATTTTTTCTAATTATAATGATGATGAAAAACATTAGTTTTAGTAAAGTAAACGTTCAAGAATATACTTTATAACTAATTTATCCTATTAAAACTGGCATCTTGAAGTTCATGCTCATCTGCTCATGCTCAATCCAGTTTCTTGCTAATAACTTTTTATTTAAACATTATAAATCAGTTCTGCAAAATGCTAAATTATTTAACAAACATGCTAAACCTTAAATAAAGCTCTGCAAAAACTCTGCAAAAGTATTACGCAGTTATTTAAATCCTTTATAATGGCTTGTTTTTGCATAAATATGCAGAGTTTATGCAGAAGTTTTGCAGAGCCTTATTTGGCATCTTGAAGTTGATGATCAATCTGATCATGATCAAATAGTATTTTCTTTATAACTTTTGAATGGAATTTGATAGACTGGTTCTGCAAAATGCTTAATAATGCAACAAACATGCTAAATATTAGATGAGTCTCTGCAAAAACTCTGCATTTTGCAGTAAAATGCACGTCATTAAAAAGTATTTAATTCAACTGCGCAATTTAATTGCAGAGTTTTTGCAGAGACTCATCTAATATTTAGCATGTTTGTTGCATTATTAAGCATTTTGCAGAACCAGTCTATCAAATTCCATTCAAAAATTATAAAGAAAATACTATTTGATCATGATCAGATTGATCATCAACTTCAAGATGCCCCTTATTTAAGGTTTAGCATGTTTGTTACATAATTTAGCATTTTGCAGAACTGATTTATAATGTTTCAATTGAAAGTTATTTAAGAAGAAACTGGATTGAGCATGTGCAGATTATCATGAACTTCAAGATGCCGATCAATATTCGAATTTTTGTTAATTTATTTTTTTTAAATATTGTTTAGCATCCCATGCTAATTTTATTTCATCAAAAAAAAATTTAATTTAAATGTTTTTTAGTTAATAATTTTAACTTTACATTTTGAGCATGTGATAATGAGCATGAACTTCAACATGCCTTAAAACTAGTAAAAAAAAGCTTGATCTTTTTTAGCTTTGTTGATGCAATACGAATATAAGTAAAAGACCTCACCACACTAGAGCGTAAAAGTAAGAAGCAGACTCTAAGTGATGATATCAAAAATGTATGCCTGGTTTGAGCTTTTTATTTGAGACTAGCTGGGTTTATAGCATGAGTAAAAAATTTCATATTATCCATTTTTTTTCGAAATATTAAGCCGGTCTATTAAAAAATAATTGAAATAAAATTTTCTTCATCAATTATATACAAATGATGAAAAGTTAAAGTTCTTGGTAAAAAACGTTATGAGATGGATTTGAGAAAATTTAAGTCATTTTGAGTCATTTTTCAATGACAGCGACTCGAGTCTGAGTTACTTATATTTTGTTGATTGAGTCAAATTTTTGAGTCACTATCTCTGATCTCAATATTACAATTCGAATATCTTGGTTGGAAGTTGGCCCCAACCGAAGGCCATGTAAAGAAAATCTGAGAAGTTGCAATTGGATGGGACTTGAGGTCCCCTTTTTTAACTAATGCGTAAGGTATCTGGATGGAAATCCAGGGACTAGATAGTGCTGTAGTAGACTTATAATATTTGCAAAGGATTGTTGATGTAAAGGTGCACTATAAATTCAGTTTTCAACGATGAAAGTCTACTTGATCAAAAGCAGTTTAAAGTTTTCAATTATTAAAATAAATCAATTTTTAAAAAATTTACTAAATAATTTTATTAATGTAAAAAAAAATATATAATTTTAAAGTATTTTCATTCTCGATAACAGACACAAAAAAAAAGTAGCCAATATAAAATTAAAAAAAATAAAGTAATCAACTTTTGTTAAACACCAAAAAAAAAAAAGAACTTTCGAAAAATAAAATAATTTTAAACAATAAAAAAAAAAGTCGTTCTTAAAGAACGTTCTTAAACAAAATATTTTTAAAAAACGAAACATTTTTTTATCAGATTTTGTCTTTCGTGTTAAACCGAAGCAATTTGTTGTAATACTTGAAAAAACAAGCCAAGAAAAATACGAAAAAGAAACAAACATTTTATTTTTTATAAAATTTTTTTTTAAAAAAATAAAATTTTTTCGATTAAACTCTTGTTTGAAACGCTCACAAAATAGCACACTTTTTCTTTTTTTTTTTATCCTTTTGCTTAGCTGATGGCTTACTATTTTCGGCTAATTTTCTTGTTCGAATCTCACGCATTAAATCAAAAAATGCCTTATCGACATTTTCTCTTGTCTTAGCTGATGTTTCAATATACGGCTTTAACCATTTATTTGCTTTATCCATAGCTACTTCTTGTCGAACTTGACGACTATTTTGTAAATCCGATTTGTTACCGATTAGAATTAAAGGCACGTCTTCAGCATTTTTAACCCTCAATATTTGCTCTCTATAACAAAAAAATAAACATTTTACTCATGAAAATTTCCATTTTTTTATTCTTTACCTGAACTCGTCTAGAACATCGAAGGACTCTTGTTCAGTGATCGAAAACACCAAGAGAAAACCCTCGCCGCTTCGAAAATAATTGTCTCGAATCGCAGCGTAGTCTTCTTGACCGGCCGTGTCCAAAATATCAATTTGAACTTCTTCACCGTCTAATAAAACTTTTTTACGGTACGAATCAGCTTTGGTTGGCTCGTAGTCTTCGACAAATTCATCGTACATGTATTGTAACGTTAACGCTGATTTTCCGACACCACCCGAACCGACCATGATAACTTTATAAATAGGAGCTTGCTTTTTACCATTCTGCGAGCTCGCCATATCTTCGATCTAAAAATAATAAAAAATTATTTCTACAAGAATAAATTATGATTATAAGGAAATAGGGTTTTTGTTAATGATGACGATGTTATAGTGATGTAAAAAAAAATTCCAACATTTTTTTTTTTATAAGAACGGAATGAAACAGATTTTTTTGTTTTGTTTTGATTGAAACTATAGTTAAAAATGTGAGTTAAATTTTTTTTTGAAAAAAAAATAATTATTTTTTTTTTTTTTCGACAGAATAAAATTAACAGTTTGTTCCAACACTGATTCATTTTAACATGAAATAAAAGTTGAATCATCTCTTTTTTTTTTCTCAGTTTTTTTGATTAAACATTTTGTTTTAAAAATAAATATTGCTCGTTTTTTGTTTTGTTGTTTTAATTAAAATAACGCCATGCGAAAATGTAAACTTTCAAAAAATTAATTAAACTCATAAACAAAATAATTTCGAAATGAGCCTTGAATTAAATTTTTTGTTTAAGAGACATCTTTACACGAAAATTTGGACTGATTTGACTTTTTATGAATTCTCTCTCTGAAAAAATTTCAGAGAGTGACTTAGGAAAACAAGACATGTTAGCTTAGGATTTTACCAAAGATCTGAAAGCTCTCTTCAAGTCAGTGATCATTTTAAAGCACTTTTGTAGAAAATTTGATAGAACAATGTAGGATGCCTTTTTTGTGCCCTTGGCAAAGGTATCAACGTTAATTAACGAGCATAAAGTCTCAGAATATCCAAAAATGAAAAAAAAAGTTTCCTTACACCGTTTTCTAGATGTGATGTGAAAGTCTCCTTTTTTTGGTCTAAAAAAAACACTTAAAAATAATTAAAATTCTAAGATTATAAATTCTCTCAGAATTGGTACTGTTTTTCTACCGAACTTTTGGTGGCCGTACCGAAGCGTACCATACCCTTCTCGTAGCGTAGCAAGGAACTTCCGTACCGAAGGTTAACCACTCCGAAGCATAGCGTACCGTGCTAAACATACAAAAGCATACCGTATTCACCGTATTGTACTCAAAAAAAAAAAAATAGTACGGAACTGCACGTTTCGCCTTCTTGTTGCTAAGCTTCACTATGGTACGGCTACGCTATCATAAATCAAGTTCAAGGTTAATCAACAGGCTAGTGCCCTTGCGCAACACCATAAATTATATTTTAAGAACACGCCCATAAATTCAGATTTATCAAACTCGGATAGCGTGGAAGTTTTGTATTGGGTGAACATTAACTCTGTCTTTTTTTATTTTGATTTTATCGCAGTTAACTGTTTAGACTGTTTAAAGTTATGAATTTACTAGAAGACAGATATGTGTACCCAATTATTTTCGGGTATTGGGTTGGTTTGAGTAACCCGTAAAAATGGGGTTTTAGGCTTCGGTTAGGGTAAGTGTTGCCCATAAATTGTAGGTTTTTGGGTCCAGGTTGGGTTGGGGAACCCATAAAAATATGGTGGGTAGTCTTTACCCTACCCATAAAACCTAATTTTTCGGGTTACTCAAACTGACCCAATACCCGAAAATAAATGGGTATACATGTCTGCTAGAATAGTTAGAAAATAAAGTTAAAAAATTCTTTACGGTTAAAATTCTATTAAAAATTCGTGATTCGGTAAAACGAAGTTACCATTACTAAGCTGTTAAAAGATCTAAGGGGAATAATTAAAATAGAATAATCGAAACTGTGGATACGATTGAATACTGAGCGTCTTGATTTCGTAGTTGGACTGAGAATTAAATTGTTTTTAGAGATACGGTTTACGTATAAGAATGTGTAACAGTTCTTCAATTCGAAGCTTCATATCTGTATCTACTTTATCGATGATTTCGATGTGCCCAGTCCAGTGCTTGATCATGCTGACAGCACGAAGATTCATTCGAATTTTTATGTTATTTTCAAACTTTAAGCTTTCTTTGTTTTTTTAATTATTCCCTTTAGATCAAAAAGCAGCTTGATAATGTAACTTCGTTTTACCGAAAAGTCGCAAATCTATTAATAAAGCTTTAACTGTAAAGAAATTGATCGTTTTTTTCTTGTGAACGAAAGAACCAATCTACTTTGGCAAAAGACAAACTTTTATTTATGCGCTAGATTTAGAAAAAAACAACAATTCTTATCTCGTGAATTCTAACGAGAATAAAAAACTTGTAATCTAAAGAAAAACAAACTTTTTTATCTGTAAGGTTTGACTTAAAAGATAACATTATCAAAGACAACAAAAAGTTACTAACAGAAAACGACGTTGATTTGTAACTATGATTAATTTGACCTGATTTGAATTTTCCGTTGAAACATCAAAAATAATTAAGGTTTAAAAACGAAAAAAAAAATGAAAAAGCGGTTTTTATTTAATTCAATTCATAAATAAATAATTATTCGTCAGAAATTTTTTTTTGTTCAATTTTCGTTTCTATAAAACTCAGGAGATTGATCAACAAAAGAGAGAGAGAGAGAGATCTTGTAATTAGATTCAAAAATTTACAAATAAAAAAATCGGCTTAGAAGGATTTAGTTGTTTAAGAAACGAAAAAAAAAAATAATTTTTTAAATTTATTGGTGTAATTAAAATTCTACTGATTTTTGTTTACATATAAAGTTAAACTCATATACAAAAACTAATTTAGGCTAAAATATAAATTTACACAAGTATATACTAAAATCATGAGTAATTCTATTCAGCTGCTTAATTACAATAATCTTAATGATGTATCTGTTTAATGAAAAGAGGGTGAATCTTTAATTCAATTTTTGTATAGAGGGATCCTAACTTGAATGACGTAGAAAATAAAGATATGACAATGGTCAGGCTAATTTCGCCATCTACAAAACAAGGTCAAACATACAAACTCGGGGAAGATAATTAGATCAAAAAGATACAACCCTGGTCATTAAAAACTTACAAAAATGAATCTTCCTGAACCTTGATGAACGTTCAATTTTTTATCAAATTTTAAAATATGAAAATTTTAGAAAAATAATGAAAATAAGGTTCCGGCAATTCAAAACTTCAACGCTATCAAAACTTTTCAATTTCAATATCAGATTCGGAATCTGCGTCCCAAAAAAACCCAAAAAATGTATTTTTTACACTTTCGAAAAAAAAATTCTTTTGATCCCCCCCCCCCCTCCTCTAGTTTTATAAAACAAGAGTAAGTTAGTCATCGTTTTTGATCGATATCTCAACTTTTTGATCATGAATCATATATAATGGGCATATATTCTGAAAGCGCATATTCTAAGCTACAAGTTAATGTGTTTAATATTGCAGGAAAAAAATATGGTGTGATTTTATCCTAGGAAAAAAGCGGAAAAATGCGCAAAATTCCAATTAAATCGAATCTTGTCCTTCAAAATACCCATTACCCCTAATTTTTATTATAGATTCTAAAACTAGACAAAATTCTGAACAAAATGTTGGGATTAGTTTATTCGTTTTCGTTTTACTTTTTGTACAGTATAGGCCGAAAAAATTCACAAAAATCAAAAATCACTAAGATGAGGAAATTTGGTATTTTTGACCAAAAATTCGTAATCCTCATGCAAGAAAACCTAAAAAAACATATTTCTCTTAACCAAGAGCTTGTTCCTTTAAAAAGTCGATTTTAAGCGCTGAAAAAGGCACCAATTTGGTCATTCAAAAGAATTTTTTTTTCGAAAGTGTAAAAAATACATTTTTTGGGTTTTTTTGGGGCGCAGATTCCGAATCTGATATTGAAATTGAAAATTTTTGATAGCGTGGAAGTTTTGAATTGCCGGAACCTTATTTGAAAATTATTGAGGAGATTCGAACCTTAAGAAACCTCTTGAAGGTTCAAAAACATTTTTGAAGCTTTGTGAACCTTCATGAAGGTTCATTTTGGTAAGTTTTGAATGACCAGGGTTGTATATCAATGAATGCAATGTTGAAATAGATTAAGATAATGGGAAAGTAAAAACCGTTCAATCGAAAAGATAAAAACATGCTGAAATACCACGTGTCGAAATTGAGCCAAAGAGTATATTAAACAAAGAACATTCTAGAAGCCTTAAGGAAAACGTGACATTCAATTATGATGTAACAGTTTAATAAGTATATATACTTTGCTCTAGAAACAGAGTATTAGTAATATAAAGCGAATCATGTATGGAGATAATGGAATTGACTGGTGAAATCACTCCAGAATATTCAAGACAACAATAACATTTTGTCTTTTAATAGGGAATAGGGATGTTACAGATATTGATTATTAAATATTCAAATATTTTTAAAAGTTTTTGTTATTAATGTAAATTTCGTTAAACCCTCTTTAGTCAGTTTCGATCAAAGTAGTTCTTACCCTGAGAGTACAACCCTGGTTTAAGTGATCAGGGAGTAGTTGAGTTTCACAGAAAATGTTGGTGCTCCTTAAGATATGAAATTTAATCCAAATCCCCTTTTTAGGAAAAAGTTGAAAAAACCGTAATCGTGTTTTAGGTATCAAAAAATCGTAAATAAAATCCGAATTTTTGGCGTCCGAAATCTGGATCCGTCTTTTAGGGACAGCCTTATTTCTAGATTAAGAAAATGTTTACATGTTGTTTTAGAGAAAAAACAGAATACAAGCCTGGTCATTCAGAACTGAACGTTCACGTTTAGCCAAATACATCCGAACGTTCAAAAGCTTTCGGACCCTTTCGAAAAAATTCAGACACTTTTAAATGATTGGAAAAAAATTTTTTTTTGGTTAAAAATGAAAAAATTAATAAGACGATGTAACAAAGGATAATAAATGTATTCACTAAACAATCTTTGAAACGAAACACTGTTAAGTTTGCCTGTAAATAAAGCTGGACGAGTAGATTCTCTTCTAGAAATTAAAGCTAAAACATGGATCTTCTGATTGTGTTTATAAACTTCAATACGGCCCCTTGAAGGTTCCTCTTCTGAGTTTCTAAACTATCTCTGCCGACTGTAAAATCTTACTTCTAGAGTTGTTTCATCAATAAAAACCACATCATTAAAATTTTCATTGAAAAAGGTTCAAAAAAAACAATAAATTATACGATCTATTCTGTTCTTAGGAGAGACAGCTTGGCAAAAACGTGCCCTTTGATACTTCCATCCTAATGCCTGAATGTATCTCCTGATAATTCTCTCAGAAGCTTTTGATTTTAAGAGTCGCTATAACTTTTTGGCGGTAAACCTACGAATTTTAAAGCTATTTATCGAGATTTTTCAAATAGCCTTCTAAAATTTTCATATTTTCAAAGTTGAAAATACTTGAAAACTTTTGAAAATATTTGAAAAAAAATGAATATATAAGAAGACTTCTGAACATTCAGGGTCTCTTGAACGTTCATTTTTGGAAGCTCTGAATGACCAGGGTTGTAGGTTAAAAGATCAAAAATCAAGTACCAATTTTTTGCAGAATTTCCTGCTCTACACGATGATGAGAAAAAAAATAAACGTTTTGGGACTGAATGTGAAAAAAATAAAAATATAAGATACAACGTCATTCAGAACTTCCAAAAATGAACGTCCATGAACCTTCCTGAACCTTCAAAATCATTTATGAACCTTCATGAACGTTCAAGGTTTTAAAGGTTCAATGATCCATGAAGCTTCATATTTCTTCATTTTTTTTTCAAATTTGAAAATATGAAAATTTTAGAAAAATAATGAAAATATTTGAACCTTCATTAACGTTCATGAAGGTTCATGAAGGTTCGCGAAGATTCAGGAAGGTTCATGAACGTTCATTTTTGGAAATTCTGAACGACCAGGGTTGTATGTATTGGTTTAAATATTCTTTTTTATTCAAATGATGTGTTCCAGTATTCGGCGACTTGCTTATTCAAGAGCTTGCGATATCTTGCGAGACTCTTCATTTCTGTTTGTAATACTTCTGAATAACTAAAAAAGCATATTTTACGACCACGTCTTGTTCGTAGTAAGTGCAGATATCCGGGTCTTAGGGAGAATTTTCTTAAGAACATAATGTTGGTTACTTAATGAATAGAAAGCCTTAAAAGTTTTCAATACTGAGAAAATTATATGAAAACCACACTGTTCTACTGCAAATCAAGTTTAGATCTAATGTCCCTTTATATTTGATTATTTTTTATAAGAATGCTAGAAATTTTGACATGTCTTAAGTGAACCTTTTCAGCTTTAAAAAACGACTCGTCTCATAAATCTCAGTCTTGAAACAAAAAAATATTCCAACATTAATCATTTTTCGAATGATCTATACTTAATTTAATGAACCCAAACGAAAATGAACTTTTAGCTAAAACACAGCTAAAACATTGTTCGAAATATTTATGTTTCGACTAGTAATCAATTTTATGTTTTGTTCAGTTGAAAAGAGAACACAAAAAAGATTAATGGATTATGATATAAAAAACTATCTTTTTTGTTGTTGTTTATAATTTTTTTGCTAGCAAGTATAGTTAAAATATTTCATCGAATAATAAACATGTTTATGTGAGTTATATCATCATTCGTTAAAAGTTTTCAATTAGTTGACCATTGAGTAAACAATTTATGATAAGATTAACATTTAGACTAATTAGACTTTGTCATGACTTTGTAACAAAATGAGCCAACCAACAACAAAAAAATTTAATTTTTTTAACATTTATTTTAAAGAGAATCAATGTTTTTTTTTATTTTTTTGTATTGAAAATTATTTATTGAACTGAAATTTTAGGTTCACATGATTCTGATTCAGATTTTGTGTGCTTTCGTTTACCTGTGGTTGATTGAATACGCTCTTGTTTTCGTTGATAATAATCTTCCATATTGTTGACTATGGCTTTAAAATAGCTTTGATAATTTTTTTCGATTTCAATTTTTAACTCAGATGCTTAAATAAATAAATAAATAGTTTATGATGTTTAATGGTAAAATAGTTTTGGATAAGACTTGAAGCTTGCTATGTTCTAAAGAGCTTATCAATTGTAATGTTTCTACGATATCTGAACTTGCCTTTTTTGACATTATAACTGTAATCTACGATTTGGATAGCCCCAAAAAAATTATATAATATAAATATCAAAAATGTTAGTCCAACCTATCCCTCTCAAACCATGAGTTCTCTAATTTAAACATTCATAAACTCAAAGTAATTCAGTAATATTATAATTTGCCATTTTTGACTTCAAATTCGTAATCTACGCATAAAATTAACACATACCCACCTATGGGATGTTCAAATTAAAAATTATACTTCAAAGGCAAACAGAGTATTGGGGATGATTAAAAAGGCTTTTAGATTTCGTAATCAAAACAACATGCGACTACTTTACACTTCCTTAGATAGACCTCATTTGGAATATGCTATAAGTTCGTGGTGCCCTTTCCTGAAAAAGACATTGCGGTACTGGAGAAAGTACAGAGCAGAGCCACCAAGCTTATCCCCGAGCTCAGGAATCTTGAATACCCACAACGTCTTAATAAGTTAGGTCTGTGTGACCTGAAGTCTAGAAGATCGAGAGGTGACCTGATCCAAATGTTTAAGTAGGTAAATGAAATGGAGAAAGTAAATTTTGTAAGTGATCCTAATTTTAGATTTGGTGCTGGTTCAAGTTGCACTTAAAACTTAAGAAGGCATAACAAAACAATTCACAAGGAAAATGTAAAAAACTGTCTTCCAAGATACAGCTTTTTTGTGAATAGAATAGTGAATGATTGTTACCGGAAGAGGTGATAGAAGCAAGAAGCCTGAATAGTTTTAACTCGAAGCTTGACAACTGGTTGGCGAAGAAATATATTACGACTGCTATAGCTCTATGAGTTCGCTTGAACATAGTTCAAGTTGCAGTTTATTTTACTACTACTACTACCTAACTTGCCCATGAAAAAGTTAATTTTTAAAAAATACCCGTCAATTTTACAGAAAAGTATGTAAATTTTCATAATAGACCCAGGGGGTATGAGTAAGAAAAGTTTTCAACACAAGGTCCATTTTAAAAAAATTCATGGATATACCCCCCTCCTAATGTAAGAAAATTACAGAAAAAAAAATTTCACATGCGGGTCTTGAAGGGTGGGTCTAGAATTTCATCAAAGTTCAAACAAAAATTTTTGATTTCAATTTTTTTTTCTCGTCATAGCATAGATTTTTGACCTCAAATTTCCAATCTGCTTTAGGGGAAGGGTCAAAAAAAAATTTTTTTGGTACCCCACCGTCAAAGACAAACTAAAAGTTTAAGAGCTTGATGCTTTAATACCAAAATACTTATTAACTTACATAATTGCATAAATTTATATAACAAATTCTTAGAGTCCAAAATCTCAGCTACAAAATGCTGTATTTCTCGGAAAAAAATATTTTTGACCAAGATAATGCCGCTGAAACGGAAAATTTCGTGATGTTTTTTTGTATCAAGTACCTGGTTTACCCCCTAACCTCAATTTTTCTCGACAGATTCGAAAACTAAACAAAATCCTAATCATTTTTAATTTGAAATTTAATAAATTATGCCACTGACCCAAATAGTCCTGAAGTTGACTTTGAAACAGACACCGACATTTTCTTTAAAACTATCAAGTCTAAAACTAAAATAAGCATAAGCTTATCCTACCAGACTATCATGTGGCCGATCGTAATAAAAGTTTATATGAGGTGCTTGATAAGTTAATTCCTACAAATCGTCGAATTGGTTCTTAAATTGATTGAAAAAGTACTTAAAACCAAAAAGAATTTAAGCTAAATGATGTAAATCAAAGTACGTCTGATTATGAATTTAAAAAAATTACTAAGGGGTCGTGGCCGAGTTGGTAAAACAACAGCTTTTGCAGCTAGTGGCATGAGTTCAAATCCTGGTCGAGTCAAAAAAATGTAACGTTTAGAAAAAAATAATAATGGAAATGAACGAGTGTCATTAGTGTTGTGCTGCTGGGAAACGATCCGATTAGAATCATCGACTAGTCATTCTCTAGATGGCCTAATACTAGAACAACTTTGAAAATCATCGTATTGGGACTCGCGAGTCGCTGTGACTTAAAATAAGGGCTTCGAAAGATGCAAATGTAGCGAGTATAAAAAAATTCTGTCACGGCCTACCCGGCTAATCAGCTTCTGCAGCTAATAAAGTCTAGGATTGTTCTACTAGATGTTAGATCTGCACAGAAAAAGTACTACTACTACTACTACTAAAAGGAAGATATTAGATTTTTTCGATATTAAAAGGCATCAAGAATTTTCAGACCCGTAGAGAAGCACCTGTAAAGGTATACCCGTTTAATAAGCAAATGATCTCTTTTTTAGATGTCAATGTCCCAAGGTCTTAAAAAGGTAATAAAAGGGTCCAATTGGTAAATTTAAAGCATACCTTTTTCAAATTGAACATTAGTGTTAACAAGTTCGACAAATTTTTTCATTTTCGAATCATTTTCATCCAAATCAATAAAATCCTCTTTAAATTTTTTGATCATAAACTTCGAATTCAAATCATCTCTTAAAGTGACAAAAAGAAACATATTTTCGTTCAAACGAACAAAATCGTCAATCGTAGTACCAAAACTACACTCACGTACAAAATTCAACTCATTCATTTCACGATCATAATTAAATTGTAACAAAAAATTTGATTTAAACAAATGTAAAAATAATTGATTTGTTTTAGTATTAAAATCAAAACGATCAATTCCGTTTAAATCTTTAACGTCTTGAACAAATTTTTTAACTTCAATTATTTGCTTAGGTTTGTGAGTATTCAAATCCCATAGGATTAGTTTTGAATCACCTGAGACTGACACCAATGTTGTTTCATTAACAATCTCAAATTGCATAACAAATCTAAAACAACTCTTTAAATTTTTGATTTTAAATATTTTTGAAAGCTTACTCTTTATGGGCTAGAAGATACCCTTCGATATTGTAAGAATTAGGATACTTGCTGATACGTATTTTTTCATCTCGATCACTTGTTAACAGAAATTTTTCATTTGAACTAAGTCTAATATCAGTTAGCATTGATAAATGACCCATAATAAGTTTGAATTCACTTTGTTCCAAGTCGTTCAAGTCCAAAGAGTATACATCTCCGGTCTTATCGCCTAGTAGGACCACTGATTCAGCTTGATTGGTCAAAATTTTAGCAGCACGTTTTTGAAAGACTCTTTAAAAAAATAAAATTTTAAAACTTGATTAAGGTTGTTTTTTTTGAAGTACTTTGTTGTAATGATTTGGTTCTCACGGTCAAGGAGACAAAATTTTTTATTCAAATCAGTGAAGGCAAGTAACTTTTTGTTCGGTAAATAAGTTGCTGATGTCAACTCAACCGAGTGTTTGTAAGTAATGGTCTCAATTTCATTTTCACTTGGAAAAATAAAACTTGATTAGAAAAAGCCAAAAGTTGGTTTGTCTTTGTACTTGTTGAGATTGGTGTACAGATAAAGTGTATCAAAATTTATTATTAAAACAACTGAATTGTCACAAATTGATTTTATATCGAACATTTTTTTTAATTTTAGAAATTAAGTCTAAATTGAAAATTTTGAAAATTTCTAATTTACTTAAAAAACATGTGAAAAAAAAGTATATTTTCAAAGAATTTGAGTTTTTTAATTTCAAAATTAGATTTACAAAAAGTTTGTGTCTTCTATGTCATGCTTGCTCTTTTTTTTTTGGTTGTCACTTAAATCTCATTTGCTGACTAGGTTAAAGTCTCATCTGTTTGTCGACAAAACATGTGTCTAAGCCTTGTATTTCCTAATAGTTATGACTAAATGCTTTGTAAATTCTGACCGTTGTGATCAAAACGCTTATGAAGAGATCTCTGAGTTATTCAATGAATTTTTTCAATCAATTTTCGCGAAAGAGGGCTTTGTCGGGAAAAACTCATGAAACTTGCGAGTTAAATGTAGAGCGTGATCTGTCTCCATTGATTATCACTAAACTTTTAAAGAAGTTAGATGTCTCAAAGAGCACGGGAGTCGATGGTGTTGACCCATTTTTTCTGAAGAACATTTCATTTCTCTGTGTTTAATATAGTGTACACCGACTTCTCGAAGGCGTTTGATCGTGTGAACCACTGCAAATTTCTCCACTGGAAAGCTATTGAATGAAAGGGAGTCTACTCAAGTAGATTGAATCGTTTTTATCAAGCAGAAAACAGCGGGTCGTGCTTGGACTTTCTAAATCGGACTGTTTAGATGTGACTATTGATGTTCCTCTGGGATAAGTCCTTGGCCGCTTCTTCATTATTTATCAACGATCTTTCCGAGAGATGCCGATGATTGTAAGATTTATTGAATTTTTAAAAAAGAAAACGAGGACTTAAAGAAAGGGCGACTTCAATCGGACATAGATAGTCTTATAAAGTGGTGTAACTTTTGGTCAATGAACCTCAACATCAATAAGAGTGAGGTTAGAAACAATCCCATTAGTGAATATTTCATGTTTGAGAATGATCGACTTCTCAGAATTTCGAAAATAACAGAACAAAGAGGCCTGGATGTAATTCTTATTGGAGACATGAAATGAAGTAAACTAGTGAGTACGTTGGCTGAGGGGGTAAATAGAGTCCTTAGTCGAATTTTGAACGATTAAAGCAATCACAACGCGGATATAATTAGAAAAATGTACACAAGTCTTGTTCGACCCCATTTAGAGTATGCGGTGTCAGTATGAAATCCATACCTAAATAAAGATATAGATATCCTTAACATTTTTAAGACTAATTTGGACAAACTTTTAAAAGACTAAAGCATTGCTTATGGTCTGGATAGAACCAGACTTAATGCGAGATCATTACTTATGTTAACCTTTAAGGTCTAAGAAGCTATTCTTATGCCTTCATTTATGGGAATTTATGCTATGTTACTTTAAATATGTAAATGCACGCAACAAATGCACCCAAAAATTTTCTTCTTTTCCGAATTTTTTTTCGGAAAACTCTTTTAAAGCCTTTAAGATTTGATTCTCTAACAGGAAAAGTAGTCGCTTTTACCATATGGTTTATAAATTTTGTGTATTTAATGCTATGATAGCATATCGTTTTTATAAGGCTTCTTACTTTCAGACCCCCCTATTCCAGAAAATAATTTTTTGTACCACCCCTAAACATTAGGCTAATCATATGTTTTCCTAAATGGAGAATCTAAAAATTAGTTGGATAACTCTAAATTAAGTTACTGTAGAAGTTTTTCATTGCGCGCACTTTTATTCTAGAAACACCAAGAGTTCGTCAAGTCAGATTTTGAAAATTCCGATGCTCTAGTTAAGTCTGCACCCTTGAAATCCTAAGGGTATAGCTCTAGATAAAAATTAATTGATTTTCGGGTTCGTCGAAGCTAAGGTGTTTTAGGGTGTTTTATTTAGAATATCTGTTGAAATGGGATTTTTTAATGAAATGTCGAAAACAAGAATTTTATTAAAAAATTAAAATTAGACCATTTCAAACCAATAAAAAAAAACAAAAAAGTTATAATTTATCTAATCGAAGAAACGTTTTAAAAAAAAAACACAAAAACACTCAAAAAAACGTGACTTTTATTGAATAGCTGTTTTTGAAATTTTCCACAAATGCTTTGGAAACGCTTGAAGACCATACAAAAATTTTCTAAAATACAAAATCCAAAATATACCAAATACAGTACAAGCTATTGTCTCTACATAAAACGCATCTATTTTAGTTACACAAAATCCTCCTAGACCTACACAATCATTCGACTCTGTGTCACTTGAACACACATTTTTGCTTATTGTTTCTAAAATGGTTGAATTCAATTGAACTGTTTGCTCGACTTTTGGCTCACAACTTTTAACATTCAAAAAACTAGCTAAATAAAGTGCAGTTGTAGTCGGCCAATTACCACCCATGTTTGTTATCGTGTTCAAAAAAGTCATGTACGTACCACCTATCTTTTTGTCTGATACCTTAGCAAAAAATGCCATTTGTGACACAAACATAGAATAAGTAAAAACTGATTGAATCGAGTTTATGAGCAAACACAACCCGAAATAATACAGAGGATATTCGTTATTATCATCTTTGAACATGGGTGTAAAATAAATCCAGGCAGCTCCGACCAAGTTCATGACAAGCCGAAACGGTATCGCTTTTATGTATAAATCTAACGGACGAGCTCCATTTGTGTATCGACTTAACAAAAGAGGGAGGATTATTTGAAGAGGGGTCAAAGGCACTGCTAAAAGTCCTAGTTTTTCTTTTGGAACGCCATTTTCAATCATTTTTAAATACCCCATTGACTCAGCTGCAAAACCAATCTTGACAGTCATTAAAATTATAATTATCTTCTTGATTGGTACCAACCATAAAATCTTCCACATAAGTCTATAAGTTTGACCAACTGTAAGACTTTCTTCTAATGAAAGCTCTTTTTTATTTTCAATGACTTGTTCTTCTTTTTTGAAGAATAAAACAAAAGTTGTTGAGACTACAAAAACGAGACCAAAAAAGTACATGAACTCTTAAATGAAAATATTTTTAGATCAACTCTTTGTGAAGGTCTGAGGTCTTACTATCAATTGGACATATTCCATAAGTTTTATTTTCTAAGCCTAAAAATGGTCTGATGTATTTGTTTGAAAAATCAGCTGATTCGATTGTTAGAAACAAAACGTTGCCTACAAACCATCCAGCTGTTTGTCCTACAGTGTTACACGTTGAACCCCATGACACATTCTCTCTTAACAAAAATGTTTTAAAAAATCGAAAGTTTAGGTTTCAAAAATTGTAAGTACTTGGACAACATGGTCAGAGCCCATCCGTCTACGACAATGTCTTGAGTGGCAGCTAGAAAAGTGAACATAAAAAATATGCTTGTGATCAAGTAGATATCGTGATGTGATTGAAATTCAGCTGGTTTTTCTTCCAAAAGGCTTTTAATAAAGCTTGAAAATAGGATCATGAATATACCGATTAAATATTGAATTGGTATGAGCCAGCTTTTTCTGCGACCGAATTTTTTAAAATAAATCGAATCGACAATGGGAGCCCATAAGAGTTTGAGAGAAAATGGCCAAAATGCGAAACTAAAAGTACCTTGATCAGCGTAACTAACTTTACGAGATGATAAAATAAATGGTAAACTTCCGGTAAGACCTAATGGAATTCCTTGTAAAAAGTATAAAAACATCAATAGTGATATATTTTTGTAGTCTTTTCGTAGATCTTGTTTGACATTTTGTGTTGAGTTGTGAGTTTGTTGATCGTCGTCATCCGAACTATTGATAAGTTCGAGTTCAGAGTTTTGAATTAGTTTGGAATCGTCGCTCGAAAGAACTCGATTATTACCAGGTCTTTTCATTTCAATTTTTTGATCAAAGTTAAATTTTTTGTTGTTTCTTTTGTTGTTGTTTTTTTGACACGATTCAAATTTGACGATTTTTGAAAATGAAAATTTTTGACTCAATGAATGAAAGATATATTTTTTATTCAAATATAAAAAACTTAACTTTATCTCTACTTTATTTTGATTTTTGAAATGAGGAAGTGACTTTTTTGGTGAGTGATAAAATTGAACATGTTTTTCTTTGTTACAACAAGAGTTCTCCTTTCTAAATATTTAGGAACTTGGGAAGTCATAGGTGATCCCAATACTCAAATTTTGCAGATGTTTCCACTAGAGATGGTTCTGCATAATTTTTGGAGCTAAGATGCACCAAATCATAAATCTTAGTTAGTTTTTCATGGTTTTTGAGAGCTAATTTCTCTTCTATTTTGTATCTAGATAAGACAAAAACTTTTCAGCTTTGTAGTATAAAGGTTTCTCTACAAGAATAGGTAAAGGTTTTTCAAATGATAAGTAACTCTTGATACTACAAAATGTCCGAAATATCGATTTCCGCAAATTTTCAAGGAAAAATGCTAAAATTTTCGAAAAATCGCTTGTATAAAAGAAAACTATTTGTTTTATGACAAACCCTCACCTATCTCTATAGACATTTATGATAGAAAGATTTTAAGACACTTTTTAACTTGGATTTATCACAGGGGAGGAATAGAATTTAAAGCTACTAAGATTGATGATTTGGGGCTCCTTACTTGTTTCAAATTATTTTAAGATTCATTTCAAGGCTCATTCTAGGCAACTGAAAGATATCAGCTTTCTAAAAAATTTCTTCATTAATCATGGATTCGACGAGTCTTCCTCCCATTTTCTCATCCGGGCTTGGAACCGGCCATGGCATGGTTACGACTATGCTACTGCCATTCACCTCAGTGACTGTGGGACGTTCATCATAAATAGCGTCACTCATCCGAGCCGAAGCTGCGAACTCGACAGCTATCTAGATTTAGCTTGGAACCACAAACCAAGCGTATTTTCCATTGAAGGAGAATACTTAACTTTGTCACTAAGGCTACACCTATAACTAAATGGGTCTGCTGTAAAACAAGTTCTTGTGCCCGTTCCCAGGTTACTATACGTTGTGATGGTCAAAGCCAGCAGCACTCCAATACGACAAGATCCGAACACGATCCAATCTGTTCTAAAATTACTTTTATTTATTTTTAAAATTTTTTTTCCTTTTGTCATCAATTGTTTTTGACTAATGTTATAACGAAATTTGAGTAAAATAATAATATCAACCACACACATTGATAGTATTAAAAAAATGTCATTAAAAATTAAACTTATTAAATAAATAGCCAAGTAAAATGCATTGTTTGGTTTGAAAAATAAAAGTCTACTCTCATGATTAAACTCGGCTTCAGTAGGGCCAGAAAATGTATTTCGAACTGGAAATTCAGTATAATCAAAATATTGATTCGATTTCCAATCTTCGTTTACAATAACTGTCAATAATTTATCCAAGTGTGTCACAAAAACAATCAAAGTTATTAAAATAAACTTTTTAGAGTTCAAATTTTGGATTTGGACAAACTGAAATCAAAAGTATCAAAATATTTGACAATGTCCTCAAACATCCGCCTAGAAAATCATAAAATATTATTTCAAAATATTGAGAAGGAACACTTCTTCCTATCGAAGGACAATAAATTCCATCGATACCAACACAAATATTCATCAAATGGAACATATAGATTAAACAATAGATCAAATTCAATATTGAGTTGTAATACATGAATCTGTACATAGGACTATTGAGTTCTTTTTTGACTTCGGAATCATTTGATTTGTATGATAAGACTTTAATGTTGATGACATTTCCCATTAAGCCAAGAAGACAAAATAATGGCGTGAAAAATAATGTGATTAAATGTAATAGTTCAGTTGTGTATAAATTGTCTAATTTTTGGAGGTATCGTCAATGAGCCTGGTAAATTCCAACTGAACCTCAAAAAGATCCGTCTGAGCTAATTATAATTTAGATTAAAATTTTTTTTAACTAGGAATTGAATGAAAAAAACTCTCAGGCTAACAATCCATTTCGGCTGAACCGAGAGGGGGGGGGACCCCCCTCTTTTTGATCTTTTTGACCTTTTTGACATTCAGTCCCATGTATTTTTCCCTCCGTTTGAGGTATGTTTGAGAAATTTTGACAAAAGGTTTGACCGAGAGGGGGGGCCCCCTCTTTTTGGTCTTTTTAAACTATTTCCTATTTGTTACACGTATTTTGAAAACCAGTAGAGAACCAGTTGAAACTTTTTGAAAAAAGGTTAGAAAAGGTTCGAAGGATAAAGCTCCTGTGTCCAACAAAGTATTAATCTAAGTTTTACTTCTTTATCTATTTAAATTATTGCATATTTAGTTCTATAATTGAAGTTTATCGTAATAAAATGAAATATTATGTAATGGAGCGGAGAAATAGATATTAAGTTATTTTTTTTCATTTTTTTTCTTAGAAAATAAGCCTAATCATTTGATACATTTGACTCAGGAGCGTTAGGTAGTTAGAACCGACGTCGACGGCCGTAATTTGGATTGGCCGTCGACGCCGGTTCTAACTACCCTGATAAATCAAATGTAATTGGCTTTTTTTATAAGCTTGTGACAGTCCCCCCCTCTAATCTCAAAACCCCGAGGTCTCACAGCACCTTTGACATTTTTTCCTTTTCTTTTTTTTGAATCTCTTTCAAATAGTTTCAACTGCTTTTCAAAATAATTGTAAAAGTTTTTCAAATTGGCCAAAAAATATAAAATGGATTCAACTCTCAAATGGATTCAACTGGTTTTCTAATTTTTTTTGAGTTACATGCAAAACAATAGCAAATAGTTTAAAAAGACCAACCCATTTCTCAAAATTTCTCAAACATACCTCAAACGGAGGAAAAAATACATGGGACTGAATGGCAAAAAGGTCAAAAAGACCAAAAAGAGGGGGCCCCCCCTCTTGATCCAGCATTTTCTCAAAATTTCTCAAACATACCTCAAACGGAGGAAAAAATACATAGGACTGAATGGCAAAAAGGTCAAAAAGACCAAAAAGAGGGGGCCCCCCCTCTTGATCCAGCATTTTCTCAAAATTTCTCAAGCATACCTCAAACGGAGGAAAAAATACATGACAAAGAATATAAAATTTTTAAAATTTTTAAAATTTTTTTTTCAAATGGTTCCAGCTGGAAATTTTTGCTCCGCTTGACGATAGGTGACATTGAGTGTTATTTTCAAGAATCCAATTCAATGTACAAGAACAATTTGTTATTTGACTTGATTCTAAAAACCCTTTGAGAGACACAAAATTACAAAAATATTGATCTTCAATATTCAAATCTTGGTTATTTAATAGTGAAAATTGGATTGAAAAATCATAAATTTTGTTTATATAATCGACTTCGATAGCGATTTTTTCCAAAAAATTGAACCCTTTAAATACATCTTTTTCAATTAGAGTCAAACTTCCGCGAATTACTATTGATCTAATTGATCTAAATACGTTGCGATCCAATAACTTCGAGTCTAGAATCCCTTTATAAAAATATAAAAAAAGATATTGAATATTTGAATTGATGTTTAAGTGTTTGTTTGATTCGAAGCCGAGTTGGTTTAACTTGGTTATGGTTGAACTTAATCCAAAAAATTCAATAGTGTTAATATTAGACTTATAAAAAATAAGAGGTGATGTATTTTGAAAATATTTAACTGTAAAATACAATTCAAAACGCTCAATTTTAGGGAATAATGTAAAATTAAGATTTGTTTCATAAATTTTAAGATTAAAATAATAAAATTTTAAGCTTATTGGTACCATAGGATTCGTATCAATTTGATTCAATAATGTAAATCGAGCGAAACCTTTCATGTTTACAAAAACAAATACTAAATATCGAGTTTTTTTTATTAAAATATCGACTTTGTAAGCTAAGCGATTCGTCAAGGATTATTTTATGCTTTGGTTGGATTACAATTGTTTTTAAATTTACTTCATAAGCTTTATAACATGTTAAATTGATTTGTTGAAAATTGTTGAAATTAGAAATAGTCAATTGATAGACTGGATATATATAGTAAATACTAAGATATTTATCCATTGATTTACATTGTTTATCGTTATGTAAATGTTCAAATGAGTTTGCTGATCGAAAAAATAAAATTAGAAAAAATATTTTCATTATTGCGATTTAATTTTTTTGAAAATTGTTTTATTATTGTGTTTTAAAATTTTTGAATTTTTTTACTAAATCGTAAGTTTGAAGAACATAATTTGATAGAATTAGAAATTTAGTAGAACATCAATTAAAAAGCTAAAGTTACTATTGATGTAATGGTTTAAATGGGTTTTTAAGATCAACGATGCTATCATCGCCAAATTAAGCGAGTTGTAATCAATTTTATAGAATATGTAATTAGAGCCCTTATAGAATCTGTATCAAAAATAATACACATGAAGTCATTTGGGATAGTAACAAGCGAAAAGCCGAGAAAAACTCCTTCAAAGCCAAAAAAGTTGGGGCCCTTCGAAAAAATTTTTTTTTCTAGACCTCCCCTAAAAATTTGCCTTTCTTAGACTTTCATGGAGAACATAGTTATCAATTCGGATTTTTCAAATTCAGATAGCGTGGAAGTTTTGCATGGCGCGAACCTTAAATATGAAAATTTCAGAAAAAGCAAAAGTTGCAAATTAAAAATCAAACAAATAAGATAGGCTAAGGGGTTAATATATCCTCCTTGATTCTGAAAAGTGTATACAATTTTTAGCATTACCCATGCATGAAAAATGGAGGGAGAGATTTATTTAGCTTGGTCTTGATCATCTCTCATCAAATAATCTTGTTTGCCATTTATAAATTAAATTTCGACTAAAGTTATACGTTTGAATCAAGTCACCCTCAATCTCCTATCTTCAAGATTTTGCAAGTTCAATATTTCCAATCTTTCTTCATAGGACTTGTCTCTTATTGATTATACGAGTTTAGTTGCTCTTATCTGTACCCTTTGAAGACAGTGGCGTAGTCAGACACTTTTCGATAGTGTGGCGAAGTTCTGTGTAGTTGAATAGGGTATGGAACCCTCTTACTTTCATAAACATAACATTCATGTACATACGTTCCATAATTTCCCTACCCCATTACTCTCTTACTGAAAAGTTTTTAAGGTAATGTTTTATTGTCAAGCTGTTCTTATTAAGCTTCCATTGATTGTCCTAACTAGACTATAATTACAAATCTCTTTCAAGTATTCCTTAATAAGAATCGTTATCCATTCAAAACTTGTCTTTTGGTAATTGATTTTAGAGGTAAGCTGAGAGGACTATGGAGGTGTGTAAAATTAAGTTAATGAAATATCCTCTAGTATTAAATCAAGCCCTGGTTTGCCATTATTCTGGAAAATTTAACTTTGAGTCATCGGCTGGTTAATTACGTTAATAGTTTAGGGTTCCGGTATTTTGGGTTGTGAGTATTTTTTACATCAACATTACCAATCTGGTGTTTTTCTCTTTAAGAATGTTTAAGAAGAATTTGGAATTTCCGTCTATTTTTGAGAACCCATTGGTTGAGCCCCCCATCTGAAATTGTCTAGCTACGCCACTGGTTGGGCGGTACGCCTTTATTCCCTAGCAATGCTGTAATAAAATGAATACAAAAAGTGAACGCAAAATAATGTTAAGAAAAGGTTCGAGTGAAAAAACCAATTCTATAAACGAAAGCTTAGCAGTATTATTAAAAAGTTAAAAAATATTCTCTAAATTTTTCAGTTGACAAAAAATTGTGAGAATTCAAATTTTAATTGACTTTAATTTCTGCCGAAAATAAAAACAAACAATAAAAAACAAAAGAGAGGGAGAGAAGAGTAGTTAAAGAGGAGTGATTCATCGAATCGAAAGATTTTGAAATTAGTACCGTATTTCCTTGCTGATAACCAAATGAACCCAAGAGTCTATTCGCATCATTATTTTTTTTCGATCAAAGTGTCGATTTTGGAGGCACTTATCAGCAAGGAAATACGGTATTTAAATTTTAACTGAAATTTTTTAATGAATTTGAAAGGAGAGGTTTCAAATTATTTTGAATTCGCAAAATTTTTTACTGTGGCGCCGCCACAGCTTATTTTAAAATGGAGCTTCGCCACTGTTTGAAGAATCGAAATGTCTGTTGAAAATGAAGGACACCTCTTACTTACGGCATATTCAAGATGAGGTCTACAACGGTTTGATTATTTGGCTATCCAGATTCACAAACAAATTTTTAACGTGGCCCAAAACTCTGTTTGCTTTTGCAGCAGCAATTGTACATTGTTTATTCCATTAGAAATAAACGATTTGGGCTGTTCATTTGATACTCGTGTTTTAATTTGTTCCCACAAAGATGCACTTCGATAAATTCAATTAAGTCGATCGTAGTTTAGCCCACTTTCAATGTTACCTCGCCTTTTGTTCTTTTTTCTGATTGGTTAAAAAAGAAAATTAGCCAATCAAAATAAAGAACAAAAGCCGAGTTTCAGGTTTAGTTACATGTAACATTGAACGAGAATTTACGGTACATGGTAGTCTTGTTGAAGTAGTAGAGATCCGTCTGAATTACTCGTCAATGTACCCAACCGTTTAAGATCATCTGCATACGACAGTGAATCACTTTGAAACGTCTCGAGTAAATCATAGATGTAAATTACAAAAAGAATTGGTACTCCACTCGTAACTTGCTCCCACTCTAAAACGGTATCACCAAGTACTACACGCTGTTTACTGCCAAGAAGAAATGATTTGATCGATTCAAAGGCTTTAACTTGATCAATAATTTTTCGTGCGATACCAGGTCAAGGGCTTCGAGAAGTCCGTATAAATTAGATCAATATAGTTACTTTGGTCCAGTTCGTAAGATACCTTGTCAAGGAATAGATGAGAACCAAGTTGTCTCTCATCTATTAACCACCGATGTTAAGGACACGAGCCTATAGTTCTTAATTTCAACTTTAATAAAGGTTTTGTTTTTACAATTCAAAGCTTGAAATACTCATTAAGTTTTAAAAGTAAAGTTAAAAATAATTCACCTTAAATAAAATTACAATGACCTTTTGTTTTATTCTCTCACATTTTTTTTTTTAAATTAAAAAGATTTTGTAAACCAAAAAATTACAATCATTACAATCTGTAAATTGATATTTTGAAAATAAAACAAATTTTAGATTGATTATTTTCGATAATAACTAGATACCACCTACTTCATCAGCTTTATTTTCTAATTTATTTTTATTTTCCATTTCGAATATATCTAAAAAAATTTTAACTCATACCACTTAGGAGTACTTTTTTTAGGCTAAATTTTGATTTCTTATGATCCAATTTTCCATTAGGACTTGATTATTTTCATCTAATATTTCTTGTTCCCAAAGTTAGTTTCAAATCAAGACTCAATTGAATACGACTTTTATTTATTTTCACATTATAGATTTCATCCTTTTGACTAAAATATATTTTGAATCAACCTCAAGATAAACAATTTTTAAGATTAAAATTTTTTTTTAAACTTTTTTGATTGGTCTTCAATAGAATCAAAAAAGAAAAATCTGATTAATTTTGTTGTTGTAGATAAACATTTAATTAAAATCAAATTTGAAGGTTTCTTGAGATTTTTTATGAGGTCAGATTTATTTCAAAAAAAAATGATGTTTTTAAAATTTGTATTGTTGTTGTTGTTGTTTCTAGTTAATCGATTTTTTTTGTTAAATCAAGTTCTAGTTTATTTACAAGGTCTTTTCAAGAGTGATTGATAGTTTTTTTCTTATTTTTAAGCTTTTTTTAAAAGAATTCAAATTCGTGTTTGATGTTAAACTTTAAGCTCGAACAATATTTTGAGCGATAGGCCGAATTTGTCAATGTTGTGGTTTCTGTAGTGTTGGCAGTCGGCTAATGAACCAACTGGACTAACACAAGAACGGTAATTTTTTGAATAAAAAGTGCATATATGCAAATTGAAGATCTCTGGTTGTGTTTATAGAGTCATTCTTTTATGAGTACCGTATTTTGGAGCTAGCGACCAGTCGATTAAATTTGTGACTGACTAGTGGCTATGCACAGGGCAAGTCGATTTTATTTGTTTTATTTAAAAGCTGAAAAATAACCCTGTTTAGCAGTCACCCGTTCACGTTGTTCCCTAGCGTATTATCCCTGTGCTCCCTAAGGATTGACAATGAAGTCAAAATAATTAGATTAAACCTTTTCTGTCTTTTTGTTGTATGCTAGATATTTGCAAGGATCGATTCTTTTCTACCTTTTGTGTCCTTTTCTTATAGAAAATTCAGACTTTTTGATAAACGATCAAACCATTTTTCGGAAGGGGTCTGGGGCGGAGCCCCAGGTAGGGTTCAGGTAAGGATAAGGTTAGGGTAAGGCACCTGGTAAACGATAAAACCATTACTCGGAAGGGGTCTGTAAGGTTTTAGAGTAGAGTCTTCTATAAGAAAAGGACACAAAAGACAGAAAAGAATCTTTTACTAAATATTGATTTCATTGTCTATTGCTCACCAGGGTATCATTTTGAAGCGATTTGCGTTTAGTCCTGTTGGTTCATTAATCGACTACCAACACAAGGTTTCTGTCTAGATATTCAATTTATTCATATAAAAGCAATTTATTCAGATATGTAGACTTGACTTAATACCTATTCTTGGTAGATTGTATTTCCTAAAATTGTGTCCTAATTGCTGGTCTACCTTGAGATCCGATTCTACCTACGATTTTAGAACAAACGAAATATTTTTCTTTCAAGTGTGTCTTAATTGTTTTGGAAATTTATTTGTTTGTATTACTCAGAAATAAAATAAAGACATTTTCATGAAGGGTAAAAAAACCAAAATTTTAAACCTAGCATTACGCTTCCGAAACTTTTTTCTGAATACTGTCTGAAAGCTAAAAAAGCTCCATTGGATTGGTAAAAAAATTTCCCAAAAGGCGTTATTTTATTTGTCTTGAGTCAAATCACACCTAGTCCCAGGGAATACTTTTTGTTCATATTTTTTTATGCATCTACTTAAAATAGAGACGTTTTTCTATAAATCTCATGAGTTACTTTGTTTGTTTATTTATTTTTTTTCTCTAGAGGTCGAACAGAGTAATAAAAATGAAAAAACGGAAAAATGAAAACATTTTTACTATTTGACTAGAAATTCGTAATACATTGCAAAAACACGAACCACCACTTTTTCGTAAAAATTGGTGGACTAGCTTTGGAAGACCATCTTTTTGTGTTCTTTCATATAAAGAAAAGATCTAAAAAGACCAGGTTTGGTCCACCGGTTTGCAAAAACCGGTTTAAAATTTGAACCCGTTTTCAAAACCGGTTTAATAACCCGGTCTCCAAGACCTAAACTGATGAAATCAAATATAATCTTATTTGATACGAGTCTTTTTCAATTTTATTTGGATTAAATATTTTTTGGATAAAACACCGTTAACTTCTTCACACAATAAATCAATTTGATTGTAACTAACAAATGTTAAAATTATATATCTTTAGTTTAATCATTAAAAGTAGCCTACGCTGTTCCAGATGAATAGTATTTTTCTATTTCAACCAGTATGAGTTCGTAACACATAACACGGTCGGTATTTACGTTGTTGTTGTACCTCCGGACAAACTCATCAATATATGATTGGATAAAGGGTTTTCGGCACCCCCTAATGTCTTTAAACTTGTGTTTCGAGGCATTCCAGAGACTTTCGATCATATTAGTACAAGCCCCAGTCTCTGGGTCAAGAAAGTTATATGAATGATTAACCGTTTGGTGTTTAAATTAATAAATATTATGTTAAATTTTTTTATTCGTGATCAGTTTCAAAATTATGTGATCATTTGTGAATTTTTGTGATCATTTTTTTTTTTAAATCTTTCATGTATTTGATCATAAATTTTGTGAACTGAAGTTTGGTGATCACGAATGTTCACCAAACCAGTTACGAGGACATGATCACCAATTATGTGATCACAAGATCACAAAACAGGGTAGACCTGAAATATAAGGTTCTTTACTCAGAGATGTCCAAATTTATATCATTAATAGAAACTTCTCATCTTTTTTGGTCGATTCCCGAACTGTTTTCCTATCAGGAAGAACGTATCGGGGATTTAAAGTGCAGATAAACTTTTTATCGCCTGAAACCTAAAATGATTGGATATTTGAAACTATAAAGTCGAGAAAATTTCTTCATTACTTGACTTCTAGGATCGTAAATGTCGTGAGCATTAGCCAAGTGCATATCTAAAGTGCTAATACCAGTGTTAGCTGAGTAATCACATGAACATTCATTAACTTGACTTGACTTTCAAAAACCGGTTTATTCTTCAAATCTGTTTTTTTGATTGGGTTCGGTTTCCAACCGGTCGACCAACCCTACTAAACAAAACTGAAATTTTTAGAATACTGACGGACCATCGTTTTTCGCCAAAAAAAGTTCCGTCGGGTTCAGGGTCCACATTTTCTGATAAAACGTTTTTATGTTCTATCTAACTATTACTAAAGCTAATCTTAGTCATTCCGCAGTTATCTTTTAAAGTATTCAATTGTTCATAAAGATTTTTTATGACTTTTTATCGTTTTATGACAGTGGCATCTTGAGCTAAACGACTTTGGTCGGTTAGTTCCGCGATTTAAGTGAACATTTAACTAGTTTTTTGAATAATCTTTTCTAATAATTGCGATGACCGAGCAAGCCGTGACGAGCTTTATAAACAGATGTGATGCGTGTATTAGGCTTTCAAGTGCGGACTATTCAAAATTTCGTTGATGTTGAAAATTTAGATAAGTAATTAAATTTAATTGTGCATAACACTTCATTCAATCAGATAATTTTTTATTGTCGCATAAATTTTACCCTTCCCTGACTGTTCTGGTTTTGCTTTCTGTAATTGATTCAGGTTAAAGTCTCGTTACTCGCATTTAAAATTCGAAAAGGTTAAAAAAATACAAAAGTTAATCTAGAATTGTTATTCACTCTTAAAAAATAAAATCCAAATGAATGTTAAAAATTGAAAAAATAGAACTAACAACAACAAGAAAAAAAAGACATTTTTAAAACAATATTTTAATAATAATTATAATTTTGAATCATTTGCATTTTTTTTTTCTATAATTTTATTTCTCTCTATTTTTTATTTTTCAACAAAAAAATAAAAGTATATCTCTTTATAAAAAAAAAGCAATTTATTTTTTTTTCAAATCATTACAACAACAAAAGGTATTCATATTTATTTTAAATTAATAATAATTTCTCTTTTTGTTGTTGTTTCGTTATGTTGATTCATTAAAGACGGTAATGTTCAGTATGTCTGTGTCAATTAAAGTTTGTTTTTTTTTTGCATAATTTGATATATTACTGTAGTAGTATACCTTAATTTGAGGTTTGAGATATATTTTCTGTTTGGAAATAGGATATGCTTGTAGATTTTTTTTTTTAAATTTTAATTTAAAGTTTATTTTTTTGTAACTAAAAAGAACTGCCGTTATAAGTTATCTAAGTTGGTCGTAATTTACACATGCCGATTCAAGGGTTTCACAAAAATAAGACAATCACGATTCGGCTAAATTGCTAGCCCTGGTAGCTTAGTTCTGAGTGTTAAGAACAAAAAAAAACGTAAACTGGTCCTGTAATGTCGTCAAAAGGAGGTTAATGATAAACATAATTTTAAAAATTTTCTATGATGTTACTGAATTATTAGAAAAAAATGATTCATCTATTGTCATAAAATACTGAAATTTTCTAAATATGACTAAAATTGAGTGCTCTAGGATCACGTTTTTATTCAAACTTTTTAATGAGAAATGTAATCAAGTTTGAAGAAAAATATGATCTTTTCTTTTTTTGTTAGGATCAAGTTTTAAAATAAGTTTTTTTTTCCTCAATCATTTGATATCGTTTGAATGGAGAATATGATTAAAATATATTAATTAACTTTAAAAGTAAAAATATAATGTCGGTTTTAAGGGCATTTTTTTTCAATATATAAGTATGAAAACCATCTTTCGAGATATATAAGGGTCTCCTGATCAGAAGTATGATCCGGTAGGGTATAGGTTGACCAGAATTTTTGGATTTCAAGTACAAGTCTGGGTTGTTTCTGATCAACCCATACCCTACCCACCCAATACTCTTAAATTAATGGGTACATATGTCTGCTCCTGATACACTGACAAAGACGATTTTTTGAATAGTTCTTTTGAATCACGTGAATAATTCCTACAAGGAAAGATTACACATGGGGTTAAAATTACAGTCGAGTAGCACTTATATCACCCTATTTGTTAAGCCTTTTTTCACTGATAAAAATGAAATGTGACTTAACTGGAATCGATTTGCATTAAAAGTGACCCTTTTGTCTTAACTTCTTCAGTGATATAAGTGTATTAGTGACTTAAGTGGGTGGTGATATAAGTGGGACTTGACTGTATAAAAAAAAGTTATATGACAACTCTACTTAACACCTGATGGTCTAGTTATAGACGTGTGATTTCTGTATCAAGGATTCTTAGCATTTTTTTGACCAATTTTTATTAAAATTTTTGTACAAATTTTAATATTCATAATTTAATATTCAATTAGACAAATTCTCTAATTTTATGGTAATACGAAACAGTCGAATATTTTTTCAAGTCATTAATGTTAAATAAAGAAACATATTGCATTAAAAATTTAAACTGGTTCCGAAAAAAAAATCTAGAAATCGTTTCTTAACTATTTATTAACATAAGTTAAAATTTACTTGGAAACTCAGCTTAAAACTAAAAAAGACTTTGTTTTTTGTGCGGGTTTCTTTTTTATTGACGAGCTCTTTCAGCGGCTAGGAAGAAAATTATTCGTCTATTATAAGGTTACAAATGCCTTTTTGTAGACCTAAAAGTTAAAGATCTCTTTACAATTTATTTATTAGAAAATTTTATAAGCTACAGTACGGTACGGGTACGGCAAGCCATTAATTCGGTGGAAGAGCAGTAACATAAATTAAAATTTTACATATGGACTTTTAAAGTTAACAGATTGTCAAAGATTTAGGCGTCTTTTAAACTTCAAGATTGATGATTTCCCTTTTAAAAGGCTCTCTTACTTTTATCTAAAGATTTCCTTCATGAAAAACCAGCAGGCACCAATAAGTAAAATTCTATACTACAGTCTCGTAAATTAACTTTTCACATGATTATGAGAAGACTCTTCTGGAAAGCATGGTCATTTTCTTCTCATTGAAGGCATGACCAGCTTACCTAATACTAATGACCGAAGGAATTGCTCGCCAAAACATCAAACACATGATTTTAAAAGGCTTATTTCTATTTGTTCTTAGCTTGTTAAATTTATATTATCAAAGTCATAAACCTTAGTATTGGTAGCCGCTTTAGGGTGATTCTTACCGTAATCCCTCATTTTTTGTACCACTGGGAACATTTTTTTGGCATCTTTGTAGCTTATAAAAATTTTAGATGGATGGTTATTTTTCTCTCTAGGTTAAGAGACAACCTCGTCATGTTGTTACTTACAACATTTTTGACTCCTTGGTACAAAAAATGAGGGATTACGGTATTATCAATTAAATGACCCTCTAACTCATGGATTTCAATTTTTAAAGAGACCTAGCCCCCTAATGGATCCATTGTTATTTATTTCTAAAAATTTTCTTAAACTCATTTAGATTAATTCAAAATAAGAACAAAAAAAATCGATTTAAAATTCAACTTATTCGAACAATGTTTGTTAGAATTCTTTTAACTTAGACACAAAAATAACAAAAAAAGGTTAATTGAAAAATTTCTGCTTGAGTTATTTTTGCAAAAATTGAATTTTTATGTGGATAGCATGTTACCAAATGATTCAACTAATAATAATAAATTATGTAAAAAAAAATTAAACGATTCGGATTCAAATTCATTGTCATCGTTGTCGTCAAGTTCATCGTCAAATAATAATAACAAAATAATAAAATTACAAAAATCCTATTATAATAAAGACGCATGCGATTCGGTTAAATCATTGTTAACAATTGATGAAACTAAAGTAGACACACAAGAAACAACATCACAAACTAAAATCTATTGTACTATTAAAAAATCAAAAACAAATTTAGATCATTTAAAATCATTACAAAATACAATATTGAATAATAATTTAAATCAATCGTTCGATTCTGCTATTAAAACTAACACCAAGTACTAATTTAAATTTTTTTAAAACTTTTTTGTTGTTCTCTTCAATTCTAAAACTACACACATTTCTCTGACAGACTTTAACAAAAAAATTATAATTTTTTATTGTTGTCATTAGATACCATTTAGATTGTCTAATTAAGCCTTGAGTTTTATTATTTTTTCTCTAAAAACATAATTTTATGTGACTTGAAAAAAAAAACAAAAAAAAATTGCCTTATAAAAAAAGAAGCGGTTTAAACATCTATTTTTTTTAATTTTCAAATTCAAAGGCTTCATTTAGATTTTTTTGTAAGTAAGTATTTTGTTATTAAACATTCAAGGCATGTAAGACTTAAATTCCAATTACTTGGCATGGGCGTTTTAACCGAATTTATGCCAGGGGGAGGGGAAGTTAAAATTGTCAAAAAACATTTTTTATGCATCAAATAAAAATCCAGGGTGAACGGTCATCCCCTCTTCCCCAACGACTCACGACCCGGGCCCGTGTTTTAGGGGTAACCAAATCAATCTGGCTTGGAATCCGATTTTTGAGACCTATTTTTGTCATCAAACTTAAAGATTAGAAGCGTAGCCGTGCCGCAGATTAAAAATTTCGTGATCTAAATTCGAGGTCGACTCGACCTGTAGAAACCGATAATAATGTTCAGTTAAGTTTCATCAGACATATGTACCCATTAATTGTAAGGTATAGGGCGGATATGGCTTACCCAAAGATTTCGGATTTCGGGTATGAGTCTGGGACTAATACCTCACAATTAATGGGTACATATGTCTGGCTTTCAGGATATATATGGTTTTTAAGGCGTCTTGCCACTAAAGACTCCTAGGGTCTGAAAAAATTATTTTAAACTAACCCTAAAAATTTGTCTTTCCTTCGTTTTTGTATGTTTAGATTACGAATTTGAGGTCAAAAAACACTTTCTTAGATAGTGCGGACGTTTTGCATTTCCGAAACCTTACTTTTTGCACTTTGTCTCCGATTTGGAAATACCTAACAATTTTTTATATCCTAATTTAAAAAGGACCATACATCTGTCTTGATCTCGTTGAGAGCTTTTGATTGATACATAAAAAATGGGGGGGGGGATCGTGATTTATGAGGGTTCTTTAAGATCGAAAATTGAAAAAGTCAATTTTCTCACCCAAATAACTTGACTTAGGGTCTAAATAAGGGTACAGCTCTTCATTTACTCTAGTTATCATGAAAATATTTTTTGTCAAACCTAATTTCATTTAAAAGCTACACCCGAGGGTGTGTTTTTCAGAGGTCCACAAAATCCCAGAATAGACTGCAACGCTTGCTCAGTGGTAGGCTAAGTCAAGTCAATTATTTCAGATTTTCCATTAAAATAATTTAGCCCTTAGTTTAGTCTCCAGACAAAATTTTTGAATATCAATGATAAAGACAATCCCAAGTCCAAAGTTTTAGGGTTTACTCGTGACTAAAAAGTATGACCCAAAAATTTACGTTTTGAGAATAAAGAAGGTTCAAGATTAATCCAAGAGCTTCATGTTAACTCATCTTTTTTTTTTTTATTGGTTTTGTTTGGTTTTTGCACTGGGCACCTTTTTTTAATTCAAATGCACTTTAGCTTTGCACATGCTTAAACAAACAAGAAAAACAAGCAGACTTAGAAATCTGTTTAATCAAAAAAAAAAAACGAAAATTTTATTTTTAAAATTTGTTTGACCTATTTTCTTGTTTTTTTTTAAGACAATTGTCAAACTCAATCGAATCAAGTTCATCTTGTACAAAATTTTTAGATTTATTACTAACCGATCCACAAGTAATAACACCATCGACAACATCTTCATCATCACGTGGATCATCACCACTATCATCATCAACATCATCAATCAATTTTAAAACATTACCAAACAAAAAAAAATTAATCAAAAATCTTAGCATTAAATCAAACAATTCAACGTTACAATTGGGCGTAAAATTTTTGAATAAAGTCCTATCGAAAAATTCGTCCTCATCAATTGATGAGACCAAAATGAACAAAATACCAAATACAGATCTTTTTTTGCCGAGTAAAAAATTACGTAAATTTCTTCCGTTTAATCAAGGTCTCAAAAATCATGGTAACACTTGTTTTATGAATTGTGTTTTCCAATCCTTATTTCATTCGTCACCTCTTATACATTATTTTCTATCACGTGAATTCGAAAAAAATACTCGACTTATACTCGAACAAGTCGGCAATGTTAACCCGTTGAACAAGGATTTAACACCGTTTATTCTTTCTAAACATGTACAAAGACTTTTGGTATCGTTATGGCAAAATAATTATGAATCTTCATATTCGTCTGAACTTAAACAACTCATTGGTTACTTGAATCCAACATTTGCTGGTATTAATCAAAACGATTCTCATGAATTTTGTGTTTGGATGCTCGATCGTCTTAGTCAAGAACTCACGTATAAGTTTACAAGTCCTCGTGGTGACTTGGTATCAACTTCATTTATTGAAGATTTGTTCAAAATTGAATTCAAATCAACAGTTACATGCTCGAAATGTAATTATAAAAGTAGTAAATTAGAAACTGATATGATGTTATCGTTACCACTGCCACAAATAGAGGATTTAAATCGAAAATCATTAAAAAATCAATTGCAAAGACGTTCACTTTATTGTCATTTAATACTTAATAATGAGACAAATGTTAAAAAAATGATTCCAATAAGCCCCGAAACGAAATCAAAGTTTTATGTCGATGTAGATGATCGTTGTTACAAGATTCCATTTTTAATTAAATTGGGAGTTAATCTAATGTTGTGTAAAAGTGATGGTTCATTTACGAATCTAAGTGATTCAAAAGTTAATCCCACATTTGAAGACTTGAGAGGGTTTTTGGCACAAAATTTTCCGTATTTACGAACTAAAAATTTAGTGTTCATTCACATGAATAAAGTTACCAAAGTTATACGCGATTCAGAACAAATAAAAGATGTTTTTTATCCGAATTTGGCATCGAATGTTTTATCATCATCACCATTGCATATATTCGAATTGAATGAAGATAATGTACAAAAACAAGGTGTTCAAAGTGGACCTTGGATTAATTTGGTTTCGTTCAATGTTTACGATGATGTTAATTCGTCTTTGAGAAATAATGTTTGTTATGGTCTACCGTTTTTAGTTCAAATAAATCGAGATTGTACATACTCAGAATTGTGTAAACAAATTTTAGACTCACAATCGAAAATTTTTAGGGATAGAACTATGATCAAATACAGAGTAAGTTAATCAAATTTTCGATTCTTATCTTACTCTTTCACTCTAAAAAAACATCTCAGACCTTATCTTAGGTACTTTAGGTAGTCTGTTATAAGTTACAAAATGATTATGAAAAAAATTATTTCCTACGGTTTTCTGGTTGTCGTAGATCACATTTTAAACGTAAAGGACGACCCACTACAGTCCTGGGGGACTCTCTTAACTCAGAACCTTGACATTAAAAGACTTTGGAGATATGAATATAGGGATATACTCTTTACTTTCATTTTGATGTTTGAACCGATAAATCTTAAGATTGACTTTTAGTTCATAAAGGTCGGTAAATGACTTATGAATTATGCAATTATCAGAGATAAGGCGTTATTTTTCATAAGACTTAGACTCGAGTTCGAGTCTTTAAAGCTGGAAGGACTCGGACTCTAGTCTGAGTCTTTTGAAAATTTTCAGAGACTCATGAGTCCGAGAATTTTGCTAAGACCGTGAATAAGGCTGCACTCGTTACTTTAATTTTGATGTTTGAACCGGTAAATCTAATGATTTTGTCTTCTTTACTTGGACTTTAAGTATCAATTATGCTCCTATTTGATAAATTTACTGCTTTTCCATTCTTTACTTTCCAACTTACCATAAAGTAAAGTAAAGTGTGCATCCCTAACCGTGAAATAGGACAGTACGACTAATGAAAAAAACCGTACCGTACCAAAACTTTGACAGACCCATGAGGTGTATTAAATTAAGTTAATGAAATATCCTCTAGTATTAAAATATTCATTTTAATGAGTTCTATTCACTTAAATTTTTTTCGTAAATATACTCCTTAAAATGAATCCACACGAATAACTCAAAGTTTTGTCATAAAGCGGTGGAGACATTAAACTCTTTCTTTACTCGAGTCTGAGTCGCTAAATTTTAAGAGACTCAACTTCGATTTTAGAGCAAGATAAAGACTTAGACTTGAGTCGGACTCGAGTCCATAAAGACCCCTTTTCCTTGACTCCCCCAGCCTGAGTGAAAAAACTGAAATTATTATCGAGGAGAAAAATCTAAATCTAACATCTAGTAGAACAATCCTAGACTTAATCAGCTGCATAAGCTGATTAGAATTCTTAGCCGGGTAGGCCGTAACAGAATTTTTTTATACTAGCTACGTTTGCATCTTTCGACGCCTTTGTTTTAAATCAAAGTCCCGATGCGATGATTTTCAAAGTTGTTCTAGTATCAGGCCATCTAGAGAATACAATTTTTTGACTTGATTCGAACTCGTGCCACTTGCTGCCAAAGCTGTTGTTTTAGCTCCTCGGCTATGGCCTCTCTAAATCGAAAAGTAGAACAGTTAATTTTTTTAACCTCTGGGATACCTACTAAACGTCTTCAAAGGCGCAAAAAATAAAAATTTTTGACCAATTTTCGACTTAAAAAACTAACACTTCTATTTTGTAAAGGACTTGGCAGATAAACTATTTTCAATTTCATTAATAACTGGTGACTCGAAAGAAACAATTCGTATTAATCCAACAGATGAACTTCCATTATACACTGAATACATAGATAAAGTATTAAATGATCTTAATAAAAATTCAGGTCAAATTGAATACATACGTTTACTTGTAAAATGGCGTTCGTTTGATGAAATTTCGAATATACTCAAAGAGATCGATTACAATCGTGTTGATTACATACACCGAACAGCCTATAAATTATTCGATATGGACGAATCAGATGCTTTATCTCAACACAACGATTATGACGATTCTCCTAAATATTCCACTAATAAACTTATTACTTTAAACGATTGTTTCGATATGTTTACACAATGTGAAGAATTGTCCGATGATAATTCATGGACATGTACAAAATGTAAAAAACAAACAAACGCGTACAAAAAATTAAATATTAGTTCGGTACCGAGTATTTTAATAATACATTTGAAACGTTTTTTTTATGAATCTAAAACAAGTAATTTTAAATTGACAACGCCTGTTTGGTTTCCCGTATCTAATTTGGATATGAGTAATTATGTTAAAGTGTCAGATGATTTAAATAATGACGATGAGGAGAATTTAAACGATTCGTATTCGTCTGATAAATCGTCATCGAATGATTCAAATAATAATTCACAGTATATTTATGATTTGTTTGCTGTTTGTAATCATAAGGGTCAAAATATGGCCAATGGACACTATACAGGTAAGAATTTATACCTTTATCAAATTTCATTGTGAGACTACCGTTCCTTACATCTATAGGAAATCATTTTTCCCACTTTTAACGTCAACTAGTCGCCCTCCCATTTTCTTATCCGGGCTTGGGACCGGCCATGGCATGGTTACGACTATGCTACTGCCATCCACCTCAATGACTGTGGGACGTTCATCATAAACAACGTCACTCGTCCGAGCCGAAGCTGCGAACTCGACAACTATCTAGACTTAGATTGGAACCACAAACCAAGCGTATTTTCCATTGAAGGAGAATACTTAACTTTGTCACTAAGGCTACACCTATAACTAAATGGGTCTGCTGTAAAACAAGTTCTTGCGCCTGTTCCCAGGTTACTATACGTAGTGATGGTCAAAGCCAGCAGCACCTCAATACGACAAGATTCGAACGCGATCCTTAGACCCACGTACCCGTAATACAGCACATTTATAATTGTGTTAGAATGACAGCAACATCGCCGCCCTCCCATTTTCACATCCAGGCTTGGGACTGGCCAAGGCATGGTTACGGCAATACTACAAAACTTTTGAATTCTTCTTCTATTAGAGACTTTCTTCTAACGAACTTTTTGAACTAACATTGTTTTTTTTAAGCTTTTTGTAAAAATCCAGTCGACACTAAATGGTACTGTTTTGACGATTCAAATTGTATCCCATTATCCGAAACAAGCCCGTCTCAGTATTCAAACATGTACAACAGTATATATAATAACGGTAGCGTTAACGTATGCACCGAAAACGCTTACATTTTGTTCTATAAACGTCGTAATTGTATGCACAATGAGAAATGGTGGATCAATTATATCGATAGAACTTTACGAGACTATAACGAATTTGATTACTTTTATCGTCATTATGATACCATAGAATCTAAACAAAACGAACAACAAAATCGTGAACAAAAAAAATTTCTTAAAACTCAATTTCAGTCTAAAGTTGTACCTTCTCATAAATTTACAAAGACTCGACAAGAAAACTATGATGTATACTCAAAGTCACCGTTATCTGGATACACTTATGAGATACCGATTAACCATTACGATGAGTTCAATCGACCTAAGAGACTGTCGGAGAAGCACAAAAATCTTTGTTCATCTTTAAACTCTTCGCCGAATAAACTCAATCATTCAAATTCACCATCAACAGCATCGTCATCGTCAAAAGATTATTTGAACAATACCCTATCGAATACCACCACGGGTTCATCTAACTTTATGGTCAATTTTAACGATACAAATAATCTAACTAATCGATTTGGCAAAAATTTGAATATTTCGGACGAGTTGTTAAACTATCCGGCTGATAATGAGTACATTTATGAGACAAATTATGCAAGTAGTTACAATAATCCGAGTCAAAAAATAGGTAATGGTTCGAATAATGTTTTGAGTAAAGTATACTATCCGAATAGTTATGCCTACTCGGATCAAAGTGCTTACAATACCCAACCGGGTCATTATATTTCGTCAGTTCAACGTCAAGTAACAAGTCCAAACACGACAGCGAGTCGATACGTTAACCCTAAAAGTATAGAAACACACATTTAACCTTTTTTTCTTTTAAATTGTAAAAAAAAACACAAAATTATTTTAAACCGAGTGAATTTTAAGTTTGTAAATATAAACGGCTTTTCTTTTTTTTTATTTGAATAACTGATGCTAGAGCTAAACTAGTAAAATAAATTAAAAAAAAACTTCTTTTTTAATATTTTATAAATAAAAACCATTTATTTAACATTTTGTCTTTTTTTTTGTTCTTTAAAAAAAGCATTTTCAATTAAAATATTTTCAAAGTTCAGCATTTTTTTCTTCTATTTTTTTAAAATAAATTTTTGACTAATTTTTAAGCTTTTTTTTGGGTTAATTTTTTACATCATACGAGCATGGGGTAACATTTAAAAAATTCTGACACACCAGGCCAGGGGGGTGGTGGTAGGCTTGAGAAAATTTTTTTTTATTTTAAGATAAAGTCTCTCACAGAAAACTCTTGTATAAGCTCAAGTTTTATGGTTTTGGTGATGGTCTGATCAACTGGATTAGAGCGTTTTTATCAAACCGTTCGCAAAGAGTAGTTTTAGGAGATGTTGGGTTGAAGTTAGTAGTGGAGTTCCGCAAGGTTCAGTATTTGGTCCTCTGCTCTTTGTTATTTATATTAACGATATGTTAGAGCTTGTCCAAAACAATTGTGAAGCGTATGTCGATGATACAAAGATCTTATCGATAATCAAAAACTTCAACTCGATTCTTATGTTACAGTCAGACATAGATAGAGTTTGCAAGTGGTCAAAGGACTGGTCAACTCAGCTTAATGTAGAAAAATGTAAAGTTGTTCATATTGGTTTCTAACAATACGGAGTTTGATTATTCAATTGAATTTAAACCATTAAGTAAGAGTGTGAAAGAGATCTGGGAATTTATATACAAAAAGATCTAAAATGGGACACACAAGTAAGAAATGCTACGGATAAGGCAAACCGGATGTTGGGTATAATTAGGAAAGCTTTTAAGTATCCTTGTAGTGCAGGGCCGGCGCCAGGAATATTTCGTCTTTGTGGCGAAGGGTCCCGATCTCTTAAAAAAAATCATATGAGAAAACGATTAAATTATCAATTAATAAGCGAATTTTATGTTCAAAAAGGAGGGGTTTTTGAAAAAACATTTTTTTGTTATCGAACTTTATGTTGAACTGTTGAACAAAAAAGACTTTTTTTTTAAAAAAAAAAATTTTGCTCTCCCTTCGACTTAAAAAAATAAAAATTAATTTAATTTTTACCGTCGTCTTTGTGGCGGCCGCCACATCTCGCCACACCGTAGCGCCGGGCCTGTTGTAGTGAGACTATCAAGTTATTATATTGTTCAATGGTTAGACCGCATTTAGAGTACGCTGTTAGCCCATATTTGGAAAAAGACAACTAAGCAACTAAGCTGATACCAGAACTACGTGATGTGGATTATAAACAGCGTCTGACTAGTTTACAGCTAACTGATCTCAGCAAAAGAAGATTAAGGGGTGATCTTATTCAAATGTACAAAGTGGTTAATAGATACGAGCATATTGAATTTAACAAAGGGATTAATTACAGTCTAAACACAAGATTCGCCGGGAGAAGATATGAACTGAGAAGAAATAGTCATTGTTTAACACGTGAACAAGTAAAAAATTGTCTTCCTAGAGTTAACTTTTTTAGAGTTGTGAATGGGTTGAACAAACTTCCAGAAGATGTTGTAAGCGCAAAGAACCTGAATTGTTTCAAAGCGAAGCTTGATGTTTGGATGTCGAAACAAAAAGAAGCGACTGCTACAGCTCTTTAGAGTTATGCTTGGATAACCTCCAAGTTACTACTACTATTTTGAAAGATTTTGAAATTTTTCTTTAAAAACTGAAAAACAAAGTTGACAAAAATGAAACTCACATGATTTATTTTTCTAATACAAATTCAGACTGAGAGAGTAAAATCCCTGTAATTGAAACTCAATTATCAAACATTAAGATTAATGTAATATCAAAGTAATATTAATGCATTATAGTTGTTTGTTGGTTAAGTTCCAATTACAGAGTTTCAAAAATCTTTACGAAAAAATTGAATCGAGAGCAACAACAAAAATCAATCTTATTCGTAGAATAAAAGGTCTCAAACTCAAAAATTCGTTATCCTTATGTAGAATCGTATTCAAAAACTTTATCCGTTCGATCTTCGACTAGGCTTTTATCCATCTCTCTTGCTCAACGCAAAGAATATCGCACGACTTACAATAGCTACAATACAAAGTTCTCAGACACATCTAGAAACTTACTCAACAAATTCTTCATTAAAAAAACGTCATAGAAATAACTAAGAATGGATCTGGAAGAATTCAATCAAATTAATGTACACTTGAACCAAAAGTTCACTCCGCTATATCAAGACTTCCAACTTTTTATTATGCCTAATGACTAATCTTCATTTTACTCGTAGTTATTAATTTTTTAAATGTTTTTTAAGCTTTTACTCGATTGTCATTTACTCTCTTTTTTTTTATTCTCAACTTTTTTAAACGCTAGGCTAAAAAGAAGGACTTAGTTCCATTCTGAGTTGCCTGAGGTATACCTCAAATTATTTAATAAATAAATTAATAAATAAGATCCAATTACAGTAGTTTTAGCGTAAATTGAAATTGACTGGGGAAGCGGTCATAAATATTAGATTACCTCCTATAATTGAAGTAGTAGGAGTAGTAGTAAAAAATAACTGCGACCCGGCTTATATAGTCGATTTAAGCCGTGAGACTGTGGCAGTTCTTTGCATTAGTACCATTTGACCGTTCATTTGTTCTAAGCTAGTCATCAAGTTTCGCTTTGAATGAATTTAATGAAGTTGTGTCCACAACATTTTTCGGTTAACTGTTCCAATCATTGACTTCTTTGTTTGTAATGTAGCTGTATCGTATCGGGTATTTTTTGATAAACTCTCTTGAAACTACTTTGGAGTGACCGCTTAAATTATAATTATTCTTTGCTGAACTATACCTGATCCCATTCATTAAGTTGACAGCTTCTAACCTATTAACGTCCTTGTAACGGGTGATCAAAAATGCTTGGCCGGATATTCAATTGATTAAAAGTATATGATCCAATCGTCCGATTCCTTTGAAATTTCATACACATATATCTTGTCCTGTGTAGTTTCTAAAATAATGGTTTTTGTTTCATTTGATCTCTTCTAGGTAGGCTAGGCGACCTTGAAGTGAACTCACCCGAAACCGACCCTTGTCCTCAGAGTCAACTTAAATTTTTCTCCTCATATTATATACCATTTTGTAGTAAATTAAATGAGAATTAAAATGATATATAGAACGTTATATAATGATTTTTAGTTCCAGAGAAATCGTCAAAAAACCTTTAAATGCTACTTAATTTTTGAAACGTGAAAAACAGTGGTTTTATCGGTTTTTATTCGATTTTGACTGAACCGGAAAAGCTATCTTGACAAAATTTTATACAGTTATAGTTCAAAGTCAAATACATCTGGAGATGGTAAGATAACCATTGAGTGTGATGTTTATCAGTCCGATCGGCTCCCTAAAGCCTAAAACTGACATGCTAATCTTTGAACCTTCTTAATTATGAGATAAACACAAACACGAGAAACATTATTCACCATAATTTAAAGCAAAAAAAATCAGCTTTTAAATGTGCTATAACATTATTGTCTGGCATCTTTTTTTGCGACTTTAATTGTCCTTTTTATGTCTTAATACTTTCAAATGAATTTTTTTGTTCTTACGTTTACTGAAATTTAAATTTATAAACTTTAAAAACAAAAATTTACTCCTTTAAAAAATTTTTTAATTAAAAATGGTATATAATATGAGGAGAAAAATTTAAGTTGACTCTGAGGACAAGGGTCGGTTTCGGGTGAGTTCACTTCAAGGTCGCCTAGCCTACCTAGAAGAGATCAAATGAAACAAAAACCATTATTTTAGAAACTACACAGGACAAGATATATGTGTATGAAATTTCAAAGGAATCGGACGATTGGATCATATACTTTTAATCAATTGAATATCCGGCCAAGCATTTTTGATCAGCCGTTAAGATTGAACCAAATCGCCCCTTCTTCTTCTTGTATCAAGATAATCAGATTTTTCCAATTGCTTTTTTTCACCCTCATAATAAGGACCCCAGACGCTAATACGGTATTCTATTAGCGGTCTCACTAATGACGTGTAAAGGAGCTTAACCAAATTTACATCTAAGTACTCAAAATTCTTCCATATCATACCCAGTATCTTGTTTGCTCCGCCTGAAGAGTAGTCAACTTTTGCTTCCCATTTAAGGTCACTCTGAAAATACACACCAAGATCCCTTTCCAAACTAGTTGTATTTAAAGGCTCCGTACCGTATTTATTGAAGATTGTGTATTTATATTGTTGAGTCTTCTGCCCGATTTGCATAACTTTGCATTTTTCTATGCTTAATTCAGTAGCCCATGTAATTGACAAGGTGTCCAAATCTCTTTGTAAGTCTAGCTTATCATTAAAATTGTTAACTGTTACTATAATGTTCTTAATGATTTATAATTATGTTTCAATTTTTAAGGAATTTCATAATGTCTAAATATTATAATGTAATAAATGGTAAAAAAATGTAAAAATTAAGACTCGTTCTTATTCCGAACGGCAAGATGAAACGAAAAGTTTAAAATATTTTTATTGTTGATTCCGAATTTAACTCAGTTTAATCGAACTTGAGCAGTAACATGAATAAAAAGACTTTTAATACAATAATTAGAGATTTGTTAGCTACCGTAAACTCGCTTTTTATCTTGCGGGGTTAAAAAATGAAAATTAAGTTCTATTGCAATCATTTTACATGTGTTTTGAACATTTTTCGAAAAAATTTTTAGGGGCGGACTAAAACTGAATTTTCTCTTGTTATGTCTCATTAAATAACTGGTGCGAAGCTTTCACTTGAATTAAAAATGAGTTGATTGAGTTAAAAAATAATTCAATAAAAAAATTTTTAAACTCCAAATTTTTTTTTTTAAACAATAGTTTTCATTGTTTAAGAATATTGAATTATTTTCTTGTAATATTTATTTTGTAAGTTGGTTTCATGTTAGAAAACTTTAGCTTGAATCAAATATTTTTTTAGTTGCCTGAACTTTTTAGATAACACAAGACTGTCGAAGTTTTGGTATGGTATGTATTTACGGTATGTATTATCAGGGTCAATTTAAAAACTTAATTCAATCGATTTTTAGTTATTAACCGAAAGCGGTTGAAACTTATTCGATCAATCGGTCACCTATTCGACTTAAAGTACTTGCAATATTATTGATAATAATAATAATAATAAAAGCCCTTTTTTAGGAATTTCGACTTGTCGTTCGTTTTCTGGAGTTTTCCTCTTATTTGATGTGGACAGTGTTTCAGTAGTCGTTTCTCTTAAGATAAATTCGGTACGTTGAGTGAGTCACTCGTCATTAAATCATCTTCATTTAACTCTCCTGTTCTGTTGTTATAGCTTGTACCATTGTTGCTCCATCTTCATCATAAATAGCAAAAAAAGGTTTGTCAATCTAGGTGGTATCCTGTTTTGCGGAATTTCGAGAGAAAGAATTTCGGAAAATAATTATGGAAATTCCGTTTTCCGCTATTTAGGGATAGCCTTTTTATCGTTTTTTACGAAAAAGTTAAGTACTCACACAGAAATCTCCTAATTTTGCCTAAAAGACTCCATTTTCCATAGCATTCATACCATGTCTTCAAATATATTATCGCTTTTTCCAATCGTGAGTTATTATACTATGGTTTCTGGCTTATAAAGCTGTAGGGTAGGATTAAATATATTCGATCCAATATAAAAAAAAATACAAAAAAAAATGTTTTCCCAGTTTTTTAACGGGTCATAGAAAACAATTATATATCAAAAATGTCTGAATATCAACTAAGTGATATTCGGGCATGAGCGTATTGTTTAAGCTTTAAATTAAAAATTCGTCGAAAATTTCATAATTTCTGCAATAAATTCAAATGTTGTGAAATTAAAAAAAAAAAGCAACATAAATTACTTTTTTTTTGCCATGTTGTCACGACTAAATCAAAAAAATGTTTGAAAAAATTCTCAAATTTTGGTTTGGAGACGATTTGGACTCTCTCAAACTCGATTCTTATAAACACAAACCCGAACTTTGGTTCAAACTTAACTATGAAACAGACCAGTTAATAATATCGGAATTTGCAAATGTATTATCCCAAGCCGAAAATGGTCTACTCGATGATTGGTTAGCAAAAACACGTGGTAAACTAGCTTTAATCGTTTTATTCGATCAATTCTCTCGAAATATTTACAGAGGCACACGTGACATGTTCAAAAATGATGATAAATGTGTCAAAATTGCGAATGGATTGATAGAAAACAAAGAGGAAATCGACTCTTTATCACTGGTCGAGAAGTTTTTTGTCTATTTACCCCTCTTACATTCAGAAGATTTAGAAACGGTGAAAAGATCTCTTGAACTTATTCAAAAACTTTCCGAACAATGTCCTAGAGAACAAAAGACCCAGTTTCTGAAATATTTTATTTCATCAAAAGTTCATGTAGACTTACTCGAAAAGTTTGGCCGATATCCTCACAGAAATTCTCTCCTTAATCGCACGACAACTGAAGAAGAGTCTCAATTTTTGCAATCTGCGACTCATACTTTTGTACGTTCAGTCAAAAAAATCGAGCCAAAAACACCAAAACAAAAGACCTCTGTACCACCACAAATCAAAAATTTACCTTTGCAAAAAATTTTATTTCTTCATGGATTTCGTCAAAATTCGAACAAGATCAAAAAAAGACTTTCTAAATTAGTCCACACCCTTAAACAAACATGTAATGTTAACATTACATTTTTGAATGGAACCCACCCGTATCGACCTGTCGGAGAAATAGCTGATCAAATGGAATCGACTTTGGGTGATGATATTCTCAATCCGATCGAATCACAACGAGTTTGGTTCATTTCAGACGATCAAAATCAAACATACGAAGGTTTAGAAGAGTCACTTAAACATATTGAAATTCATAGAAGGCTCAATGGTCCGTATGATGGTATTATGGGTTTCGGTCAAGGTGCTGTTTTAGCTTCGATTTATACCAAGCTTAATCCTAAGGTATTTAATTATTTAATTAATATAAGCGCTTTTGAGCCTCGGTGTTCTGAGTACAAAGACTTATTTTCACCCGATAGACTTTTTGATTTTCCGTCGTTACACGTGTACGGCAAAAATGATGAGTTGATTACAAAAAATCGTTCAGAAGAACTTGCAAGATGTTTCAGAGACCCTGTACTAGCTGAACATTCAGCTGGACACTTTGCTCCACTTGCTTGGCCACTTGAAAAAATTGTAGAGTTTATAACAAGTCAAAGTAAGAATTTAAAACCGACCGAGTTCGATCGGAATGATGACCTAGAGGTTAAAATTAAAAAGTTAAGTGAGGTGCTTCTCAGATTCAAGTTAGAAAATCTAAACTTGGAACCTTTGTTTTCAACAAAATGGGGGGCGAATTTTTTAAACACTCCCGCTTTCAATGTTTTAGACTTTAACGAGGACAGTTTCAAAACCGAAGATTTACAAGATCGATTAATTGCGGTCTATCTGACTTTCTTAAAGACCAAAGCGCTAGAGAGCAAATTAGAAGAGACCCCAAAGACTCGGCTTATACTAAAAATATTCTTGGATATACTTTGACAAACTAATTAAATTGAAAAAATTTGAAAAAAAATTGAAAAAATTAAATTTGAGTTGGAGTCTCACTTTTCAACGGTAATTATCGTCGATCACACAGAAGCTGTAGTATTGAAACTTTACAATATTATAGTGTGTGAAATTACCTCTCGATCGAATCCAAAATTTTTCCGACCGAGTTGTTTCAAGATCCAGATTCGATCTTTCAATTTCAAAGTACAATTCGTTCAGCGTTTATTTGAACATTTTATGTTCATAATTTAATAGTAAATATTGCATAATTTTTGTCTTTATTTTTTACTTTTTTATTTATTTTTGTTGTTAATTTTTATTTTTATTTTTTTTTGCTTTTTGTGTAAATATTTAATTTAAATTTGTTATTAAATCCTTGTTTAATTTTTCCGTTTTTGAGTCATGGTAAAACCTAAAAAATTAAGTTTAACTTGTCCTAAATGCTCCAAGACTTATGTCTATCAGTCTTGGTACCAAAAGCATTTAATACAATGCAGAGGGTTAGGCCTAAAAAAAAAAAGTTCTAAATTGGATAATAAGCTCTCTAAGGTAGATCCCAAGTCCATTATTCCAACACCATATACTGCAGATCTTTTACCTCAGGTTTTTCATTTCGAAGATGACTTTTTTAGCAAAAGGACTTATGTTCCAACTTTCACAAACTATCTTGAGCGTCTTAGACTGTTTGGAGAAAGAAACATTGGTAGTTTACGTACTCTTCATCTCAACGTAAACTCTCTGTTTATGAAAAAAAATGAGGTCCTTGAGGTTCTGTCTTTAGGTGTCTTTGACCTAATCTCTTTAAACGAGACAAAATTGGATAATTCCATCCCGGATTCATTTATTTATCATGCGAACTACTCGATCATCCGCAGAGACAGGTTCAGAGATGGAGGGGGAATTATGGTTTTGGTAAAAAAAAATTTGAAAGTTTTGAAAACTCAAATTTCAAAAGACTTTGAAGGGATTTCAGTGGAAATTTCCGCTAAAGGGGCGTTACTAAACATACTTTTTACCTATAAACCACCCTCTTTAAACAATAAGGATTATCTAGACTTCCTTGAAAACTTTGTTCTCTCAGTAAATACAAACGATAGGTTTTTAATTATAGGTGATCTCAACATGGATCCTGTTATAGGCGATCCTCGTTTTACATCTTTTATGGAAAATTTTAACCTTAAAACTGTAACTAAGGAACCAACTCGCATAGGTGTAAAGTTATACAAATCTGGTGAGACTGCTGTAAAGTTAAGTCAAATTGACCATATAATCCACCAAGATAACCAAAGTCCAAGATCCGAAGTCATAGGCTGTCCGTTCAGTGACCATAAGTTTTTGGTAGCTTCTTTCGATCTGCACGTAGATCGCAAAGCTGATGAAGTAAGATACAACAGAAGCTACTCCGAAAAAAATCTAGAAAAAGTAAAAAATTTTCTATCAAGAGTGGATTTTTCAATTATTGAACGCTTTCCTAATATTGATGACAAATGGGGTTTCGTAAAAGATAAGGTTCATGAGGCCATTGATCTATACTGTCCTCTTAAGACTTTTAAAAACAAGCCTCAAAATCAGTGTCCATGGTTTGATGAGGAGCTGAGAGTCTCCAAGAACTATAGAGATTACTGTCACAGCCTCTACTCTGATAGTAAAAGTGTTCAAGACCACTTGGAGTATAAAGAAGCTAGAAAAGAGTTTAAGAATTTAAATAAACTGAAAATCAAAGAATATTTTCAGACACAGACGACCAAAGATTTCAAGAATTCTAAAAAATTCTGGCAATTCTACAAGTCGTCTGTGAAACTAAGAAGCGATAAATCTGACGATTACCCTGAAATAATTCAGAATGGTGACGTTCAGGCTTCTACGACTGCTGATCAAGCTGAGATGTTCAATAATTTTTTTACGAATATTGAATCATCTTCGTTTTCTACTGAAAACGAGTCAGCAAAGTTTATATTCGATAAGTTCAAGGAACTTAAAAAATCGAATACTTTTAAAACTCCTGGCTTTTCGTTTAGCACATTCAATATTCGTGATATTGAAGAGACGTTGAATGATCTGTCCAGTTCTAGCTCGCCTGGACACGTGGGGATTCACACAAAAGTACTTAAGGCTATGCCCGAAATTTTTTGTCCAATTCTCCAACAGCTGTTCAACTGTTGTTTGGAATTAAGAAAAATTCCAGAAGATTGGAAAATAGCCGTTGTGACCCCACTATATAAAAACAAAGGTGAAAAGACTGATATGAATAACTACCGGGCAATATCTGTTCTTTCCCCTATTGCTAAAATGTTCGAAAAACTTTTAGCAAAGCAAATTAGTTTTTATTTTGAGAACAACAATATTTTCTTTAGAGGCCAGCATGGTTTCAGGTCTGGTTACTCATGTCAAACAGCTCTTCATGAGTTTATCTCATTCTTAAATAAAGCTATAGATCTAAAGCTTATTTCCCTATCCCTGTTTATTGATTTTAGGAAAGCGTTTGATCTAATTGATCCCTTACTTCTCTTATTAAAGCTTTTTCACTATGGTTTTGATAATAATTCACTGGGTCTTATTACAAACTTTTTTGATGACAGATCTCAATTGGTCAAAATGAAAAATTCCTCCTCTATTTTAGCGAAACTAAAGCTGGGAGTTCCTCAAGGCTCTGTTCTTGGTCCACTCCTATTTTTAATTTTTATCAATGATCTTCCATTTTGCATCCTCAAAGCCTTTATTGAGCTTTTTGCTGATGACACAACTCTCACTAGATCTGGAGAAAGGTTAGACGAAGTTCTCAAAGAATTTGAGTGTGTTATTGAAGAATTGACTTTATGGTGTAACTTCAACAAAGTAGATATAAACTGGAGTAAGACTTTTTTCATGGTTTTTACAAAAAAAAAGATTGAAATTCCTGATTTTTTTATAATAAGAGGCTTAAAAATTAGTGTTGTTAAAGAATTTAAATTATTAGGTTTTACTATAGATTCAAAACTAAATTTTATGAAGCTAGTTTCTGAAACATGTCTAGCTGTAAATCGTAAGCTCTTTTCGATAAAGAGACTTTTCTATCTATGTACTTCTGTAAAAATTCAATTTTTTAAAACTTTTATTTTACCCTATTTTGATTATGTGTTCACGTTAATTTGCTATTTTTCGAAAGAAGCCATTCAAAGGCTGGCAAATTGTTTCTATTTATGTATTTTTAAACTACTAAAACTAAGAATAGGTTCGAGTGACTTCAATGAATTGAATAACTCATTAGAAAAGTATGGTCTTTTTGCGTTTCAACATCGAGCTTTGGAGAGGATGCTGTCCTTCTCTTACAAAATTATAACATTTGAAAACGCGCCAACACAACTCAAAGAACAATTAGTATCGAATGAATCAAGAAAGATTGAATACAGTTTGAGGAATAAGAACGATTTTATGATACCAAGCTCCAAAACAAGAAGCGGTGAGAATACATTTGGACATGTGTATTCAAAAATAGCTAACAAGTTCATTGTTAATAGATTGGTCCTAAAATATACTACATTCAAACTGTCAATATTCAACAACATCAATCTAATTTATGTAGAAGCAACAAAAATTTTTGATAAATTAAATTTAAACTTTAAAATTTTTTATTTTTGAAAACAATATTTTTATATTCTATTTATACATTTTATTTTTATTGAATAAATGGAGAGTTAATCAGTCTTTAATTAGGCAAGGGCACTAGCCTGTTGATTAACCTTGAACTTGAACTTGAACTTGAGTCTTCTGCCCGATTTGCATAACTTTGCATTTTTCTATGCTTAATTCAGTAGCCCATGTAATTGACAAGGTGTCCAAATCTCTTTGTAAGTCTAGCTTATCATTAAAATTGTTAACTGTTACTATAATGTTCTTAATGATTTATAATTATGTTTCAATTTTTAAGGAATTTCATAATGTCTAAATATTATAATGTAATAAATGGTAAAAAAATGTAAAAATTAAGACTCGTTCTTATTCCGAACGGCAAGATGAAACGAAAAGTTTAAAATATTTTTATTGTTGATTCCGAATTTAACTCAGTTTAATCGAACTTGAGCAGTAACATGAATAAAAAGACTTTTAATACAATAATTAGAGATTTGTTAGCTACCGTAAACTCGCTTTTTATCTTGCGGGGTTAAAAAATGAAAATTAAGTTCTATTGCAATCATTTTACATGTGTTTTGAACATTTTTCGAAAAAATTTTTAGGGGCGGACTAAAACTGAATTTTCTCTTGTTATGTCTCATTAAATAACTGGTGCGAAGCTTTCACTTGAATTAAAAATGAGTTGATTGAGTTAAAAAATAATTCAATAAAAAAATTTTTAAACTCCAAATTTTTTTTTTTAAACAATAGTTTTCATTGTTTAAGAATATTGAATTATTTTCTTGTAATATTTATTTTGTAAGTTGGTTTCATGTTAGAAAACTTTAGCTTGAATCAAATATTTTTTTAGTTGCCTGAACTTTTTAGATAACACAAGACTGTCGAAGTTTTGGTATGGTATGTATTTACGGTATGTATTATCAGGGTCAATTTAAAAACTTAATTCAATCGATTTTTAGTTATTAACCGAAAGCGGTTGAAACTTATTCGATCAATCGGTCACCTATTCGACTTAAAGTACTTGCAATATTATTGATAATAATAATAATAATAAAAGCCCTTTTTTAGGAATTTCGACTTGTCGTTCGTTTTCTGGAGTTTTCCTCTTATTTGATGTGGACAGTGTTTCAGTAGTCGTTTCTCTTAAGATAAATTCGGTACGTTGAGTGAGTCACTCGTCATTAAATCATCTTCATTTAACTCTCCTGTTCTGTTGTTATAGCTTGTACCATTGTTGCTCCATCTTCATCATAAATAGCAAAAAAAGGTTTGTCAATCTAGGTGGTATCCTGTTTTGCGGAATTTCGAGAGAAAGAATTTCGGAAAATAATTATGGAAATTCCGTTTTCCGCTATTTAGGGATAGCCTTTTTATCGTTTTTTACGAAAAAGTTAAGTACTCACACAGAAATCTCCTAATTTTGCCTAAAAGACTCCATTTTCCATAGCATTCATACCATGTCTTCAAATATATTATCGCTTTTTCCAATCGTGAGTTATTATACTATGGTTTCTGGCTTATAAAGCTGTAGGGTAGGATTAAATATATTCGATCCAATATAAAAAAAAATACAAAAAAAAATGTTTTCCCAGTTTTTTAACGGGTCATAGAAAACAATTATATATCAAAAATGTCTGAATATCAACTAAGTGATATTCGGGCATGAGCGTATTGTTTAAGCTTTAAATTAAAAATTCGTCGAAAATTTCATAATTTCTGCAATAAATTCAAATGTTGTGAAATTAAAAAAAAAAAGCAACATAAATTACTTTTTTTTTGCCATGTTGTCACGACTAAATCAAAAAAATGTTTGAAAAAATTCTCAAATTTTGGTTTGGAGACGATTTGGACTCTCTCAAACTCGATTCTTATAAACACAAACCCGAACTTTGGTTCAAACTTAACTATGAAACAGACCAGTTAATAATATCGGAATTTGCAAATGTATTATCCCAAGCCGAAAATGGTCTACTCGATGATTGGTTAGCAAAAACACGTGGTAAACTAGCTTTAATCGTTTTATTCGATCAATTCTCTCGAAATATTTACAGAGGCACACGTGACATGTTCAAAAATGATGATAAATGTGTCAAAATTGCGAATGGATTGATAGAAAACAAAGAGGAAATCGACTCTTTATCACTGGTCGAGAAGTTTTTTGTCTATTTACCCCTCTTACATTCAGAAGATTTAGAAACGGTGAAAAGATCTCTTGAACTTATTCAAAAACTTTCCGAACAATGTCCTAGAGAACAAAAGACCCAGTTTCTGAAATATTTTATTTCATCAAAAGTTCATGTAGACTTACTCGAAAAGTTTGGCCGATATCCTCACAGAAATTCTCTCCTTAATCGCACGACAACTGAAGAAGAGTCTCAATTTTTGCAATCTGCGACTCATACTTTTGTACGTTCAGTCAAAAAAATCGAGCCAAAAACACCAAAACAAAAGACCTCTGTACCACCACAAATCAAAAATTTACCTTTGCAAAAAATTTTATTTCTTCATGGATTTCGTCAAAATTCGAACAAGATCAAAAAAAGACTTTCTAAATTAGTCCACACCCTTAAACAAACATGTAATGTTAACATTACATTTTTGAATGGAACCCACCCGTATCGACCTGTCGGAGAAATAGCTGATCAAATGGAATCGACTTTGGGTGATGATATTCTCAATCCGATCGAATCACAACGAGTTTGGTTCATTTCAGACGATCAAAATCAAACATACGAAGGTTTAGAAGAGTCACTTAAACATATTGAAATTCATAGAAGGCTCAATGGTCCGTATGATGGTATTATGGGTTTCGGTCAAGGTGCTGTTTTAGCTTCGATTTATACCAAGCTTAATCCTAAGGTATTTAATTATTTGATTAATATAAGCGCTTTTGAGCCTCGGTGTTCTGAGTACAAAGACTTATTTTCACCCGATAGACTTTTTGATTTTCCGTCGTTACACGTGTACGGCAAAAATGATGAGTTGATTACAAAAAATCGTTCAGAAGAACTTGCAAGATGTTTCAGAGACCCTGTACTAGCTGAACATTCAGCTGGACACTTTGCTCCACTTGCTTGGCCACTTGAAAAAATTGTAGAGTTTATAACAAGTCAAAGTAAGAATTTAAAACCGACCGAGTTCGATCGGAATGATGACCTAGAGGTTAAAATTAAAAAGTTAAGTGAGGTGCTTCTCAGATTCAAGTTAGAAAATCTAAACTTGGAACCTTTGTTTTCAACAAAATGGGGGGCGAATTTTTTAAACACTCCCGCTTTCAATGTTTTAGACTTTAACGAGGACAGTTTCAAAACCGAAGATTTACAAGATCGATTAATTGCGGTCTATCTGACTTTCTTAAAGACCAAAGCGCTAGAGAGCAAATTAGAAGAGACCCCAAAGACTCGGCTTATACTAAAAATATTCTTGGATATACTTTTAGAGACTTTGTTGCCTGTTAGTGTGTTAGATGTCTTTTTCAAAAAGAGCTGGAAAGAACTTGTACTAATCTGTGACATGTGTCATTTTGATCCTAGACCAGACGCTAAGATTTTATTCGAGTATTTACTCGATCGATTTTCTCATCAAATTTTACTCGATCTTAAGTTTATAGACTCAAAAAAAAGGACTTTTCTTATCCAAGAGTTGACCAGTGTTATAGATTTTGACACCATACCATCTGAAATAACAGACTTGGCACGGTTTTTACCAAGAATAAAGTCTTCAATTGACAAACGATCTCGTATTGGTAGAGAAATAGCTGTTCGTTTGAACCCTATAAAAGACCCAAATTGGAAAATTTTGTCTTACAATCATTACCGAAAATGCTTGACCAACATTTGTGGGTTCATAAACGAATCTGAAAAAATAATCGAAACAAAAAATCCTCGACATTATTTCTCATTGGCCAAACATGATAAAAAAGTGTTAGAGAAACTTTTAAATTCACCTTTATCCGATGCCATTTTGAACCCTGTACCCGAACCTGTTGACACAAGTTCTTATGAACAAATGAAACCGTTATACGATTGGTTAGAACTTAACAAAAAATTAAGTCTTAACCAAGAGGACCTTCAATTTTTAAGAGGTACTGTCACAAGTGATGGTAGACTTGATCTATGTAAACAAGTAATTGGTCCAAAAGGTATTAAGCCTTTACTCGAATCAATGGAAAATAACAAGAATATAGATCGTCTCTTGTTGGGTAATAATATAATCGGGGATGATGGTGGTAAATATATTTCTGATTTTATAAAAAGTGGTAAATCACCGTTAAAAATTTGGTATATTGCGGGAAATCACTTGACCCATAAAGGTATTAAACCAATAGCCGAGGCGTTGTCAAACGATACTCAAGTGAACGCTTTATGGTTGAAACGAAACCCTCTTAAAGCCGAGGGTATGATTCATATTGGAAATTTAATGCGAGTAAACACGACTATTCAAACATTGGACTTGTTAAATTGTGGTCTATTGGACAAGGGTACTGAAATATTAATGGAAAGTCTAAAAGATAATAATACTCTCAAACATTTGTATCTAAGTGCAAATGGGATAACACCAAAAGGTCTAGAGAGTGTTAAAAAATATTGGTCAGGTTGTTTGGAGACTTTATTTTTAGGAGCCAATCGTGTTGGTGATGAAGGTGCTAAAATAATATCGGATATTCTAAGAGATGATTTTAAACTTAAACGGTTGAATTTATCTTCATGTCGAATAGGCAGTGATGGTGTTAAGTATTTAGTTGAAAGTTTAGAGAGTAATTCAAGTTTGGCATGTTTGGACTTGGGTTATTTAAGAGCGAGTATGGATTTAGGAGAGATTGGAAATTTTATGGGAGACGAAGGAGCTGATTATTTGAGTGGGTTAATCGAGAAGACAAAAAGTATTGTGATTTTAAATATTACACATAATCATATAACTCAAATTGGAATGAAAAAAATAGTTGAATCGATGAAAAAAAATGAAAGTATCGTTAGCTTAGATTATGTTCAATTTGGTGTCTCATTAAACGAAATAACTCTTGGTGATTTAAGAAAAAAGTTGAGTGAAAATAAACAAAAGTTAATTGACAAAAGACAAGATGATGATTTTGAAGAGTTATTAATTCCAAAACATGTCAAAGAGATTTATAGTGTTTACAGAACTCATTAATTTTAATATTTATTATTTTAAAATAAAATAATTCTTTTTTAAGTCTTTCTTAAATTTTTTAGCCTAACATTGTTCGATCGGAGCAAATCTTCCACATTACCAGATTTTATTTATGATAAATTTCTTATGATTTTTACAAGATTGTTACCGAACAGGGTATTCTCAAAGAAAACTTGAGAGCAGGAGATTGAGAATTTTACAGTGGTTAGTAGGATTAGTACTGCGGAAGACCATTGTCTGCGCTACCAGTTTGATACGACTTCCCCAAGTTCAAGCTTTCTTCTAAACAGAAAACTACTTATCCATTCAAGAGCTTCGCCATTTTACGGTGAAAAACCTTGTCGAAGACCTTTGAGAAATCGCTAAAAATAACATCTACAAAATGACCAATGTCAAGTTCATAAGTGATTCTGTCCAAAAATTTTAGCAAGCATGATTTTTTGGGAATGCTTGTCACTAACTAATTTGTTTTCAACCAGAAACATCATAAGCTCATCTCTGATAATTTTCTCCGTCACCGCTTCAACAATCGAAGTCAATTAAACTGGTCTGAAATCTTTGGCGTCAAGTTTCGACCCACTCTTGTGCAAGGGTGTTACATTGGCGGTTTTCCAATCTTCTGCTAATACACCATTTTGGCTTCGATTTTAACACAATTAAAGATAAAATTCCATAGGTGGCTATGCTGATAAACAATAATAAGATAAAGGACTTAAAAAAAAATAGAGGTTTTCTGTGAGCAGGGCCGAAGCCTTAAATATTTGATCTCTATGGCGAAGGGTCCTATTTATGTCTTCTTGTGTCCAAGTAAGAGCGAGCGGAGCAAAGCGTGTGCGCCATCTTAATTTGTGATTTTTGAGATCATTTATGTGATGATATGACATCATAAAAAGACTTTTAAACTCATAGGGGTCTGAGTCAAATCAAATGAAAAATGTAATTAAGTTTTAAGTTTGGTTTAAAGATTAAGTTATGTAATTTGTTTAGACTTTGACTAGTACTTGACTTTGGACCAACACTGAAGTCCTCTTTTTTTGAAAAAGATGAACAATATATGTTTTAAAATAAAAAAGGTATGTTACAATCAAAAAAACAATCTTTTAGAATTCATAATTAATTACAGACTCTGAACATTTTTGCTTCCAATTTTTTAGAATTTTAATCATTTTTTAAAATTAATCATTTTTTTTCCTTCGTTTCTTTTTTAGATGTTAGCAATTGAAAATCATTCAAGTATTTAAACACACACAAAACAATCGTCATTGTTATAAACATGCAATTTTATTTATTTTTATTTTTATTTGGTTTCAAATTTTCCCATCAATATGTTTTCAAATACAACACTTACGATGAAATTTCAACATTGCTTAAGCAAACAGCCGAAGCTTATCCTTCAAAGACTCACCTTTACTCAATTGGTAAAACAATAACTGGAAAAGATATATGGGTTCTTGCATTGGCTCATAAAAATCCCGACAGACATTTAATTTTAAGACCTGAGGTTAAATATGTCTCAACCATACATGGAAATGAACCTGTTGGAGCTGTTCTTTCGTTAAGACTCATTGATTACATGTTAAAGAATCAGAATTTAGATCGAGATGTTGATTACATTATGAAAAAAATGAGGGTTCATTTTTTGTTAGTTCTCAACCCTGATGGAAACTCAAAAGCGGATAATGAAGACTGTTTTGGAGTTAATGGAAGATTTAATCAAAATGGATTTGATTTGAACAGAAATTTTCCTGATCTTTTTGAAAAGAATAATTCTCCTCTCCAATTGGAGACAAAAGCTGTCATGAACTGGTTGTCAATTAACAATTTTGTACTATCTGCTACTTTTCATGGTGGTGCTTTTGTTGTAAATTATCCTTTCGATAATTATCCCAGTTCTGATATGCCTAACCCACTTCAAAGTCAAACAAATGATCAAGATGTTTTTAAACATATTTCCAAAGTCTATTCATTAAACAATCCGGATATGTCTAAATTATGTAATGGTCAGACTTTCCCTGACGGAATAACTAATGGAGGTAAATAAGTAAGATATGATCTTGGCCATATATTGATGATTTTTTTTATTCAAAAGCTGAATGGTATCCAATTTCTGGTGGAATGCAAGATTATAACTATTGGGCACACGGGTGTATGGAAGTTACAGTCGAAGTCAGTTGTTGTAAATACCCGCCCGAATCTGAATTGGAATTTTATTGGAAAAGTAACAAAAAATCGATGATTGAGTTTTTAAAGTTAGGTAATACAGGTGTAAAGGGAATAGTTGCATTCAAAAACGGTAAAAAAGCAGGAAATGTTACAATCAAAATTGGCTCAAGAAAACCGTTTTTTAAGACAAATTCAAATGGAGAGTTTTATCGTATTTTATTGCCTGGTGTTTACAAAGTATCTGTAATGTTTGATTGTAAGACTATTAAAACTAAACAAGTAAAGATTACTAGTACCCAAAGGATGGCTGTTTTAAATTTTCAATTAAATAATTTTGGTTATAAAAGATATAAAAATTTAAAATTAAATTCACAACCAACATTCTGTCTTTAAAAAATATACTTTCTAATGAATTTTTTTCAAATAAAATAAGTCAGCAACCTGTTTTTTTAAAAAAATTAAATGCGTTCTGATAATGTTTTAGTTGCAACTTAACAGCAGTTACGTGATATTCTGCTAAAATACAAAAAAAGTTTCGATCGCTAAAAAAACTAAACCTGGTCGACCAGCTAAATGTAAAAAAGCCTTGAGGAGACAAGACTAAAATGTCAAAAATTTAGCAAATATTAACAAACTTCATTAAATAAATTTTACTTTTGTTTTTTTGTACAATTATTAACAAATTTGTACATTTTAATACCAAGGAGACATAATTTAATTTCAGCAAATATTAATCAGGATTAGAAGCGGATGTTATTTTATTGAGATCTATTGCTTTGATTGCTTTTGTACAGTGTGATAATTACATATTTGTATTAAAATTATTTTCGGCTGAATATCGTCGCAAAGACAATCATACCAAAAAAGGCATTTTTTCCGAGTATGAATCCAAAAAATGTAATTGAAGGCTGAAAATACGCAGATATCCGTTTACAGCGTTGAATTTGTGATTGACGATCAAGTAGGTGATCGACAACTTGATTCTTTTATCACAAGAAACACGTCAGAATTAAACGACTTAGCTATAATTTACAGAAAAAAAAATTCAAACGTCAAACGACTAGCATGAAATTGATGATCTGCAGACGTAAAGATTCTATTTGTTCCTTTAAAATTGGCCTTAAAAATTTTATTAAAACCGTTTGAATTCTTGAATCAATGACGAAAAAAAAAGAATTTATTTGTAGTCGGGTGAGGGAAGAGAAAAAATAAGAAGTGATATCAAAGATATTAAGAACTAATAAAAAAATTTTAACCAACAAATCACGTTCGAAAATATTTCTAAGTCTATAAAATGAAACTTTTACTGACGTCAATAACGAATCTCAAAATAGAAAAAAAATCGACGAACCGAACACATTTGAAACTTAAACGCTCTCTGTGAACAATCTACGTCACTAATTTAACTCAAATCCTACAAGACCTCACGTATATTTGACAACAAAAAAATGAACTATATCCTGTTGACGATCAAGGTATTGATGTAATTCGAAAACAAAAACACCCCCTATTTTTTTCTAAGCTCATATATAAACTTGATCATTTAAAATAAAACGAAAAAAATAATTTTTTGTTGAAAAAAACAAAATGGAATATACCTCAAAAATTTTGATATTTTTAGTACTTTTTCTATTCGCTCGAAAATGTAATTTAATGTCTATTAAAATGAAGCACCGTAACGAAAATACAAGCCTAGAGGAGTTCGAGAGTGTTGACACTCAACTAAACAGACTCAATGGAAAAGAGTGTAAGACCCACTCGGATGATGAACTTAAAACTCTTTTGGAAAAAAGTTTTAAATTGAGTATGAATAAACTACTTGATGGTATTGACTCGTATCCACCAGTACAAGAGAAATACATTAAAAATATTGTTAATGCAACTGAATTAGATCCGAAGCAAAATTATTTAATACACGGTAACACAAATTGTTCAATTAATAAACAAACTCCATGGCACGAAAATGTAATATCAATTTGTCCACATCATTTTGTTGAATTAAAACGACACGATCGATTTCCATTTGTAATTAAACATGCCATTTGTAATTGTAAAACTTGTTTGGATGTTAAAAGTGATATTTCAAAATGTTTGCCGACGTTTATTGTTAAACCAGTGCTTATACGACATGGATGTTTATCGAATGGTTATTACAATTGGAAACGTGCTTTTGAATATGTACCAGTTTCATGCTCTTGTAAACAATATTTACAAATTGATTAAGCAATGAAAAAAAAACGTCCATTTTCGTCTCTTATCACATAAACAGCTGTACATAAACGAACCCAATGATTTTATCTATTTTTTTTTGTAATGATGGGCCTAGTAAATCTTTTTTATTTCTTTTTTAAATTCTCAGGTGTTTTTTTTTTCATAAAATTATTTAAACAATAAAATATTGCAAATAAATTTTAGTTTTTAAAAATCTTCCAATCAGAAATTTTCACGGATAAAAAAAAATAAAGAAAATTTACAAATCAAATATTTGTCTATCGTGAAATTTCTTAACAATTTCAATAAACACGTGTTTAGAAATAAAACAATCAAGACTTTAGCGGGGAGATAAAACAATAAAATCTTACTCATCGTTTCACTTTAGAGCAGATCTTTTTCAGAGCGATTCAATCAATGTTGAATATTTTTAAATTAATGTGAACGTCACAGCCAAATTTTTTCAAATCACGATTTGGGTTATATATTTAGGTATGTGAAGTTTAATAAAAGAGTTTATTTTAGTCAAAAAATGGCCGGTCAGTTTGTCGCCTGGCCTCTACAGCTCATTAGATTATTCTGAGTAAAATACAAATCCCAAATAAGTTATCAACATGTTTTAAGATGTTTACGCGTTTCTGAAAATTTATCTGAAAACATTTTTTTTCATTGGGATAAATATTAACTCTCAGGCGTGTCAAATTTGACAAACTCAGAGAATGTCTGCTTTTTCCTACTTCCATATTGGTATTAGTAGTAGTAGTTTGTACGGTAAAACGATTGTTTTTAATGTTGGCAGTAGACTGAACATTCGGGTCTTGCGGAATATGTGATCAACACTGATCACCAAATCTGTAATCACACAAGATGTGATCATTATAAAATATTGATTCAAAAGAAAAAAAAAAATTATGTGATCATATAACTTGAAAAAAAATAGATTTAGTTAGTTAATGTTTCTTTGCTATTTCGTCCATTTTTCATAAATTTATTGCACATATGACAAGGCGTTTGGAATTTTTAATTTCTTGAGATGGTTCTTGTAGAGATAAGGCCCAATGTACAGAGATTTAAGCGTTGTAATTTGAATGCTACTTAGTTAAGAACTAATAGACTCAACGGGATTAGCCCGAAGAGAGACTTAACAAGAGAATCAAGGTCATTATCACTCGAATCTTAACCTTATGCATTAACTGTGGCTGAATTACTGTTTTCGGTTCGAGCATGAGTTTCCTAATCTAAATCATAGACATTATCAGTACAACAACTTCTATAAAATCAGATTCAGCATCGTGTTTTTAGCATTATGAAGTTTAGTTCAAAAAGTTCAGTTCAATTTTGAAAAATCGAAATAAATTTTTTCACATAGGTCTTGTGCTAGCTCTGCATATGTAAAAAAGTGTAACAAACTTTGTTGCAGCATTGTGCGACCTCTGCAAAAAACTCTGCAAACTAATTGCGTATTTATTTAAATACTTTTTAATTGTGTGCATTTTGCATAGAATATGCAGACATTTTTCAGAGGTCGCCCAATGGTGCAACAAAGTTTGTTACACTTTGTTACATATGCAAAGCCAGCACAAGACCTATGTGAAAAAATTTATTTCGATTTTTCAAAATTGAACTGAACTTTTTGAACTAAGCTTCACATCTCTCGTTTTTTTTAAAATTTTTTTATTTTTTTTTCTGATCAGACCTTTTGATGAGTTAGGTTTAGGGGATGTGATCATAAATGATCAAAGAGGGAATTTATGCAAGAGTGCAAAAAGCGGAGTAAAAGAATGGTTTTCAGGTTTTTTGAAATAGTAGACTTCATATTTCAAAACAATCAACAATTAAAAATTCAGAATTCTACACTGCAAAAAATGGTTTGATATTAGTCCTTAAATTTTGTTTCAAAATTTAAATGATCATTCTCGTTTTGTTAAACAAACTTTACTCAACTAACTTTTTTGAAGATCAAGTTCTTTTTTTTATCCAAATTTTTTAAGTAATTTAATAGTAAAGTTTTAAGAACCAGTTTTTGATTTAAATAATCACAAAAAAAATAGAAATTTAATCAAACAGAATTGAATGACATTTTAACGAAAATATGTTCTCTAAATAAACAAGAACCTTTAATAAATATAAAAATCAAGGTAAATAAAATTTAACACTATAAAATGCACTACTCTTCAAAGTAACTTTACAAAAATGAGTTTTATTTTCAAATTATCAGTGTTGGTCTTAGTAATAATCGTTGGAGCTACATGCTCTGATTACAAATATAAATTGAGTTATTTTGATATTAGAGGTCGTGGTGAATTTATACGATTCATATTTTCGGCAGCTCAGGAGCCATTTGAGGATAATAGAATAAAAGAATCTGATTGGCCAAGTTTGAAACCAACAACACCTTTTGGTCAATTACCAGTGCTCGAAGTAACCGATGATGACGGTGAAACAACTGTCATTAGTCAATCTAAAGCAATAGGTAAAACTTAAAGTTTTAATTTTCAAATTATTGACTAAAAATTGGTTTGAAGCTCGTTTTTTGGCAAAACAATTTGAGTTCGATGGTGAAGATGATTTGGAAGATGCTTTGATTGACATGTACGCTGATCAATTAGGAGACACGTTCGATTCAGTTGCGGGAAGAAATTTGACCAAAGAAGAAAGAGATAAAATATTGGATAAAAATATTGAATTTTTCGAGAGTAGATTAAATAAAAATGGAAGAGGATTTTTGGTTGGTAAATCATTGTCATGGGCTGATATTTATTTATCGCAATTGACCGATTTTCTTGGTGATGAAAAACAAGAATATTTAGAAGATTATCCAAATGTAGCTTCTTTAGACAGACATGTAAGAGGATTGCCTGGTGTTTCTGAATGGATCGCCAGACGACCGCCAAGAAGATAATCATTTTAATTATAACTTTCTTTTCGTTTTAAATTTTGAAATAAAGATTGAAATAATCTTATCAGCGATTATTTAAACAAGTACCTTTAAAACCGCAGGTTTCAATAACCATTTCACTATTTACTCTATTAAAAATCCTTGCAGCTTATCTTAATGATGTTTTGTTTGTAATATTTTTATAATCAAATTCTAAGGGCCCAGAGCAAGGCTCTAAATAAGATGCTCTATAACAAACATTTAAAAAACCAAATCTTGTTGTAATTTCATGGAATTCATTTGATATTCCACTTACAATTCCAGGTAACCTAGGTAAATATGTAGTTGATCTAACAATTTTGGGAATTTCAACGCAAACTTTTACACCCTCACTGAACTCGACTCTTCTGTTCTTGTTATGCTTGTCTTCAATTTTTTTACAAGCCAGATTTTGATTTTCTCGCACTCTTTGTCTTAGAAGGTAATCTGAAGCTAACTACGACTCTATCTCCCTCTTCCGAATCATCGACTGACCCATCAAAAACATCATCGCATTTATCATCACAAGTAACTAGTAATAATAATTTGTTTATCATTAACATCGTTTAATACAAACAATGACTAAAATAATCATTAGATCTGTAACTTGTTTGGGCTCGTCTTAACGCGTTAATAAAAGATTGTTAATTGTTTTTATATATTTTATTTATTGCAATATTAAATTCTCTCTTTTCTAACTAAAAAGTAACTTCTATTTAAAGGGTAGCTACGTTCCATCTCTGTAACTCATTAAGTCTAAACGACATCTGGTTTTCAGGATGAGACGCTTACATTTTAAAATAAAAACTGTATTTAATTAAAAGTAAATTAAAATGATTAATGTTTAAAAATTGAAACTATTAAATCGACCAAGTATTAAATGATTAAAATTAATTAAAAACATAAAGTCTAAAAATGTTTCTTAAACGTGTGAGGTGGGTTACAGATCGAATAGGTCTGATTCTCGGTTGAGATCTTTGTACTTGTTTCAGGTTACAGATAAGATATAATTTGACAAACATTTCAGAAACGTTACCCGGATTCTCAGAAACGTACGTAATTCATATCACAATGTCTCAACTGTACTGAATGCAAGCAATTTAAAATGTCAAAATAATTTTCAACTGGCAAATTAAGTTTCTAAGAAGTCGGTGGATGAGGGGCAAAATAAAGTTATTTTTCAATTCACGATTTCAATTCATTTCAATTCAGTTTTAACTGCGCAATTAAGTTGCACTGCAGAATTTCCAATTAATTAGATATTTGAAATCTCTGGTCTGTAACTTAATTAGGAAGTTAAAATTGAATTGAAATGAATTGAAATCGTGAATTGAAAAATAACTTTATTTTGCCCGATGAGGAACATTTTTGCTTTCGATTATCTGGATGATACATAATATTTGAAATTCGTATCAGGCTTTTCTACCTCAAATTTTAGATATGAAATAATTTTTTGAACTCTTTCATAATTGATTATACGGCTTGTACAAACAGTTCTCTAAATCGATATTTAGGTATCGCTTGGATAACATTTTAATTAGGAAAAAAGTTTAAACAGTTTGTCATCCTTAAAAATATTATGGTTAAACGATAAATTGGGCTCAATAAATATACGAGAACAAGGCCGCTCAATAAAGCGCTAAAGTTAAAATGGTAACTTTTAAAAACTATTTTACTTTTTTTGTGTATTTCTCTGAACGTCTTTGCTCACTGAGCGAATGATGTTTTTACGGAGTTGATTCGAATCTCACTGTCGTTATTTTTTTTTATTTCATAAGTTTCCATGCTTTAATTTAAACTTTGTCAAGTTTGATTTTTGTTTTTAATTCTCAATTTTGAAAATTTAAACATAATTAATTCAAGAGCTTGCTGAACTGGATGTCACTACAGAGCGGGGTCCATAAAAACTTTAAAAATATTTGACAGCGGTAGGATTCGAACCATGGACCTCTCGTTCGTTATACAAGTACCTCGCCAGTAAACCCCCGAGAACTCTTTGAAAAATTGCATTTAAATATCATTCTTAAATATTGAAATTTTTAACTTATGATTTTTTTCAAAAAGGTTTTTTTTGGGTCTTATTTTACTTTTTTAATAATCTTTTTTTCAATTTACCTTAATTTTTTTCGCTAAAAAAGTATATGGGTCTTGAAGAGAAAAAAAATTTCTATTCAATGGTACAACTTTTAAGTTTAAAATAATTATGGTTTTTTTGTGCGCTAATGTAAAAAAAAAGTAAAATAGTTTTTAAAAGTTACCAAATCAATCAGAAAAATACATATCAAGAACAAGATATTTATATATATTATGAATATTGAGTGTGGAAATTCAGTTTTTTGCGAGCTTTCCGACGGTATATATATCGATTGGATTGCTCTTACCAATCAAAAGTTAACACCTAAAAATTGATTGATTAGTGAGTGTCGAAAATTGATTTACCAATCAATCTATCTTGTTCAGTTTTTTGCGAGCTTTCCAACGGTATATATATCGATTGGATTGCTCTTACCAATCAAAAGTTAACACCTAAAAATTGATTGATTAGTGAGTGTCGAAAATTGATTAACCAATCAATCTATCTTGTTCAGTTTTTTGCGAGCTTTCCAACGGTATATATATCGATTGGATTGCTCTTACCAATCAAAAGTTAACACCTAAAAATTGATTGATTAGTGAGTGTCGAAAATTGATTAACCAATCAATCAATCTTGTTCAGTTTTTTGCGAGCTTTCCAACGGTATATATATCGATTGGATTGCTCTTACCAATCAAAAGTTAACACCTAAAAATTGATTGATTAGTGAGTGTCGAAAATTGATTAACCAATCAATCTATCTTGTTCAGTTTTTTGCGAGCTTTCCAACGGTATATATATCGATTGGATTGCTCTTACCAATCAAAAGTTAACACCTAAAAATTGATTGATTAGTGAGTGTCGAAAATTGATTAACCAATCAATCTATCTTGTTCAGTTTTTTGCGAGCTTTCCAACGGTATATATATCGATTGGATTGCTCTTACCAATCAAAAGTTAACACCTAAAAATTGATTGATTAGTGAGTGTCGAAAATTGATTAACCAATCAATCTATCTTGTTCAGTTTTTTGCGAGCTTTCCAACGGTATATATATCGATTGGATTGCTCTTACCAATCAAAAGTTAACACCTAAAAGTGATTGATTAGTGAGTGTCGAAAATTGATTAACCAATCAATCTATCTTGTTCAGTTTTTTGCGAGCTTTCCAACGGTATATATATCGATTGGATTGCTCTTACCAATCAAAAGTTAACACCTAAAAATTGATTGATTAGTGAGTGTCGAAAATTGATTAACCAAATCAATCTATCTTGTTCAGTTTTTTGCGAGCTTTCCAACGGTATATATATCGATTGGATTGCTCTTACCAATCAAAAGTTAACACCTAAAAATTGATTGATTAGTGAGTGTCGAAAATTGATTAACCAATCAATCTATCTTGTTCAGTTTTTTGCGAGCTTTCCGACGGTATATATATCGATTGGATTGCTCTTACCAATCAAAAGTTAACACCTAAAAATTGATTGATTAGTGAGTGTCGAAAATTGATTAACCAATCAATCTATCTTGTTCAGTTTTTTGCGAGCTTTCCGACGGTATATATATCGATTGGATTGCTCTTACCAATCAAAAGTTAACACTTAAAAATTGATTGATTAGTGAGTGTCGAAAATTGATTAACCAATCAATCTATCTTGTTCAGTTTTTTGCGAGCTTTCCAACGGTATATATATCGATTGGATTGCTCTTACCAATCAAAAGTTAACACCTAAAAATTGATTGATTAGTGAGTGTCGAAAATTGATTAACCAATCAATCTATCTTGTTCAGTTTTTTGCGAGCTTTCCAACGGTATATATATCGATTGGATTGCTCTTACCAATCAAAAGTTAACACCTAAAAATTGATTGATTAGTGAGTGTCGAAAATTGATTAACCAATCAATCTATCTTGTTCAGTTTTTTGCGAGCTTTCCAACGGTATATATAACGATTGGTTTGCTATCAATCAAAAGTTAACACCTAAAAATTGATTGATTAGTGAGTGTCGAAAATTGATTAACCAATCAATCTATCTTGTTCAGTTTTTTGCGAGCTTTCCAACGGTATATATATCGATTGGATTGCTCTTACCAATCAAAAGTTAACACCTAAACATTGATTGATTAGTGAGTGTCGAAAATTGATTAACCAATCAATCTATCTTGTTCAGTTTTTTGCGAGCTTTCCAACGGTATATATATCGATTGGATTGCTCTTACCAATCAAAAGTTAACACTAAAAATTGATTGATTAGTGAGTGTCGAAAATTGATTAACCAATCAATCTATCTTGTTCAGTTTTTTGCGAGCTTTCCAACGGTATATATATCGATTGGATTGCTCTTACCAATCAAAAGTTAACACCTAAAAATTGATTGATTAGTGAGTGTCGAAAATTGATTAACCAATCAATCTATCTTGTTCAGTTTTTTGCGAGCTTTCCAACGGTATATATATCGATTGGATTGCTCTTACCAATCAAAAGTTAACACCTAAAAATTGATTGATTAGTGAGTGTCGAAAATTGATTAACCAATCAATCTATCTTGTTCAGTTTTTGCGAGCTTTCCAACGGTATATATATCGATTGGATTGCTCTTACCAATCAAAAGTTAACACCTAAAAATTGATTGATTAGTGAGTGTCGAAAATGGATTAACCAATCAATCTATCTTGTTCAGTTTTTTGCGAGCTTTCCAACGGTATATATATCGATTGGATTGCTCTTACCAATCAAAAGTTAACACCTAAAAATTGATTGATTAGTGAGTGTCGAAAATTGATTAACCAATCAATCTATCTTGTTCAGTTTTTTGCGAGCTTTCCAATCGGTATATATATCGATTGGATTGCTCTTACCAATCAAAAGTTAACACCTAAAAATTGATTGATTAGTGAGTGTCGAAAATTGATTAACCAATCAATCTATCTTGTTCAGTTTTTTGCGAGCTTTCCAACGGTATATATATCGATTGGATTGCTCTTACCAATCAAAAGTTAACACCTAAAAATTGATTGATTAGTGAGTGTCGAAAATTGATTAACCAATCAATCTATCTTGTTCAGTTTTTTGCGAGCTTTCCAACGGTATATATATCGATTGGATTGCTCTTACCAATCAAAAGTTAACACCTAAAAATTGATTGATTAGTGAGTGTCGAAAATTGATTAACCAATCAATCTATCTCGTTCAGTTTTTTGCGAGCTTTCCAACGGTATATATATCGATTGGATTGCTCTTACCAATCAAAAGTTAACACCTAAAAATTGATTGATTAGTGAGTGTCGAAAATTGATTTACCAATCAATCTATCTTGTTCAGTTTTTTGCGAGCTTTCCAACGGTATATATATCGATTGGATTGCTCTTACCAATCAAAAGTTAACACCTAAAAATTGATTGATTAGTGAGTGTCGAAAATTGATTAACCAATCAATCTATCTTGTTCAGTTTTTTGCGAGCTTTCCAAAGGTATATATATCGATTGGATTGCTCTTACCAATCAAAAGTTAACACCTAAAAATTGATTGATTAGTGAGTGTCGAAAATTGATTAACCAATCAATCTATCTTGTTCAGTTTTTTGCGAGCTTTCCAACGGTATATATATCGATTGGATTGCTCTTACCAATCAAAAGTTAACACCTAAAAATTGATTGATTAGTGAGTGTCGAACATTGATTAACCAATCAATCTATCTTGTTCAGTTTTTTGCGAGCTTTCCAACGGTATATATATCGATTGGATTGCTCTCACCAATCAAAAGGTAACACCTAAAAATTGATTGATTAGTGAGTGTCGAAAATTGCTTAACCAATCAATCTATCTTGTTCAGTTTTTTGCGAGCTTTCCAACGGTATATATATCGATTGGATTGCTCTTACCAATCAAAAGTTAACACCTAAAAATTGATTGATTAGTGAGTGTCGAAAATTGATCAACCAATCAATCTATCTTGTTCAGTTTTTTGCCAGCTTTCCAACGGTATATATATCGATTGGATTGCTCTTACCAATCAAAAGTTAACACCTAAAAATTGATTGATTAGTGAGTGTCGAAAATTGATTAACCAATCAATCTATCTTGTTCAGTTTTTTTGCGAGCTTTCCAACGGTATATATATCGATTGGATTGCTCTTACCAATCAAAAGTTAACACCTAAAAATTGATTGATTAGTGAGTGTCGAAAATTGAGTAACCAATCAATCTATCTTGTTCAGTTTTTTGCGAGCTTTCCACGGTATATATATCGATTGGATTGCTCTTACCAATCAAAAGTTAACACCTAAAAATTGATTGATTAGTGAGTGTCGAAAATTGATTAACCAATCAATCTATCTTGTTCAGTTTTTTGCGAGCTTTCCAACGGTATATATATCGATTGGATTGCTCTCACCAATCAAAAGTTAACACCTAAAAATTGATTGATTAGTGAGTGTCGAAAATTGATTAACCAATCAATCTATCTTGTTCAGTTTTTTGCGAGCTTTCCGACGGTATATATATCGATTGGATTGCTCTTACCAATCAAAAGTTAACACCTAAAAATTGATTGATTAGTGAGTGTCGAAAATTGATTAACCAATCAATCTATCTTGTTCAGTTTTTTGCGAGCTTTCCAACGGTATATATATCGATTGGATTGCTCTTACCAATCAAAAGTTAAAACCTAAAAATTGATTGATTAGTGAGTGTCGAAAATTGATTAACCAATCAATCTATCTTGTTCAGTTTTTTGCGAGCTTTCCAACGGTATATATATCGATTGGATTGCTCTTACCAATCAAAAGTTAACACCTAAAAATTGATTGATTAGTGAGTGTCGAAAATTGATTAACCAATCAATCTATCTTGTTCAGTTTTTTGCGAGCTTTCCAACGGTATATATATCGATTGGATTGCTCTTACCAATCAAAAGTTAAAACCTAAAAATTGATTGATTAGTGAGTGTCGAAAATTGATTAACCAATCAATCTATCTTGTTCAGTTTTTTGCAAGCTTTCCAACGGTATATATATCGATTGGATTGCTCTTACCAATCAAAAGTTAACACCTAAAAATTGATTGATTAGTGAGTGTCGAAAATTGATTAACCAATCAATCTATCTTGTTCAGTTTTTTGCGAGCTTTCCAACGGTATATATATCGATTGGATTGCTCTTACCAATCAAAAGTTAACACCTAAAAATTGATTGATTAGTGAGTGTCGAAAATTGATTAACCAAGCAAACTATCTTGTTCAGTTTTTTGCGAGCTTTCCAACGGTATATATATCGATTGGATTGCTCTTACCAATCAAAAGTTAACACCTAAAAATTGATTGATTAGTGAGTGTCGAAAATTGATTAACCAATCAATCTATCTTGTTCAGTTTTTTGCGAGCTTTCCAACGGTATATATATCGATTGGATTGCTCTTACCAATCAAAAGTTAACACCTAAAAATTGATTGATTAGTGAGTGTCGAAAATTGATTAACCAATCAATCTATCTTGTTCAGTTTTTTGCGAGCTTTCCAACGGTATATATATCGATTGGATTGCTCTTACCAATCAAAAGTTAACACCTAAAAATTGATTGATTAGTGAGTGTCGAAAATTGATTAACCAATCAATCTATCTTGTTCAGTTTTTTGCGAGCTTTCCAACGGTATATATATCGATTGGATTGCTCTTACCAATCAAAAGTTAACACCTAAAAATTGATTGATTAGTGAGTGTCGAAAATTGATTAACCAATCAATCTATCTTGTTCAGTTTTTTGCGAGCTTTCCAACGGTATATATATCGATTGGATTGCTCTTACCAATCAAAAGTTAACACCTAAAAATTGATTGATTAGTGAGTGTCGAAAATTGATTAACCAATCAATCTATCTTGTTCAGTTTTTTGCGAGCTTTCCAACGGTATATATATCGATTGGATTGCTCTTACCAATCAAAAGTTAACACCTAAAAATTGATTGATTAGTGAGTGTCGAAAATTGATTAACCAATCAATCTATCTTGTTCAGTTTTTTGCGAGCTTTCCAACGGTATATATATCGATTGGATTGCTCTTACCAATCAAAAGTTAACACCTAAAAATTGATTGATTAGTGAGTGTCGAAAATTGATTAACCAATCAATCTATCTTGTTCAGTTTTTTGCGAGCTTTCCAACGGTATATATATCGATTGGATTGCTCTTACCAATCAAAAGTTAACACCTAAAAATTGATTGATTAGTGAGTGTCGAAAATTGATTAACCAATCAATCTATCTTGTTCAGTTTTTTGCGAGCTTTCCAACGGTATATATATCGATTGGATTGCTCTTACCAATCAAAAGTTAACACCTAAAAATTGATTGATTAGTGAGTGTCGAAAATTGATTAACCAATCAATCTATCTTGTTCAGTTTTTTGCGAGCTTTCCAACGGTATATATATCGATTGGATTGCTCTTACCAATCAAAAGTTAACACCTAAAAATTGATTGATTAGTGAGTGTCGAAAATTGATTAACCAATCAATCTATCTTGTTCAGTTTTTTGCGAGCTTTCCAACGGTATATATATCGATTGGATTGCTCTTACCAATCAAAAGTTAACACCTAAAAATTGATTGATTAGTGAGTGTCGAAAATTGATTAACCAATCAATCTATCTTGTTCAGTTTTTTGCGAGCTTTCCAACGGTATATATATCGATTGGATTGCTCTTACCAATCAAAAGTTAACACCTAAAAATTGATTGATTAGTGAGTGTCGAAAATTGATTAACCAATCAATCTATCTTGTTCAGTTTTTTGCGAGCTTTCCAACGGTATATATATCGATTGGATTGCTCTTACCAATCAAAAGTTAACACCTAAAAATTGATTGATTAGTGAGTGTCGAAAATTGATTAACCAATCAATCTATCTTGTTCAGTTTTTTGCGAGCTTTCCAACGGTATATATATCGATTGGATTGCTCTTACCAATCAAAAGTTAACACCTAAAAATTGATTGATTAGTGAGTGTCGAAAATTGATTAACCAATCAATCTATCTTGTTCAGTTTTTTGCGAGCTTTCCAACGGTATATATATCGATTGGATTGCTCTTACCAATCAAAAGTTAACACCTAAAAATTGATTGATTAGTGAGTGTCGAAAATTGATTAACCAATCAATCTATCTTGTTCAGTTTTTTGCGAGCTTTCCAACGGTATATATATCGATTGGATTGCTCTTACCAATCAAAAGTTAACACCTAAAAATTGATTGATTAGTGAGTGTCGAAAATTGATTAACCAATCAATCTATCTTGTTCAGTTTTTTGCGAGCTTTCCAACGGTATATATATCGATTGGATTGCTCTTACCAATCAAAAGTTAACACCTAAAAATTGATTGATTAGTGAGTGTCGAAAATTGATTAACCAATCAATCTATCTTGTTCAGTTTTTTGCGAGCTTTCCAACGGTATATATATCGATTGGATTGCTCTTACCAATCAAAAGTTAACACCTAAAAATTGATTGATTAGTGAGTGTCGAAAATTGATTAACCAATCAATCTATCTTGTTCAGTTTTTTGCGAGCTTTCCAACGGTATATATATCGATTGGATTGCTCTTACCAATCAAAAGTTAACACCTAAAAATTGATTGATTAGTGAGTGTCGAAAATTGATTAACCAATCAATCTATCTTGTTCAGTTTTTTGCGAGCTTTCCAACGGTATATATATCGATTGGATTGCTCTTACCAATCAAAAGTTAACACCTAAAAATTGATTGATTAGTGAGTGTCGAAAATTGATTAACCAATCAATCTATCTTGTTCAGTTTTTTGCGAGCTTTCCAACGGTCTAATATCGATTGGATTGCTCTTACCAATCAAAAGTTAACACCTAAAAATTGATTGATTAGTGAGTGTCGAAAATTGATTAACCAATCAATCTATCTTGTTCAGTTTTTTGCGAGCTTTCCAACGGTATATATATCGATTGGATTGCTCTTACCAATCAAAAGTTAACACCTAAAAATTGATTGATTAGTGAGTGTCGAAAATTGATTAACCAATCAATCTATCTTGTTCAGTTTTTTGCGAGCTTTCCAACGGTATATATATCGATTGGATTGCTCTTACCAATCAAAAGTTAACACCTAAAAATTGATTGATTAGTGAGTGTCGAAAATTGATTAACCAATCAATCTATCTTGTTCAGTTTTTTGCGAGCTTTCCAACGGTATATATATCGATTGGATTGCTCTTACCAATCAAAAGTTAACACCTAAAAATTGATTGATTAGTGAGTGTCGAAAATTGATTAACCAATCAATCTATCTTGTTCAGTTTTTTGCGAGCTTTCCAACGGTATATATATCGATTGGATTGCTCTTACCAATCAAAAGTTAACACCTAAAAATTGATTGATTAGTGAGTGTCGAAAATTGATTAACCAATCAATCTATCTTGTTCAGTTTTTTGCGAGCTTTCCAACGGTATATATATCGATTGGATTGCTCTTACCAATCAAAAGTTAACACCTAAAAATTGATTGATTAGTGAGTGTCGAAAATTGATTAACCAATCAATCTATCTTGTTCAGTTTTTTGCGAGCTTTCCAACGGTATATATATCGATTGGATTGCTCTTACCAATCAAAAGTTAACACCTAAAAATTGATTGATTAGTGAGTGTCGAAAATTGATTAACCAATCAATCTATCTTGTTCAGTTTTTTGCGAGCTTTCCAACGGTATATATATCGATTGGATTGCTCTTACCAATCAAAAGTTAACACCTAAAAATTGATTGATTAGTGAGTGTCGAAAATTGATTAACCAATCAATCTATCTTGTTCAGTTTTTTGCGAGCTTTCCAACGGTATATATATCGATTGGATTGCTCTTACCAATCAAAAGTTAACACCTAAAAATTGATTGATTAGTGAGTGTCGAAAATTGATTAACCAATCAATCTATCTTGTTCAGTTTTTTGCGAGCTTTCCAACGGTATATATATCGATTGGATTGCTCTTACCAATCAAAAGTTAACACCTAAAAATTGATTGATTAGTGAGTGTCGAAAATTGATTAACCAATCAATCTATCTTGTTCAGTTTTTTGCGAGCTTTCCAACGGTATATATATCGATTGGATTGCTCTTACCAATCAAAAGTTAACACCTAAAAATTGATTGATTAGTGAGTGTCGAAAATTGATTAACCAATCAATCTATCTTGTTCAGTTTTTTGCGAGCTTTCCAACGGTATATATATCGATTGGATTGCTCTTACCAATCAAAAGTTAACACCTAAAAATTGATTGATTAGTGAGTGTCGAAAATTGATTAACCAATCAATCTATCTTGTTCAGTTTTTTGCGAGCTTTCCAACGGTATATATATCGATTGGATTGCTCTTACCAATCAAAAGTTAACACCTAAAAATTGATTGATTAGTGAGTGTCGAAAATTGATTAACCAATCAATCTATCTTGTTCAGTTTTTTGCGAGCTTTCCAACGGTATATATATCGATTGGATTGCTCTTACCAATCAAAAGTTAACACCTAAAAATTGATTGATTAGTGAGTGTCGAAAATTGATTAACCAATCAATCTATCTTGTTCAGTTTTTTGCGAGCTTTCCAACGGTATATATATCGATTGGATTGCTCTTACCAATCAAAAGTTAACACCTAAAAATTGATTGATTAGTGAGTGTCGAAAATTGATTAACCAATCAATCTATCTTGTTCAGTTTTTTGCGAGCTTTCCAACGGTATATATATCGATTGGATTGCTCTTACCAATCAAAAGTTAACACCTAAAAATTGATTGATTAGTGAGTGTCGAAAATTGATTAACCAATCAATCTATCTTGTTCAGTTTTTTGCGAGCTTTCCAACGGTATATATATCGATTGGATTGCTCTTACCAATCAAAAGTTAACACCTAAAAATTGATTGATTAGTGAGTGTCGAAAATTGATTAACCAATCAATCTATCTTGTTCAGTTTTTTGCGAGCTTTCCAACGGTATATATATCGATTGGATTGCTCTTACCAATCAAAAGTTAACACCTAAAAATTGATTGATTAGTGAGTGTCGAAAATTGATTAACCAATCAATCTATCTTGTTCAGTTTTTTGCGAGCTTTCCAACGGTATATATATCGATTGGATTGCTCTTACCAATCAAAAGTTAACACCTAAAAATTGATTGATTAGTGAGTGTCGAAAATTGATTAACCAATCAATCTATCTTGTTCAGTTTTTTGCGAGCTTTCCAACGGTATATATATCGATTGGATTGCTCTTACCAATCAAAAGTTAACACCTAAAAGTGATTGATTAGTGAGTGTCGAAAATTGATTAACCAATCAATCTATCTTGTTCAGTTTTTGCGAGCTTTCCAACGGTATATATATCGATTGGATTGCTCTTACCAATCAAAAGTTAACACCTAAAAATTGATTGATTAGTGAGTGTCGAAAATTGATTAACCAATCAATCTATCTTGTTCAGTTTTTTGCGAGCTTTCCAACGGTAGATATATCGATTGGATTGCT